>CM033729.1:46982702-47582702 GCA_019671005.1 Hibiscus mutabilis | reverse complement strand
GTTAAGCCGTTCAAGAAGGTGGTTAATAAATGGACTCAGTTTGGGCTCGGTAAATTTTGGTTGAAACATTTCTGTTTGAATATAGAAAGTGGTAAAATCTTATGCTTGGATGTATGTAGAAGAAATATAATAAATGATCTAGAACCTAACTTTCTGATTAAATATATCAGTCAGATTATCAATGTATCAAGTCCATGTGCTACGGCGTATGAAATTGTAGCGCTGAAGGAGGCAGAGGATAACATAAAAAATAACCAAGTTTTCCTTTCAAAAACTAAAAATTAGTTGGAGCATTTGGTTAGTCCGATTTGTTCATCGCTTAATCTGATATTTCTCGTATCAGTCAGATTATCAATGTAGCAAACTTTCTGGTTAACTATATCAGTTAGATTATCAATGTATCAAGTCCATGTGCTAAGACTTATGACATTGTAGCACAGAATGAGGCAGAGGATGACATACAAAATAACTAAGTTTTCCTTTCAAAAACTAGAAATTAATAAGAGCATTTGGTTAGCCCTATTTGTTCATGCTTCATCTGATATTTCTTGTATTGGATGTCTTATGGATTTTTTATGGGAATAATAAGGCATTTGTTCATAGTTTTGGTTCGGAACTATAAACCTTACATTTTCTTTGCAGGTGCTGACAACTTAATTCCAATGGAAATTGCTCTTAAGATTGCCAGTAAAATTAAAGCAAATGAGAGGTTTGCTGCTTATATTGTTATGCCAATGTGGCCAGAGGGTGTTCCAACGGGCGCTGCTACTCAAAGGATTTTATTTTGGCAGGTAGAGTTTGACTTAAAACTTGGTGTTTAAATGTTTGACTGGATTATTGTTATCTTTTGAGAATTCATCGAGATGTCTGCTCTGGAGCAAGTCCTGCAGAAGCTCTTATTTTGGACAAGTATTTAGTAGTATTATCTAAAGAAGCAGAATTCGGTTACAATTACACATACAAGATTGTCTCTAATTCCTCTACGCTATCTTATCAATTACACCGCTAAACCCTTCTAATCAAGTATGCCACAAACCGTACACAAATACAAAATCACTCAGTCTGTTCTTTACTATTTCCTTAATGGGCCTCAAAATCTCATTCGTCCTTTGCTGTCCTCTGAACTGTCTTCTGTTATGTTCTTCCCGACCAGATAGACATGAGCCCTCCATGCAAGCTTTAGGATGGTAGTGATTAAAGCTTTACCCTTTAGTTTTGTGCAAGCCCAGTGCATCTCCTGTTGCAAACCAAAGACATCGCGATTAATCCTGCACATCCTCAAAATCGTTCCCCAAATACTCTTTTAGAGAACTGGAATTCAAAGAGGTGGTTCCTTGTTTCCATCCAACTGTGGCAGAGATTGCATAGACCTACAGAAGCTTTTGCTGGACACTGATGTTTTATCTTGGCTCAATTGGTGCATTAAGACCTGTTTATACTGCTTTGGCATGAAATTTTCCGAGAATCATCATCTTTCTGTTTTAACTGAAGAATTATGATCTTTAAACTAGATACTGAAAGGCCCTTGATCTTGAATTGTTACTATTGTCACAGCACAAAACTAGGGAAATGATGTACGAGACTATTTATAGGGCTTTGGTAGAGGCGGGACTTGATGGTATTTACTCGCCGGAGGACTATTTGAATTTCTTCTGTCTTGCCAACCGCGAGAATGGTGGATATCAACCCCCAGGCAATGAAAGTCCTAGGTCCGTAAACACTCCTGAGGTAATCTATACCATGTTCCAAAAACAATATTTTAGCAGTTCAACATCTTGGGAAATATCATGTATGGTAGTTAAAAAAACGCTTGATTGAATTGAATGAAGAACACAGCAAATCAAGATCCAATTTCACTTGAATATCTCAAGCATAAACCTAAAGTTCCTACACTGCTAATATATATGTTCCTGGTTTCTGCATTCCAGTCTCTTAGCCGGAAAAGTCGAAGATTTATGATCTATGTCCATTCAAAAGGTATGATAGTTGATGACGAGTATGTAATAGTGGGGTCTGCAAACATCAATCAACGCTCCATGGAGGGTACCAGAGACACTGAGATTGCAATGGGAGCTTACCAACCTCGATATACCTGGGCAGCAAAACAATCTAGTCCACTCGGACAGGTAACGTCTCGATTACATCCATATTAATGATACATTTCCTTGTTTACTAAATGAACATAGATGTTTCGTGTTTCCACAAACAATCTTCACCCATTTCCCCCCGGAGTATCGTTAACTCTTTTCTGTTAATTGTAGATCTATGGGTATAGGATGTCACTTTGGGCAGAACATACTGGAGTCGTCGAGGACTGCTTCACTCAACCAGAGAGTCTCGACTGCGTAAGATGGATTGTTCAAATAGGTAAACTGAACTGGAAACAATTTGCATCGGAGGAAGTGACGGAGATGCGAGGGCACTTGGTCAAGTACCCCGAGGAAGTGGATCCCAAGGGTAAGATCAAGCCCCTTCCTGGATGTGAAACTTTCCCTGATGTTGGTGGAAACATTTGCGGCTCATTTCTTGTCGTGCAAGAAAATCTTACAATTTAACCTAATATGCTACCGCTACATACAACGGTTCGAATAAAGTTTTGAAACTATAAACGAAATGTATACACATTGTAGTTTTGATCGAGTGCCTAGTTTATTTTATAGATTTTTTCCTGTATATTGTTCATATTTCAAACAGAAATGATCCTGGTTCGTTCTTTCCTTCTTTTTGTTTTCTTAACAGTTATAATATAAAATATTTTAATTTTTTTAATACCGAACTTTTCTTCTTTCGATTTAAGCTTGTTAGGAGAGATGGTTACCAAAATAGAAAGGAAAGAAAAAGGAAAATTAGGTTTTGTTTGCTTTTAAAACACTTCTCTCACTAACGGAAACGGTCCAAGTGGAAAACAAAAAACACTTCTCCCACTAAAGTTAAGGTGTACAACACAAATTGGTCCAGATTAATTAAGAAAAGTTTAGAAATCGAGAGAGCAACAAAAAAATACTTCTCTCAATTAATAAACATTAAATTATTATATTACATAGATGAGACGTTGCGATTTTTAAGTAATGTTAAGAGTTTAAATGTTGGTGTTGTTAATAAAACAAGTTAAGTTGAGAGAATTGTTCATACGATATACTTATGTGATATTCGGTGTGAATTAGTCAATTTATGAATTATATATTAATAATTATATCAAAAGATTAGAGAAAAGTTGGTTTAAACACTTATTAGTTATTTTGGTGGTATTAGGGCCTATTAACAGTGCTCCATGGCTTCTTTTGAGATTAAATAGGACACGGCTATAATTGTGGGGGGCTGAGGGAGGGGGACCGAATCAAACTTAAAAATCAACCGTACACGTGGACTTGCATTGCTGAAATCCAGACTGTCTTCTAGTGTGGACCGGACCCAGTTCATTGCATTTGTTGTAGCCCACAAAAGCAAAGACGGAACCCGCGCATTTTATCGTCTGTACCTGTCGCCACATTTTTTTTTGACAAGATACCTGTCCCCACATCTTGTCCCAATAGGACCCACCTCCTTTTAATTATTTTATTGTTTTACACCGTTGAAAAATGCTGATCAGGATAATATAAAAAATTAAAAGATAAAATACACATATGACCGTTTAATTATAAGATTAATGTTAATTTGATAATTATATTTTTAATTTTGATAATTATATCATATAATTATTTAAGTGGTTCTAATCAAACTATTTATCATTAAAACTTAATAAATATGATGATGTGACAGTTAATAAAAATTTATATAATTATACATTTAGTTCTTGTTATTTACATATTATATTAATTTAGTTTATAATATTAATTAAATTTAATAAATTTAATCTTCTAATCAGATGATGACACGTGTCATCATCTAATTGGTTGATTTATATTATTATTATTAATTTATTTTTAATAAAGTTTTCATTTAATCAAACAATGACAAGTGTCACTATTTGATTAAACAAAAACTTTCAAAGTCAAAGCATGTCATTGCTTCCCCATGGGGTTTGAGCCTAGGACATGCAGGAAGAATGGCAATGTCCAAGTTATTGAGCTAACCTACTTTATATGATAAAGTTTACAAATTATTTTATTAAAGGATCACTTTTGGGAGAAAATTAAATAAGTAAAAATAAAGTTTAGAGGAGAGAAAAGATTATATACTATATATTAAATAATAATATTAATATACTAATAGTTTAATATAATATTTTAGATATGAAACTACTAATATATTTAATAAACTATTCAGTAATAGTTTAAGAATATTATATTGTTAATATATTATTATTGAACTATTATATTTATTAGAATATTATGTTAATATTTTATTAATATATTAATAATTTTTTTTTGTAACATACATGTCTGTCTTACGGTCTATGTTTTGAGTGCGAACTCGTGTCCTCTCCTTGAGAATGTAATGTGTCTTACCAATGCACCTAACATTTGTTGGTTTTAATATATTAAAAGTTAACTTTAAACGATTACTCTAATTCTACTTTCAACGATTACTCTCATTCCATTCATTATTGAAAAATTAAATTTCAATTGATAATATTGTTAACTTTAAACGATTACTCTAATTCTACTTTCAGTCCCTATACTCTTCCCTTTTAAAGTTTAGCTCCTCAAATTTCTCAAATTTAGTATTCTACTTGTTTATTTAAAAATTAAAGTTTAGTCGATTACATTGTTGAACTTTTGTTGAATTTTGAACCTGTTATCAGTTGAATTGCATTTTCTTTTGCTAGTAATTGAATTGTATTTTTAAATTAATCAATTGAACATTAAAACGTTACGTGTTCAAATTCAATGCAAGTCTATTAATAGTATTATTAATTAATTTTAATTTTAAATACGAGTAAAAAGATTAAATTTCAAAATTAAAAATAATTTAAAAGTTCAAAAAATATAAAAATCGAGACAAATTAAACCAAAAATAATAAAAGGGTGAGAAAAATAATTGATTAAATGTCATTCAATAAGAATGATAATGAGTTTAATATTTTTTTAAGAAAAAAAATCATATTTGGATATTGTATAAAAAATTAACTTTAAGCAAATCTTATATACTTTAAATACAACCATGCCTTAAAAAGATTGTGAACTTTTATATATATATA
Organism: Hibiscus mutabilis; assembly: GCA_019671005.1. NCBI lineage: Eukaryota > Viridiplantae > Streptophyta > Magnoliopsida > Malvales > Malvaceae > Hibiscus > Hibiscus mutabilis. Next base: position 47,577,562 of record CM033729.1, on the reverse strand, counting down.
TATATAATTATCATCTTATATATTGACAGTGATAAACAAAGTTTTCACAAAACATTTGAATTAAGGGTTAAATTGTAGGACTTAAAATTTAAAATTATAATATAAAATTCAAAGTTAAAATTTAATTATTTAGTATTAGGAAATTAGATTTTAGCTAAGCCTAGGACGGATGTACTCATATATTGGGAAGCTGTTGTTACCCCAACCTCCAAAAAAATTCCTTTTACCTTTAGTTTATATAATAAATTTTAAAAAATAATTATAAATTGTCCTTTATTTTTTAAATATATATATTTTACCCATTTAAATTAAAAGTTTTAATTTCGTCCCTAATTTTATATTTAAAATTGACATACATATATAAAAGAAATTACACCGACAATTATCATTTGCCGACCATTTTTTCTAATTAAATCTAATTTCAAAACTTGGACCAAACTTTACACCAGTTAAACTAAAACGTTTATTTACATTTTACAATTTAATTTTAGGAAATTAAAAAACAAAACAAAATAAAAATCTCCCAAAAGATAAATATCGAGGAAGGGGAAGAAGAGCATCTGAATCTGATGCCACTGCCAGAATTGTCTCTCTTCTTCTTCCACCATTTTTTTTAAATCAAGATCACGTTCTGTTGTAGACCCTACCAACAAAGTATCCCACGTGTCCTATCTCTGTTTTTCTTTATAAAAAAACGAGTTCCTACCGTTAACAGCTAAGTTCGAGCCACGTGTCACAACTCCAGAGAGTCCTAACTTTTGGCCCACACTCTCGATCGGACCACCGAACTAACCCCGCAGGGACCACCACGCGGCAACTCCTTGGAAACAATGCAAAAAGGGTCCCATAGGGTCCACTTTCTTTTTTCCTTTTTGCCCCTTCACTATTGGGTCCCTTGCCGCGCCCCCACATCACATGACGGTTCGATGAGGTGGCCGGCTCGGCCCATGACTTCCTCTTCCCAATCCACGGTCCATGAATTGCCCCCTTCTTTTTGGTTTCACTGTTGATCCACAAAACATAATGTGGACCCTACCCGCTCCGCCTAATCCGACCCCATATTACACGTGCACACCTTTGAAAGAAACACCCCCCACGTGAGCACGTGCTCCTCCTCCTCGTCCTTTAGCTTCGTTCGATCATGGCGGATGCACCAACAACGAAGCCACAAATCAAAAAGATCTAAACACAGTAAGCAAAATGAAAAAAAGAGAGAAGTTCGTGTATGTCAATCAATGCTTTGAAGATCGAGTCATGAACTGGAGCTCTTTTTTATCGTAAATCTCCAACGAGAAGTCTCGAAGCATCTGAGTCGTTGTTGTTCTGGTAGTGGTGTCGGCGGAACTCGAACTCGAACTCGGTGTCATAACCGACGCCGTTTTAGCCGTCTTGGAAACCGAAACCGTGCAACTAGTGACCTCTACATTACTTTGAAGTTGACTCGGTGTTTGTATGGCGGACACGAACGATGACATAGGCCGAGCCGAAGTGTTGATTAACGGTGTAGCTGTGGCCAGAAATGTGAATATACGAGGCTGAGTGGATGGTCCGGCACTGTTGCCATATTTGGTACCATGAAGAACGCGCCTGGTACGACGACGTTTGATGGTATCGCCCAAATTGGAACCAAACCCTGCGGCAGAACAGCTTGTTGTTGTTGAGAATGAATTACAGGAGCTAAACCGGAAGAAATCGAAACAGCGCCGTTGATGTCAACGAACTCGCTATTAGCGGTTCGTTTTTGCTTCTTTTTACTAGGGTCACCGGGTTCGGGGTTGGCGTTCGAGGTTGTTGGTATTTTAAGCGTCCCATTAACCGACATAGCGATGGCGGGAAGTGTACCAGTTCCGGTTGCCGCTATTATCGCCGGTTCAGCGTGCTCTAATAACCAGCGGATAGTTTCTCCATCTGACTTGTGGCCTAATTCTCGCGTCAGTTGAAAGATCCGAGCCGCGCAAGTAGCGGGAATTCGGATCCTCCGGCCACGTCCCTCGACTTTCGTGTGACGATCCTTGGTGGACGCTCGTTTCGACGCGGCGGGTGCTGCCGTTACTGGAGACACAAGAACAGCTGACGGCACGTGCACCGCCACGGGCGTCAGACTTACAGCCGTCTCTAATATGTTAGGCTCTTCTTTGGGATTCTCCGACGCTGCTGCAGCTGCCTCTCCGCCGCCGTTGATGGTGAGAACAACCGCCCTGCCTTCTCTATCCTCTTCAACCTCTTGTTTATAAATTGCGGCCATCGTTTTTATTTTAAGAAGAAACAAAAGTACGTAAAAAGATAAAACAAAGAGGAGAGAAACTGAACGGGGAAAAAGCTTTGAATTTTATAGAGGACGAAAAGAAAAGAAAAGAAAAGAAATACAGTGGGTTACATCTTCCACGGGAAGTCTTTTTGTACTGACTTCAACAATTTGAAACGAAATATAAAACTAGTTTTATGTATGAATGAATTATGTGTACTATTTATTACAGCTCACGAATTTTAAGGGGTAAATTATACGTATATTGTTGATTTTTTTTTATTTGAGTTTGGTTTAGTTAATATATTATAAAAAAGCTGTAAAATTGAATATATTTAAATGTTTGATATTTTTTATATACTTTATCATTATGAATATTATCTTCATTAATTAGATTTTAATGTATTATGTATTTCTTACGTCTATAAATAGATGATTTGATGAATGTATTGTACACAAGTCAATATTAAGAATAATACAAATCTCCCTTTTTCTCTTATCTCTTTGTTCTTTTATTCTTGTTCGTTGTTCTTCGTTATTTTATTCACAACACGTTATCAACACGAGACTCTAATCAACTGAGGTGTTTGTCGTCGAATCCTAAAAGAGTTACCGAAAAGAATTTGATTCTAGCATGAATCAAAGATAAGTTCTTCTCCCTAAATTATATTTTAATTATCGATTATTTTTTTCTCTTGATCTTAAATTTGATTTTTAATTTTTTGGTAAAAGATAAACTTTCACAAAATTAAATTTTCAACCATGTTATTTTATATATATAGTGCATTTATTTTGTCTATATTTTTTCTTCGTGAAGTTTGCAGTTTAAAACAATATTGAAAAACTGAAAAAATAGCAGAGATTGAACATGTGCTGGCAGTTTATTCCGAGCAACTTGATTACTTATCTTTTGAGAAATCTCTTATTGCTGCTCATTACAATCAAAAGGTTGTTTTGAATGAACATTATATTTGGAGCTGCGTGGTAAGTTTCATCTTTAACTCCAGTTTCAATTACGAATCACTCTGCGATGGTTATGCTTTTATTTGGATTTTTTGACATTTTATTCTTATTTTTTTATTTAACGCCTAAATCATGTTCTTTAATTTAACGCTTGGTTTAACATATATGTTCTTTGTTTTGTTGGTCTAATCCAAGTATATTGGCTGGACATCCCGTTCTACGAGGCTATTGGTCTCAAAGGAGGTTTTTAAAGAACCTTATGAACTGGTTTAACAATGTTGCGTACGAGGATTAAATCTTATTTGCTCAAAAATAATAATTTTTATGCGTTGAAAAACTCGACAATAGAATTCTCCCAAATTAAAGTTATGAAAATTCATCTTGATCCAAAAATTTTATGGGAAGCATTCCCTGAAGTGAATGCAAACATGATATTTATTCCATGCGATTATTGGATAAGTTTCAATCCCTTAAGTGAATGCAAACATGATAATTCACTATATGGTTAGTGAATAAAACTCAGTTATGTGAATGTTTCAAATTAAATTGAAATTTTGTGGTCAGAGTATCACTGATGAGGATATGTTAGAAAAATATACTCCACTTTTCACAAAATTAATGTTGTCATGTAGACACAATATCATGAAAAGGTTTTAAAGACCTATTGGCTCCGCTCCATTCCCTGAAGTGAATGTGACATTTTAAGCGGAAAGAATAAATGTCACATTAGCAATTATAGTCGCAATTGAGACCGTGAACATACATTGGCAAGATGATTATTTTAAGAATGCATGTAACCACCAGAAATGAATTTATAAAGATGATAGGAATAAATTAAGAAAGTGATTTTTTTATGCAATGGTACAAACAATTAATCTCGTACTTGTCATTTGCCAAAGTATTATGAACCTTTATCTACAATCATGAATGATAAAGAAAATAAAATATAAACAAAATTTCTTTACGAAAATGGGGAAAATAGTTATGGCGTTATTGGTCCAACTCAATTGGACATTGTTGATTTACTCATAACCCTTAAAGGGAATAATTCGCAATTTATTTTATTTCCTTATAATCACTAAAGGGAATAATTAATCTTTTATTTATTTTGCTTTGTGTTAATTTGTTTTACTTATTATTTATTTATGTTAATTTGTTTTACATATTGTGATAATATACAAGGGAAAATATGAGTACTATATCTCAAAGTATTAAAATCTCAATGCTCCGGAAGAGCAATAAGTTCTTTAGAGATTATCTTTGATAGATAACCGATTTGATATGATGTACTATATTTAATATTTTCATTCCCCGAAGTGAATGGTACAAAGCACATATTTTTTTCATTCCTCGAAGTGAATGTAACAAAGCACATATTGAAAGGTGCATAATTATGCATATTTTTCCCATTTAAAATGCAAAGGAATAATGCGAGTACTATATTCGGGAGTACTAATATCATAGAAGGCTCCGAAAGAGCAAATGTGCTTTTGCCAAATTGAACTCAATTCCATATTCAAAATGCAATATACTCGTCAAAGTCGCAAGAGGCTTATTGAATTTTAAAGAAATATATATCATATTGAGATTATTAGTCAAGAGGATGCTGACTATCTCTATATTACGAGTATAACTCAAGGCAATAAGAAAATCTTGAAAAAAATTACATGCACTGTCATCCAGATTGTACTACACAAGAATTAGTACAAAATTGAAGCTCATGCTATTGTAAACCAGAAGTTTATTGATAACTTTATTATTTGGCATAATCAGCTAGGTCATCCTGGTTCAATTATGATGCGAAAGATTATTGATGGTTCATGTGGTCATTCAATAAGGAACCAATAGATTCTTCAAAGTAATGTTTTTTCATGTGATGCTTACTCTCAAGGAAAATTAATTATTTGACCATCCCCACCTAAGATAGATTATGAATCTATTAATTTTCTGGAAATGATACAAGGTGATATATGTGGGCCTATACATCCTCCTTATGGACCATTTAGATATTTTATGGTTTTAATTGATGCATCAACTAAATGGTCACATGTATCATTATTATCAACTCGCAACCTGGCGTGTGCGAAGTTACTTGCTCAGTTGATTAAATTACGAGCACATTTTCCAGATTCTCCTATAAAGACAATTCGTCTTGATAATGCTGGTGAATTTACTTCCCAGGCTTTTGATGATTTTTGTACGTCAATTGGAATAAGTGTTGAACATCATGTAGCTCATTTTCATACACAAAATGGTCTTGCAGAGTCATTTATTAAACGTCTTCAATTAATTGCAAGATCGTTATTGATGAAGTCAAAACTTCCAATTTCTGCTTGGGGACATGTCATATTACATGCAGCATCACTAATTCGCATCAGACCAACAAGTCATCATAAATTCTCCCCATTACAATTGGTCAAGAACCAAATATTTCCCATCATAGAATTTTTGGGTGTGCGGTATATGTTCCGATTGCTCCACCAAAACATACAAAGATAAGTCCTTAAAGAAGGTTAGGAATATATATTGGATTTGAATCTCCTTCAATAATTAAATATCTCGAGCCTTTAACGAGAAATTTATTTACAGCTCGATTTGCTGTCTGTCATTTTAATGAGTCAGTTTTCCCAACCTTAGGGGAAGAGAATAAACAGCTAGGTAAAGAAATAAGTTGGAATGAATTATCATTATCTCATTTTGATCCACGTACCCAACAATGTGAACTGGAAGTTCAAAGGATAACTCATTTACAAAACTTAGCAAATAAATTGCCAGATGCTTTTACGGACCCTAAAAGAGTGACTAAGTCAAATATACCAGCTGTGAATGCTCCAATTAAAATTGAAGTCATTGAAAACTCTATTTGCTAATGAGTCTAGACAACACTTGAAGCGTGGAAGACCAATAGGTTCCAAAAATAAGAATCCTCGAAAAAAAAAGGAGTTATATCTAATGATGGTCCGACTGAGGAATCAATAAATTTTAAAAAGTCTCTAGAAGATAATAATGAAACCTTAGAAGATACATTAGACATGACCCAAGTACCTGAAAATGAAGATATCTCAATAAATTATGACATATCTAGTAATAAGTGGAACCGAAATCAAATCGACGTCGATGATATATTTGCATGCAATATAGCACTATAAATTTTGGATGATGATGTGGATCATGAACCTATGTCAATTGGACAATGTAAACAAAGAAATGATTGGCCAAAATGGAAAGAGGCAATTGAGGCAGAACTAAAATCTTTTTCGAAAAGGGAAGTGTTCAGACCAGTAGTTCGTACACCGGAAGGTGTAAAACCTGTAGGATATAAATGGGTTTTCGTGAGAAAGCGAAATGAAAAAGGGGAAATTGTGAGATATAAAGCTCGTTTGGTTGCACAAGGTTTTCACAAAGACCTGAGATCGATTATGATGAGACATATTTCTCAGTGGTGGATGCAACTACTTTTAGATTTTTGATTAGTCTGGCAATAAAAGAAGGACTTGCTTTCCGCCTAATGGATGTTGTTACAGCCTATTTGTATGGGCCTCTTGATAATGATATTTACATGAGACTTCTAGAAGGATTTGGACTTCCAGAAGCAGTTAATTCAAGTTCTCGAGAACAATATCCAATCAAATTGAATAGATCCCTTTATGGATTAAAACAATCTGGACGTATGTGGTATAATCGCCTCTGTGAATACTTATTAGTGGAAGGCTATAAGAATGATCAAATTTCCCCATGCATTTTTATTAAGATATTTAGCTCCGGCTTTGTTATTATTGCTGTGTATGTTGATGATTTGAATATTATTGGGACTCCTGAAGAGATCTCAATGACAATGGAATACCTAAAGAAAGAATTTGAAATGAAAGACCTTGGAAAAACAAAATTTTGTCTTGGATTACATATTGAGCACCTAAATGATCGAATCCTTGTGCATCAATCAACATATATAGAAAAAGTGTTACGAAGATTTTACATGCATAACGTATATCCGTTAAGCACCCCAATGGTTGTTAGGTCGTTAGATGTAAATAAAGATCCTTTTCGTCCCCCGGATAAGGATGAAGATCTTATTGGTCCGGAAGTACCATACTTAAGTGCCATTGGTGCACTAATATATCTTTTATTCATACACGACTTGACATATCATTTGCTGTAAATTTACTATCGAGATTTAGTTCATGTCCAACTTGAAGACATTGGAATATGGTCAAACATATATTTCGTTATCTTCAAGGTACGATGGGATTATTTTTTTCCTAATATATCCAAAACCGAATTAATTGGTTTTGCAGATGCAGGGTACTTAACTGACCCTCATAATGCTCGATCACAAACCAGTTATGTATTTACATATGGTGGTACTGCAATTTTTTGGCGCTCTATGAAGCAAACAATTGTTGCCACTTCCTCTAATCATGCTGAGATTTTAGCTATTCATGAAGCTAGTCGTGAAGTCAATACAACTTATGCTTCGGAAGAGTAACTCCGACGGTCTTATATGAAGACAATACAGCTTGCATTGCTCAACTGAGAGGAGGATACATAAAGGGTGATAGAACAAAACACATCTCACCAAAATTTTTCTTCACTCATGATCTACAAAAGAATGGAGACATTGATGTCCAACAGATCCGTTCAAGTGAAAATTTAGCAGATCTATTCACCAAAGAGCTTCTTACTTCTACATTTGAGAAGTTGATTTTTAACATTGGATTGCGTTGTCTCGGAGATCTTAGTGATGCATAAATGAGGGGGAGTAAATACGCGTTTGCACTCTTTTTCCCTTAACCAAGGTTTTCTCCCAATAGGTTTTTAATGAGGCAACATGTTATGTGTATCAAAAGATAGTGTACTCTTTTTCCTTCACTGGGTTTTTGTCCCATTGGGTTTTTCATAGTAAGGTTTTAACGAGGCACATAGTTTAGGACATCCAATGGGGAGTGTTATGAATATTTATCTATGTGGATGTCTATCATGATAAGAACTTTATCAAGGAGATTCGATTCACTTTATCATTATGAATATTATCTTTATTAATTAGAGTTTAATGTATTATGTACTTCTTATGCCTATAAATAGATGATTTGATGAAGGCATTGTACACAAGTCAATATTAAAAATAATACAAATCTCCATTTTTCTCTTATCTCTTTGTTCTTTTATTCTTGTTCGTTGTTCTTCGTTGTTTTATTCATAACATGAACAATATAAATATTATATTAAATTGTACGCTAAAAAACGAAACTTAATATTAATGGTATTTATTATAATAAGAAAACTTTTATTATTATTTTTTTAATAGAAAACTTATTATTATTATCTCATAATTTTAGTTCACCAATGCGACCGAGTTTTAAACTAAAATCTCTGTTTTTATTAATATCTTGATGAAAAGAATCTAGTGTGATCTACCGAATCGTGGAATTGAGGGTTGGACCCACTAAGTGATGACACGTGGTGGGTCCTCTCCCCCACAAGATTATTAGATTATCTGATGGTTGAGGGTCAAAATCCAAATTCAAATTCTTTGGTTGTCTTCTTATTTATATTTATTTTCACTTACATAGATTAACGGTCCACGCCATGGAAATCGATTAATTCCAAGGTTTTTCTTGTTTAGAGGGTTGTTTTCTTACTTTCTTTTTTAGTCTTAAATAACTATATATTTATGTTGGATTCATTACATTAGCATATATTTGTTTTTATGATAGTTAGACATTTGTGTAGCGATCATTACAACGTATCCTCTTATTACAAAAGTTTGACAATCTAATATGATTAGATCATTTTTATAATAGTTTGTCAATGTAATCAAAACAGGTAGCAGAACAATTGTGCAATGTTTATTTTCTTCATCTCCACTCGTACATCAATATATCGTCAGGTTGAAAGAGGCATAAATTTTTTTATAATGGTTGTTGAATTTTTTATATAAGATGAACAATGTATTTGATAGAAATTTAATCTTTTTTTCACGCTCTTTGAGTTACATATTTTAATTCTTTCTCTAAAAATTTTTCTTGTTGGATTTATCCTGAAGGTTCTTTTTATGATTTGAGTATATTATATTTGTTTTGACTTTCCTTATTTTTGATGAAATTCAATTTTTGGTCCATGATCGATAAATACCGAGATATTAAAATCTTAATGCGCATGTTTGAGTTTCATTAATATAAATTAAATGTCTATTTTAATTTTTGTTTCCGTTTAACTTGTTTTTTTTACAAATCTTAAATCTAAACCTAATCCTATATAGATGGGAGGGAATGAGGACCCTATGAGGAAAGAAGAGGAGTGTTCCTATTTTTTTTGGATAAACGTTGTTTTATTCATCCAAGAAACCAACCAATAAAATCATCATTTGCATCCAAGCAAACCCTACAAAAAAACTAATTACATAACAAATCCCATCTATCAACCAAAAAGGAAGAACAATTAACTAATTTGGGATACCCATTCAATCTCATATTTACAGTTTTCTTGATCCGTATGAACAAAGTATCTATCATTTGGGGAGACCCTCCATGCAGCCGAGAGTTTCTCTCTTGCCAAATCAAATAGTTGCAACAACATCACGAAATTCTCAGTATCACAACAATCAACGATTTCCTCTTTCCCTTTACATGCATCCAGTTTTGCAAATCAGTCCAACAAACATACGTATATTGAATACCACGTGTCACCAAAATCAAGTCAATAAGCTGCCTCATATAGTCGTAATCCGCAAAAATATGATCTCTCGATTCCAACTCATCCCCACAAAGCAAGTAGTTGGGTTCAACATCACAACCCCAAGAAAGCAACCTGCACCTAGTAGGTAGAAGATCAAGAATTACCAACCACGTGATAAAGGAGTACTTGGGAACACAGCGCACCCCATACAACCTTGGCCCAATGGAACCTTAAAACACCCCTGCATATTTACATCCAACTGCAACCATAGCACTCGCAACTTTAAGATTTTTTCCACACTCAACTGTGATGACTTTTGGCTTGAATCTCCCAAATCGAGCGGCCCTTGAGCAAATATTCCCTAACCCACGCCACCCAAATCGAACTGATTGAACAATAAGGAGCCATAAACACTTTAAAAGGCAAGCCCTATTCCAAGTATATAGATCCTTTACACCCAAGCCACCCTCATTTTTTGGGTGACAAATCCACGTCCAACTAACACACGCTCCCTTCGCAGAGTCAGTCTCCCCTTTCAATAGAAAAGAAGCACACAGAGTCTCAATCTTCTTTATCACTTGAGCTAGAAGCAGGAATATTCTCCCCAAAAATTATGCATACTAAAAATAAAAGCTTGTATTAGTTGAAGCCTTCCAGCAAACGATAAACATCTAGCTGGCCAACTTGATATTTTTTGTGTAATCTTTGCAACTAGATTCTCACAATCAGCCCTTGTTAAGCTCTTTGTCACAAGGGGCACCCCCAAGTATCTGATTGGTAAGCAACCCAACTTGAACCTTGACAAACTAGCCAAATCTTGTTTAGCATCCATTCTTAACCCAGCACAGAAGAGCTCAATTTTCGATTCATTAAGCTGCAAGCTAGACATCTCATAAAAACATCCATAATTCTTTTGATTCCCAATACAGAGTCAATGTCTCCTTTTGTGAAAACTAATAGATCATCAGCAAAGCAGAGATAAGTTAAACCCACCCTCCTACACTTAGGGTGATAAGAAAAAACTCCAAATGGGTCTAGAATCCATGACTTAAGATAATACGAGTATTCCTACGAGAGTGTTCCTAGTAGGTCTATTTTTAATTTTTATTTTCGTTTTCTTTAACTTGGTTGTTGAGATAGTCATACCATTTTTTATTTGTAATAATTGTTTAATAATTATAAGTTATATGATTTTAATTATCAACTCGAATTCAATTAGAAAATTGTATCTCAATCTGACTTAAATTTGATAATCTTACATACACTTGAAGACTACGCTACACAACCTCGAGTAATTCAAAAAGAACAACATCATCTTTTATTACTAGAACCACTTAATATAATAAAAAATAATTATATAATTTAAACCACGAGAAATTATAATATTAGATTTTGAATTTAATAAAAAGACAAAAAAAGCTTTGGGATGAGGATTTGGCGATGTGGGGGGCCAAAACCCTAGAATTCTTGGCAAAGCATTAAGCATACGACGAAGGGCCAAGCGATGCCTTTTCCCTCAATCCCCACAACCATCATGCGTGTGGGTGCCATCTTTGGTGGTCGAACATTGAAAAATGGAAGTCCATCACTCCTCAAAATGTACCCCCTCGGAATTGAGAACAAAAATCGTCCGCTTCTTTTTTAGTGTTTTTTTTCTATATTCAATATTAAAAAATTAAATTTTAAACTTTAACTATAAATATTAAATCTTAAATCTTAAATCTTAGATTCTACACTCTAAAAGATACACCCTATATACGCAGGGACGGAGCTAGGATTGAACCATGAGGGGGCAAGTTAACTAACTTTGAAATAAATAGGGTTTTAAAAAATAATTAAATCATAAAAATTAAGGGAACTAAGGTTTAATTTCACTAATTTTAAAATCGAATGTCTTAAAAAGTGATTAAACTAGAAAAAATGAGGGTCGTGGCTTAATTTCAATAATTTTAACTTAAAGGGTCTTAAAAATAATAAACCAAATTTTTTTGGGAGGGCAATGACTTAATTACGAAGGTTTTAAAACTATCAAAAGCCTATAAATAATTAAACTATTTAAAATTGGGGGGCAATTGCCCCTCCCACCCTCCCTCCCTTTAGCTCCGTCCCTGTATATACAATACCTTAAATCTTAATCCTAAATCTTAACATCAAGTCTTAAACTTAATATTTTAGCGTTAAAACATAAATAAAGCACCAAAAAAGCAGTGAATTTCTATTAATTGATTGATTTTTCTTAATCACATATTCACATGCACACCCACACCACATGTTTGAAAAAATTACTGTGATAAACCATAATCTATAGAGTATTGACAATATGGTTGTAAGAGCCAATTTTCATCTGTACCATAAACCCATTTACATCCAACCCAAACTAACTCATTACCCTAGCTGAACCGGCCCAAATTACAACCCAAACCGACCCAGACCAAGAAACCCTAATATATCCTAACCCTAATAACTCTGCCAAGCCGCGCCGCCACCCTCACCGAACCACTGCCGTCAAGCTGCCGCCACCGTCCAAACCAGTAATAGCCCCATTCATTTCGAACCAAACCCTAACTAAACCAAACCAAAACCTTATCCTAATCTCCAAATAAAAAATCAACCCTAAAAATAATAATAACCCTAATCTATCAATCCATCAAAAACCTAAACTCTATCCAGTCACTCAACCGCTCCCTATTTGAGAAAAAACCTGAAAATTCAGGATTTGCATCTAATCGGCACTTCCCTTTTACTCTCTATATATCATTCTAGCAACCAAAAACAAGAGAGAGGATTACAGAGAGATTAGATGAAAGATTGAGAGTGAAAAAAAAACTAAAAAAAGAAACAACAAGAGGGAGAAGAGAGTTCGAACAAAAAAAGAAGGTAAAATAGCATGCCTGGGCTTTTTAATTCGAGTTTGAGGAGTTTATTAGGGTTGGTTCCTCTCTTCCCAAACTCATGGTCGCCGGAGGAGTCATCTTGCTTCGATGACGGCGGCGCAGCAGCTAGAGGTGTGAACCCTAGGATTTATGTGTTTTGGAAATTACAGAGAAATGGGGGGAAGATTTGTTTTTTGGGGTTTAATGGTTCGAATGAGTTTTTTTGGGGTAAAGGACCCTTATCAGCTGTGTAAAACGGCGTCGTTTTAGGCGCCTATACACGGCCTAAAACGGTGCCGTTTCAAGCCTTGTAACCCGCATCGGGGAGGATCCGCGTGTTTTGTAATGGAAATGGGAAATTTGTTTTCTAGTCCTTGCCCTTTAATTCCACTTTTAATTTCGTCCCAAAACACTATGGTTTATTTAATTTCCGCATCATTTAATTTCATTTTTGTTTCGATTTGACCACTGTAGTTTCAATATTTATTTTCCAGCATGCTTCTTCTGTTTATTTACATTTTTCTCTCATGTTTTGCATTTGTTTCGTTTTAATCCAGTGATGTTTAACATATATGCCATGTAAATTATTAATTCATGCATTTTAGTCCTTGGTATTTAAGTTTATGTGGTTTCATGCATTTTAATACGATTCTTGTAGTAATATTGTTATTTATTATTATCATCATCATTTTTATGTGTAACATGCATGTATGTGTGTATATTATTTTTACTCGTAATATTTATGTTTTATTGTGTATATATATTATGTATATTAATATTTTCTATATTTACGTGTACATAATATATTTGGATTATATAAAGTTTTCGTGAACATTTATAAGATAATATATATATATATATATATAGTATTTAGTTCAAATATAAAATATATATATGTGTAAATCAAAATACTTATTTTTGTAAAATGTGTACATTAATAGTTTAATGTATATGTATAAATAGATATATATATATATATATATATATATATATATATATATATGTTTTCCACTAGTACCAAGCTTAGACCTCTCTCATCTTATTTAAATATTATATATATATATATTTCTTTATTATTATGAACACAACATATATATAATTTTGGTAATATATGTATATTTAATATGTGTATACGTGTACTAGTAGTTGTATAAGAGTTTCTAATAAATATAAATATTAAATTTACTTTAAATATTATATTTTAACATGTATAGATATGCACATTTACATGTCAAGCTATATATATATTTACATCATTCTAATGGTTAAGTATGTTTAGAATTAAGGTAATATTCTTTTATTTAGGGAGTTCGAGAATTAGTGTCTCGGGCGTAAAGGGATGTGACCTTCTTAATATCCCTAAATAAAAGAATGTCCTTACCATTTTAGGGATACAATATTTAAGGGGATTTTTTGTTATTTAGAATAGTCGAGAAATCATTTCTCGGGCGTAAAGGGATGTGAACTTCTCTGTTATTCTAAATAACGGAACGTCCCTTTAAATATTTAGAACATTCTCATGCATTTAAGAATCGTATTTTAAATTTTACCCGAATTCGAAATTTCCAATGCTAAGACTTTAAATATTCGGCTAGGTACCAATTTTTGGGCGGTGTGGGGGTTCTCATCCTTCCCCATCCGTAACTGACTCCCGGACCCAAATATTTTTATCTCTGGTTTTATCGGTGTCCGGTCTACCATTTTTAAATGATTTGTGGCGACTCCGTATTTTTAATTTTCAAATCGGGCGGGTTTTTTTTAAAATTAAATAAAATCAAAAGAAATTTTAAAACCGAATAAAAAGGGAGCGACAGATGGATTTGAGTGATTACAGCTGGCGACTCCGCTGAGGAATTTTTAAATAAAAAGTGGGTCAAGTCACAAGTCGAATATATTTAGTCTTAGTGTTGGAAATTTACGAATTCAATTTTAATTTAAGATATGTTTATGTCTTTAGAGCATGCATTTTATTTATTTATTTTCTGTAAATATATCTATTTTATTTTTTCTGCTTAGTATAAGTGAATATATACATAGGGTGTCAAAACGTTTGGGAGTTTCTCCTCACACACAGTGCACTTGCATTGCATACTATGAGCTTTCTACCCGAGCTTCATCCTATTTTAAGTGGAAGCGTGATACCGCCTTCGTGTGGGTTACCACCGTATAGGTTGGTGAATTACTTTCAGGATATATTTCTTATGCTTTCGTGTGGGTTACCTCCGTATAGGCATAAGGGATGTATCCCCCTAAATTAAACTTGGTCCATTTGAAGCCTATAATGGGTGATGATCAGGGGCCTTGCTACCTTTAGTAAGGGACAACGAGGAAAATTCGGGTACCCTTTCCTAGAACTGAACCTCATGTAATGGACCATAGGAGCCTTGCTTTAGAAATAGAACCCGTTAAATGTCAAAAGGAGAAAAACATCTAACCTTTTTGTCTACCTCTAGATTTATTTTATAAATAAAAGCATGCCGGGTAGATATCATGCTGGGTAGGATCTTTCTTTTTGTAAATAAAAACATGCCGGGTAGATATCATTCCGGGAAGGAATCTGTTTATATTTTGTTATGCCGGGTAGATATCATGTCGGGTAGGATCTTTTTTCTGTCAATAATAATATGTCGGGTAAAAACCATGCCGGGTAGGATCTTTCTTTTTAAATACAAACATGTCGGGTAGATATCATGCCGGGTGGGATCTTTCTTTTTGTAAATACAGTATTTGGGTAGAAAAGCATGACGGGTAGGATTACTTTTTCAAGTAAAGCATGTCTACCAGTAGGTTTTATACTGTTTCTATGAAGATTACTATTTTTTATCGGTACTAACCCGTTTATTCTTGTGCAGTGCATTTACATCTCATGCATATTCACATTTGCATTTCATCTCCAAATCAAGGGGTTTAATTCTGTAAATTCTGATCGAAATCATTTTGGGGCATCCACCTGCATCAGTTTTTTCACTTGAAGAAGAACTAGAGTGATGGAAAGTCATCTAGAAAAAATGGAGCAAGCATACGAAGACATGAAGAAAGACATAAGTGAGAAGCTCGAGAAGGCGCAACAAGCAACTCGCGATCACATCACGCAATCACACGAGGATCTGCTAACTCATATAACTGCTATGCTGGCCGGTGAAGATCCTAAGAGAAGAAAAGGATTGGTTATAGACCCAAGTGCACTAGAAAAGACAGAAAATACATACAACAAGGCGTATCTGCAAGCAACAATTTTAGCTGAAAGGCAACATGGTCTTCAAACTGGGTCTTCATCACATGGAGAAACTAATGCTCAAAACAACCCTAGTGATCATGTCATTCCTAATCCGAGCATCAACAACAAGAGGGGTCACACAAGGGTCGATGTGGTTGAGCGGATGAAAGATTTATACAAGCGGGTTGAAGAGAAATCCAAAGCTACAGAAGGGGCAAGTGCATATTGTGAGGTAGATGCCAGAAAATTATGTTTGGTCCCTGATTTGGTGATACCCCAAAAGTTCAAAATGCCATAATTTGAGAAATTCAATGGAACAAGCTCTCCGTTCGCTCACCTTACCATGTTCTACCGAAGGATGACGGGGCATGTGAGCAACGAGAAGCTCTTAATCTATTGCTTCTAAAAAAGCTTAAAAGGGTCTGTTGTCAGGTGGTATAACCAACTAAGCCGAGACTAGATACAATCATGGAAAGATCTGGCCAAAGCCTTTACCGAGTAGTACAAGCATATAACTGACATCGATCTAGATCGTCTAACACTGCAGAGTATGGAAAAAAAACCCGATGAGAGCTTCCGACAATACGTACAACGGTGGAGTGATATTGCTATGCAAGTACAACCACCGTTGCTAGAGAAAGAGATAATGCCTACCTTTGTGAGGACTTTGAAAGGTCTATTTCTGAAATATATGTTGGGCAGTACAACTAAGAGTTTGGAAGACCTCGTGATGTCCGACGAACTCATTGAAGCGGCTATCAAAGAAGGGAATATTACCGGCCCTAGCCAAGAAAGAGATGTGTCAGAAGTTTACATGGTGGGATCTTATTCGACCAGCCGACCTTGGTCCTCACGCCAGTCAAGCTACTCATCCTCACATCGACCAAAAGCTTCTCAGAAAGTCATTTATCCAATCCCGATGACGTATACAGAGCTACTCCCGTTGCTCGTAGAAAAGAGCTTGATAGCCCCAGTCCAGTCTAAACCAAAAGAGCCTCTTTACCAGAAGGATATGATATCGACATTGTCTTCGATTATCATATAGGAAGCTCGGGCCACACTATAGAGAATTGTGGGGCATTGAGGAATAAGGTGCAGAGCCTGATCAATCATGGAACTCTAAAGTTCAACAATAGGGTCCCCTAGACGAGTTAATTGAAGATAAAAGAAGAATGAATGACCTTCAGAGGCTTAATTCTTTTTGTTGGGGCATCTTTGTAGCCTAAAATCTTTTTGAGTAATGCATGAAATCAACCTTTTACCTAAGCCTGAAGGTAAATGGGGAATCTTTTGTAAGGGCATGTGATTATTTAATGCACTCCCTATATTTTATTCTTAAAAAAACAAACAAAAATTCATTCATAATTTTCCAAAATTTTTCAAAGAACCACATCGGTTCTAACCCGACAATTGATTCCAAACATTCTGGAGGCACTTAATCCCTCTACTTCATAGAAAGAAAAAAATTTGTTTTTAAAATATTTTTTTGAAACAAAAAGGTTTCTTACATCAGAGATATAAGGTACAAAGATCTAAGGCCCACATTTATTCAAAACAAGAAAGAAAGCCTTCAAAGGTATTCAGTCAAAATGACATTTGAAAGGTAAATGGAGCAACATTCGACCGGACAAAGTTGTCGTTCCCTCGAGAAGATAAAAGAGATGAGCCTGCAAAGGTCATTCAGCTGAGGAATTAAAAAATAAGAACAAAGAAGATTTAGGGGCAAGCTTTTGCTCTAGAAAATCAGAGGATCGAGCTGAATCAAAGGAACAAGACCCCTACAAATATTTCATGCATCTCAATGCATCATGACATACATAACATTGCATCACCAAAATATGACCATACATCATGACATACATAACATTGCATCATTGCATCATTGCAAACGTATACACATGCATCCCATTTGCATAAATACAGGAAATAACTTTCAAAAACAAACTTTGTCCTTCTATAAGGATACTTTTCAAACTTCATCCTCTTATAAGGATATTTTTCCAAACTTCTGGAAAATTTTCAAAACTTCATCCTTTCATAAGGATATTTTTCCAAACTTCTAGAAAATTTTTAAAACTCAATCTTTCCATAAGGTTATTTTTCCAAACTACTGGAAAATTTTAAAACTCAATCCTTTCATAATGATATTTTCCAAACTTTTGGATAATTTCCAAAACTGTGTTCCATAACTCAATCCTTCCATAAAGATATTTTTCCAAACTTTTGGAAAATTTCAAAACTCAATCCTTATATAAGGATATTTTTTCAAACTTCTGGAAATTTTTTAAAACTCAATCATTTCATAAGGATATTTTTTCCAAACTTCCGAAAAATTTTCAAAACTTCATCCTTTCATAAGGATATTTTTCCAAACTTCTAGAAAAATTTTAAAACTCAATCCTTCCATAAGGATATTTTTCCAAACTTCTGGAAAATTTTAAAACTCAATCCTTTCAAAAGGATGATTTCCAAACTTCTGGATAATTCCAAAACTGAGTTCCATAACTCAATCCTTCCATAAGGATATTTTTCCAAACTTCTGAAAAATTTCAAAACTCAATCTTTATATAAGGGTATTTATCCAAACTTCTGGATAATTTTCAAAACTAAATCCTTTCATAAGGATATTTTCCAAACTTCTGGATAATTTCCAAAACTGAGTTCCATAACTCAATCCTCCTTATGGATATTTTTCCAAACTTTTGGAAAATTTTCAAAATTCAATATTTCCATAAGGATATTTTTCTAAACTTCTGGAAAATTTCAAAACTAAATGCTTCCATAAGGATATATTTCCAAACTTCTGGATAATTTCTAAAACTGAGTTCCCTAACTCAATCCTTCCAAAAGGATATTTTTCCAAACTTATGGATAATTTCTAAAACCGAGTTTCATAACTCAGTCATTTCATAAGGACATTTGTTAACTTTGTCCTTTTTCAACAAAATAAATGTCCTAGTTCTATCCTTATTTAAGGAGAAGAAAAAAAATAAAAAATAAAAAATGAAAAAAATGAAAAAAAAAATGAAAGGAAAAAAAGAGAGAAAAAAGTCAAAAAGAAGGAAAAGAAAAGAAACCTTGAAAATAAATTTTTGAAAATATCTGGGGCATGAATCCAAACTGAGGAAATAAAGAAAATGAAGTAGATCATTTCTATCAAGTTTCAGCGTCCTTGACATAAATGAGTGGAACCCAAGAGAAAGAAGAAGATTGTTTGGCATCCTCAAAAGAAGAACAGATAATTTTCAATAGAATGCAGCATCCCCGACACGAAGGAGTAAAAGAAATCAAATCAAATCAATCTTACAAACTTCAAACCTTGTCTCATCGGCGATATGGTAGCTTGGTCAAATACAAACTTCAGATCCTGCCTCTTCGTCGGTATTGTAGCTGGATCAACTTTATGAACTTCAGACCTTATATCCTTGGCGATATGGTTACTTGGTCAAATCAAATTTCGATCATGCCTCCTCGACGGTGTTATAATTGGATTAACCTTATAAACTTCAGACCTTGTCTCCTTGGCGATACAGCAGCTTGGTCAAAATTTACTGACTGTTAAGTTTACCTTTTTATCAGTTTTGTAGTTGTAAAAAATCAAAAAAAAAAGAAAAAAAAGAAAAAAATCAAAAAAAGAAGAAAATCAAAAAATCAAAAAAGGAAAAAATCAAAAATAAAAAAAATCAAATCAAAAATTCAAAAAAAAAAAGAAAAAAGAAAATCAAGGTGAAAACCCAAATGGGCATCTTGAAATGATCTTTTTCAAACATCTCTAAGGCACGAACTCATAAGGAGGCCTTAGATATTCAAAATGAAGATACGTCAGTCTCATCTCCCTAGAATGCCAGCGGAATGAGTACCAACACAAGTCAGTGGAACAGATGAACTACAATATCTGAACCTTTCTCCTTGAACTTCCAATAGAGAAGATGAACTACAACATCTAAACCTTTCTCCTTGAACTTCCAATGGAGAAGATGAACTACAACAACTGAACCTTTCTCCTTGAACTTCCAATGGAGAAGAGGAACTACAACTTCAGACCTTTACTCCTTGAACTACCAATGGAACAGGTCACCCATCCAATGGAGAAGAGGAACTGCAACCTCAGACATTTAATCTTTGAACTACCAATGGAGAGGTCACTCATCCAATAGAAGAGGAACTACAACCTCAGATCTTTACTCCGTAAACTTCCAATGGAGCAGATCACCCGACCCTATCTCCTTGAATCTCTAATGGAGCGGGTCACCAGGAGATGAAGCTATAAAAAAAGAAAAACAAAAAAACAACAAAAAAACAAAAAAAAAGAAGAAAAAAAAAGAAAATGAGGAGTAAGAAGGCATTTGTTTTTTATCGAACACCATTTTACTTTGGTAAGTCTCAACCTAAGAAGTAGAGGCGCGGATTAATCGAAGAACTCAACATCATCGAAGAGCGAAGATCGAAGACCTACTGAAGACTGAAGATAGAAGACGAAGCTATACCAAGAAGAAAAGATGAAGCTGAACTCATTTTGCTTCCCCTATCCCTCATTTTAAAGATTTTGCTTACCCGAGAGTGACAAAGTGCATCAATCCAATCAAGAAAGAAGATCTGCGTCGAAGAGAATGAATGTCTACCGAAGAATGAAGATACGTCAAGAGAGGAGAAGCTCAGCCTGGCCAGACGAATTTGGCTCTTTTAGTCTTTACTCCATTGTCGTTGCACAACAATGAGCAAAGATGGGCAGCTGTAAGAGCCAATTTTCATCTGTACCATAAAGCCATTTACATCCAACCCAAACTAACCCATTACCCTAGCTGAACCGGCCCAAATTACAACCCAAACCGACCCATACCAAAAAACCCTAGTAAATCCTAACCCTAATAACTCTGCCAAGCCGCATCGCCACCCTCACCAGACCATTGCCGTCAAGCCGTCGCCGCCGTCCAAACCAATAATAACCCTCTTCATTTCGAGCCAAACCCTAACTAAACCAAACCAAAACCTTATTATAATCCCCAAATAAAAAAATCAACCCTAATAATAATAAAAATCCTAATCCTAGCCTGATCTATCAATCCATCAAAAACCTAAACTCTATCCAGTCACTCAGCCGCTCCCTATCTGAGAAAAAGCCTGAAAATCCAGGATTTACATCAAATTGTCACTTTCTTTTTACTCTCTATATATCATTCTAGCAACCAAAAGCAAGAGAGAGGATTACAGAGAGATTAGATGAAAGATTGAGAGTGAAAAAAAAAACTAAAAAAAGAAGAAACAACAAGAGGGAGAAGAGAGTTCGAACAAAAAAAAGAAGGTAAAAGAGCATACATGGGCTTTTTAATTCGAGTCTGAGGAGCGTATTAGGGTTGGTTCCTCTCTTCCCCGAACTCATGGTCCCCGGAGGAGTCATCTTGATCCGATGACGGCGGCGCGACGGCTAGAGGTGTGAACCCTAGGATTTCTGTGTTTTGGAAAATACAGAGAAATGGGGGGAAGATCTGTTTTTTGGGGGTTTAATGGTTCGAATGAGTTTTTTCGGGTTAAAGGACCCTTATCAGTTGTGTAAAACGCTGTCGTTTTAGGCGCCTATACATGGCCCAAAACGGTGCCGTTTCAAGCCTTGTAACCCGTACCGGTGACCCGACCCGGGGAGGATCCGCGTGTTTTGTAATGGAAATGGGAAATTTGTTTTCTAGTCCTTGCCCTTTAATTCCTCTTTTAATTTTGTCTCGAAACGCTATGGTTTATTTAATTTCCGCATCCTTTAATTTCATTTTTGTTTCGATTTGACCACTGTAATTTCAGTATTTATTTTCCAGCATGCTTCTTCTGTTTATTTACGTTTTTTCTCTCATGTTTTGCATTTGTTTTGTTTTAATCCAATGATGTTTAACATATATGCCATGTAAATTATTAATTCATGCATTTTAGTCCTTGGTATTTAAGTTTATGTGGTTTCATGCATTTTAATATAATTCATGTAGTAATATTGTTATTTATTATTATCATCATCATTTTTATGTGTAACATGCATGTATGTGTATATATTATTTTTACTCATAATATTTATGTTTTATTGTGTATATATATTATGTATATTAATATTTTCTATATTTACGTGTACATTATATATTTGGATTATATAAAGTTTTCATGAACATTTATAAGATAATATATATAGTATTTAGTTCAAATATAATATATATATGTGTAAATCAAAATACTTATTTTTGTAAAATGTGTACATTAATAGTTTAATGTATATGTATAAATAGATATATATATATATATATATATATATATATATTCCACTAGTACCAAGCTTAGACCTCCCTCATCTTATTTAAATATTATTATATATATATATTTCTTTATTATTATGAACACAACATATATATAATTTTGGTAATATATGTATATTTAATATGTGTATACGTGTACTAGTAGTTGTATAAGAGTTTATAATAAATATAAATATTAAATTTACTTTAAATATTATATTTTAACATGTATCGATATGCACATTTACATGTCAAGCTATATATATATATATATACATCATTCTAATGGTTAAGTATGTTTATAATTAAGGTAATATTCTTTTATTTAGGGAGTTCGAGAATTAGTGTCACGGGCGTAAAGGGGTGCAACCTTCTCGATATCCCTAAATAAAAGAATGTCCTTACCATTTTAGGATACGATATTTAAGGGGATTTTCTGTTATTTAGAATAGTCGAGAAATCATTTCCCGGGCGTAAAGGGATGTGAACTTCTCGGTTATTCTAAATAATGGAACGTCCCTTTAAATATTTAGAATATTCTCATGCATTTAAGAATTGTATTTTAAATTTTACCTGAATTTGAAATTCCAACGCTAAGACTTTAAATATTAGGCTAGGTACCAATTTTTAGGCGGTGTGGGGGTGCTCATCCTTCCCCATCCGTAACTGACTCTCAGACCCAAATATTTTTATCTATGGTTTTATCGGTGTCCGGTCTACCATTTTTAAATGATAGGTGACGACTCCGTATTTTTAATTTTCAAATCGGGCGGGTTTTTTTTTAAATTAAATAAAATTAAAAGAAAATTGAAAATCAAATAAAAAATCAGCGCCAGACAAATTTAGGTGATTACAATGATTTTTAGCTTTCAGAACTCTTTTTGAACTTTTTAACCTAACAAATGACAAAAAATGTAGTTTTTAGGTTTCTTAGCTAAGGAGGGAGGCCGTGCGCTTGATTCTCAAATAACCACGTCATCCACTCGATTTATTTTACTCGTAAAAATGAAAAATGAAATTATATCGGTTTTCCGCTAATACATTATAAATCGGGTTTTTTTTTTAATCTTTCTTAAGTATATATTTTGAGTTCGTATTTTTTTCACTTTTAACAACACCACTTTCAACATCTGAACATATATTTTCTCATTAAGAGTATGAAGTTTTTTTTTATTAATATACCCAACCCTTAATAAGTGAACTATATCAGCTTCACTTTGGATAAATATGGGGCAAAAATGATATTTTAAATGTCAAAGTGGTAAAAAGGTTTAAGTATTAAAAATCGAAAACATATATAATTATAGTAGTTAAAAATAAGGAATTAAGATCAACAATTATTGCAATGATAAAATATATTTTAATTTCGATGAGAGAATTCAGGTTTAAACCTTGAAAACAACATCATTAGAAGGGAGAGCTATAAATCTCGAACATAAATTATAAAATAGACATAAAATATATAAAAAAAGAAATCAAAGCGAAAAAAAAGATTTTAAATTCTGAAGTCGGCGATTTTAGTAAAGACTTGACGTTCTTTTTTAAAGAGGAACTTTTGAATGCCTTTTAGGAATAAGTGGGAAGTAAAAAGGATTAATACCAAAGCATAAATGGTAAGCAAACAGTGTAATAGTGTATTATGGCATAGGTGTGTCCGTAAAACAGACAAACATATAAACACAAGGACGGATCCACGTGTATTGATTTTTTTTTTGTTAATTATCTATTTTATTAATTGTTTTTGTTTAAAATTTTCAAAGTCTTATATAATAAGTATGTAAATATAAATACCTTCAAAAATATTTCTAGATTTGTCGCTTTATAAACATCCAACCACTCTGTTGTCTTGTAAGGTTTCGCCTGACTAGCTGTGTGTGTAGTGTATGCGTGGCAACAGATCTAAGGTCCCCCAACCTAAATCTATAAATCCGACGGCTCCACCACTAATATTTACAGACCTTACAATGGACCCTACCACATAGGACTACTTCTCAATCTTGATAGGCCCCTCCCCTTTGCTGGTGTTTGGTAGGACCCACCATTTTCACTAGTCTCGTGAAGGTGTGCAAGCACCATGAACCATGGGGGGTAGGGCCCAACTAAACCAAGCTCATCTCAATTTCTGGTCAAATCATTTTATCAGTCCCTACATTATGTTTAAGTTGTAGATTAAATTCTTATATTCTAATTCGATTATCTTTAGTCCCTGGACTTCTAATGATTTAAAATTTTTATCCGAACCAAATAATAGCAGTGAAATATTTTAGTTTAAATTCTACAATCAGTCCATATATAATGTATACATTGTAGATCTAGTTACCGTTCTCCAATTTAACCATTACAAATTTTTGTATTTCAGTCATGTTACTTTTATATTATTTGAACCAAAATTAAAAATTCTAAAATCGATCAAATTAAAGTATAACAATTAAATTTATGATTCGTATATAGTTTAAGGAGTAAATAATAGATTTTGACCCCAATTTTTTCGGGTATTCCCCATTTGGTGATGGTGGGGTCGGTAGGCCACAATGTGGATGTGGTGGTATGGTTCATCCCCCGCTGCCATTGCCACCCCACTTGCCGGTTGGTCTTAGGGGTGATAATGAGCCTAAACGATTCGTGAGTTATTCGGGTTCGTCTCGGTCAAAATTTGATTCGGGCTCGGCTCGAGACCTTAACAAGCCGAGCCAATCTAAGCTCGGCTCGAAAAGCTCGTAAACAGGCTTGGATAATTATATATATATGCTACATATACACTAAAAGTAATCTATTTAGCAAAAGAAAAGCAATAAAATAAATTAGGAGAAAATCCACTAAAAATAAATTAACTAAAATAAATTGGGCACTCTTTTCTCCTTTCCCGATATTGAATTTTGTTTCAGTGTTGGTTATGAAAGGGGTTTTTAACGAGACACTATCTTTTATAAAAAAAATATAGCAAAATTATCCATTTCGAGTCGAGCCGAGCCGAGCCTGACGAATTTCGAGCCCGAGCAGAGCTCGAACCTAAAACTTTGAGGTCGACGAGCCTCGAGCCCGAACAAACTCATAACACTGTTTTCGAGCCGAACCAAGCCTGACCAAGCTCGAACTCGGCTCGTTATCACCCTTACTTGGCCCCTTTTTAGTCTCTTCACTTGGATGGGACCAGATTTTCCAATATGTTCTTTTAATAAATAAATAGTAAAATGAAAACTAAAATTCTGACTCAAAGTGTGCGTGTACATACATGTACATACCCCGCTGCATATCATTTTTTTTTCAAATAATTTTATCCGTATGTACATCATTTACATGAATGGATCTTGATAAAAGAGTTAGAGAGAGTTATTTATTTTTTTAAATATTTAGTTATTTAGACGTTTAAATTAAATTTTTTAATATTTATAATGGATATAATTTAAAGTTTTAAAAAAAAGCTCTAACTATTTTTTTTAAATAATACTTTATGAGAACTTTTAAAATATTTAAGGAATGTACTTAACTAAAAATATTCAAAACAATATAATAAGAATATTTTAAATTTTGGAAAGGGATAAATTATAAATTTTCAAAATGTGAAAAACTAAATAATAAAATTTCAAAATTTCAAAATTTTAAGGGGTCAAAATTTTCACTGGCCATTATAGTTCGCCTCTGATTATATATAAGTTGTAGATATATAATTTATATTTTAATTTTATCGTTTCTATTTTTTAAAAAAAGTAATTTTGATATTGACTCAATAGTTATTAAATTTGCTAAGTTATTAATTTTTTATATTATACGTACGTATTCCCTAGCTTGATAAGTCAATGTTTTATCGCTGTTGTTCTTAGTTTTCTTTCTTTTTTTACCATTGATTATGCGATTAATCTTGTGCTAGTTGTCGACCATTGATGATCTTTCTTATTTATTTAATTTTAGTTTTTAATAAGATTTTTTTATTATAAATTTCTCATTTTCACACATTTTTTTGCGTTTATTTCACCTGTCTTGTAGCACAGTTTACACCCACCTTTGTGGTAGTTTGACATTTATGAATCAATCATTATGGCGTATGCTCTTGATTAGGGAATGTCAGCAGTCTAGTATGGTTAGATCATTTTTTTGTATCAGTTTATTAATGTATTTAGAACTATCAATGAAGCATTTTGTAATATCGATTCTGTCTATCATCATTGGCAGAGTTGACTCAAAGACTTAAGGGACTGTATACAATTTATTAAAATGAGATTATCAATTTGAAAAAAAAATATTTGTTTACTTGTTGTTTACGTGATAGACATACTTTTGAATAAAAACGAGTTTAACATGACTTAAAATCCATGACATACAACATCATTGTCTTTTCTCATGTGTTTTATCCCAAGTCCAGAACGAATCTTTTGTTTTTGCAAGGTATTTAACTCAACTTATTTTTTTGCCTTTTTTTTTTGAAGCCTTGTGTGCGCGTTCTTATTGCAGATGTCCAGAACAACTCTTAGTCACTAATTATATTCAAAGAAATATTTTATTGTCTCTTCATATCCTATAAGTTCTTTGTGAACATAGTCTCCAAATTTTTCTTTACATTTGTAATTTTAAGTGTGTTTTTGTTATATTTTTATGTATTTTTAATAAAATCTAACTTTTTATTTCAAAAAAATCTTATCATATCATCGTATTATCTAAATATTGTTTGAATCAACATTAAAATTTAAAATATATAGTGATTAAAATTAATCAAATTAAAATATCAAAGGTGCTGATAGAATTAATCTTCTTTTACTTTTTGTCTGCAAATCGGATGGCTTTAGCCTGTGCATCCACTAATGATACTGGGACCCCATTTTGGTTATATTTAATATACGAGGACGGTTCATCTTTCTGGTGGGCCAATGTGACCTCGCCCCCTCTTCTCTCTTACAATTTTGGACCAGTTTGCCAAAGCTAAAATGCGTTGGTACCAAATCTCAAACTCTACACATAATTTTATTATTACATTAAGTTTATAATTTTAAGTACGAAATGGTCAATTATGAGGAAGCCAAACTCTCCTGCCTAACGATGATTAGAGGGGGTCTTCTATTAACACAAGTTTAGATTAAGTTTGTTATAGTCGACATATTCTTTAGATTCTTTGTCAATATCTTTTTCACGTAACATGTTATCTTTCTATTACGATATATTTTCGCACAATTAGGCACAAACCCTCGATAGGGGTGTTAAAAAATACATGACCCGTGTGATCCGATCGATAATCCGACAGCCCAAATCTAAAAATAATAGGTATTTTTTAAAAAAATTATCCGACCGGGTCGGGCACCTATTCCCATATTTTTAGGTGGTTAGGTCGAGTCTGGGCCGATTTTTTTGGTAACATGCTACCCGACCCGATAATTTTAATATATTTGTTTTTTGGTTTTAAATTATATTTTTTTAGGTTTCTTAATATTTTTTTTCTAAAATTAAATTTGAATCTCTAAATTATTTCTATGCTTGTATTATGTACTTTTAAGTTTTAAACTTTTCAAATATATTTTTTGATTAAATAGAGAGGTATTACATTCTCATACCGGGATTCGAAAGAAAAATGAGATTAATATTTTTAATGTATTTTTAGTGATAAACTTATATATATCCAAATATTTCATCTTAAAAAAACTTCAAATCACTAATTTTTGTGTTTGAATTATGTATTATGAACTTTTAAATTTTTTGTGTTTACAATGTGATATTTTAAAACTTTTAAATTTAAAATAAAAATAAAAATGTGAATCGGGTACTTGCTACCCGATTTTCTGAGTATCCGCATTTCATGGGTACTCGAATAGCGGGTACCCGACTAAAGCGGGCTAAGACACATGCCGACATATAAAGTACTCGGGAGAACCGGATACTCGAAAACCGGGTACCTAAGAATGAACACCCTTACCCTAGGAGAGTATTTCTCCGTCATCACTCACTGATCATACTCATAACATGTATTGGTCGGACGATCATTCAGAGTAAAAGAATATGAGAATCCTTCGATATTACCTCATCAAAAGGTAGAAATACTCTTGATAAGGCATACGTTGAATCAGTCTGACCCACAAACTAAGCATATTAATTGACAACCGAAGCTATACTGTTGTATCCATAATTTTCTACAAGATCTACATTTAATAGGCCCGTTAGACCTCATCCGATATAACCATGTAGGGAACCATAAGCTTTCTCTACACTGAGATCCGAAAAAAGGTTAAGCCAAATTCCATCTTCTTTCTTCTTTTTTATTTTCTCCGACCACCACTGATCATGTGACTCTCTACCCTAAACTAAAAAAAATAAACCGCCTGAAACATCGACAACCTTGACCATCCCACTTTTACCGTTAACAAAGTTTATGAAAGGCAATTGGCAAAGCGGCTTTTTTGCTTTTACGTTGTGAGAAGTAAATTAAACTAAAATTAAGTGTCCATGCATCCATGAAGGTGGGATGAGAAGTCTGGATCACATTATTTTCCCTCAGAATTTTAACAAAATAATCCCATGGAGTCTCAGTCCCTTACCTGAAAACTTCTGTAACAGCAATAAAATCCCATTTCTTATCACCATACTGCTCCAACTCTTGCGCCACAACTTCAACCAAGTTATTTAGCACAGATAATCAAACTATCATAGTTCGTAGATACATAAAAACTAATGAGATATACTCTCCACAAGTGTATCAAATATTAAGGCCTTGTTTGGTAAATAGCTTTGAGTCAAGATAAAAGGTTTGAGCTAAAATTAAAGGTTTAACCAGTCAAATCCGCTATTTTAGATGTTTGGTGAATAGAAAATAAAAAAGATGCTAATAGGAGCTTAACTAATGCAATTAACTATCCGTTAATTGCCAAACATGGCCTAAATCTACTCAAAGCTGCTATCCGGAGACTGCAAATTTGCAGATAATCATGGTTCTTAACCTTTCATTTAACGAGCTTTCCAATCCAATATCTCAAAAAAAACACATGTAAAAGGCAGTTCCCTTCTTTGATGCAGCTAAACATTAAAAAAGATCAAATTTATAATGTCCTCCATTACCCAGAGGCCAGAACCACACAAGTAGGAGTAGCTATGAAATAAACAATAAACAAGATATTTAGTCCCATTACCCTAACTCGTTGAGTTGCAAACAAGCCAATTCGTGCTCAATCTTCGCAGGAATTTGAAATTTTGAAAGGAACCCAGATTAGCAAACACTCAAACAACCAATTTTTCACCAACAACCGGCTGGTTTAGTGGGACTAAATATCTTAAGCAAGGCCAGGGTTTGAATCCTAATGTTATGAATGGAACAAAATTCGACTCATAACGAACCTCTACAGTACTCAATCCAGATTAGTCAACCAATGGATTAGATATCGGTGATAAAAAAACAACAACGAACTTTGCAACATAGAAGAAATGGAAGAATGTAGTGAAAATTGGGCATCTGATCCTTGAGTTGAGCATTGTAAATGTGATGTAGGATATCAGCTTTCTGCACTTCAACGGGCAATAAAGCATTGACAATGCAAAATCGTCAAGCTCCTCGATCTTCAAATAAATGTGTCTTAACCATTACACTTTCCCTCGATTTCTTTTGTTAATTATTGTAATATGCTTCAAAGGTATTTTTGTACTTTTTTTTAAACACAATTCATTCATTTTTAGGAGAGAATTGACCTAGTTCATTCGATTGCTCATGCTAAACGGTTTATTTAGGAGAGACCCATGTAGGAGTATTTGAAGCCCATTAATTATGGCCCAAGAATGGAAGATCTAATATTTGCACTACGCTTGAAAACTAAATATTGCGTAAATACAGAGCGGCACACGATTAGGGTTTTTGAATTTCTGCAAAATGCATTTGACGCTTGAATTTGGGTAAGATTTTTAATCAAATTTATTGCTTTTGTTTCTGTTAATTCTTTATTTGCCACAATCAATTTGATCCTAATCCGTATCGCGGTTTTTAGTAATGAAGTTTTGTTCTTGGGCTAATAACCCAATTTTAATTTACTTATTTCTTGCCTTTTTATTTTAATTCTACGTATTTTCATTGTTTAATGCAGTGGAGGCTTAGAACTTCTATGTGAGTCTGTTAAAATTCATAATGTCAATGTTGATCTGCAAGGAGCAGATAAGGTGAGCCTTTTTCTTTATTTCCCTCCCCCCCCCCTTTTTTTAACTCAGCTTGTTTCAAGCAGCTTAATTTGTGAGGATTTTAGTGTATTGGGTTTGTTTTTTTGTTTTTTTGCTTTCTCAGTTAACAATGAAGGATTTACTAGCTTGGGTTCGTACCAATTTGATCAAGGAGAGACCTGAAATGTTCATGAAAGGGCAATCTGTGTAAGTTTTTTCAAGGGTCGAGAACTCTGAACGGTCATTTGCAATGGTGCAAAAATATAAAATTAGGATTCTGATTTTGAAAAGCAAGCCATTTAGCTGATGGGTGGTTTTGGTTTGTGCAGGAGACCTGGTGTCCTCGTCCTCGTAAACGACTGCGATTGGGAGTTGAGCGGCCAGCTCGATACAGCCTTGGAAGAGAAGGATGTGGTAGTTTTCATTTCAACTTTGCATGGTGGATAGTATGAACATCTAGGTTATATATGGTTACTATATCTTATAAACAATCATTACAAAGATTGTATCGGTTTGCAATGTTTTTTCGTCTTTGAACCTCATTATTGAAGATGTTATATGAAAATGCAATGAAATTTGTATTGTCTCATGTTCATCGTTATCTTCTGCTTGTTTCTGTAGAGTAATGTATTTTTGAGTACTTTTGTTATAAATAGAAATTCCATGGCAGGTTTTCAAGTATTACAGACACCATACTACTTGACCAAAAACTCAGGTTTATGAAGAAAAAAACACCCTTCTTTCCCTTGTATTTGATGTTCGATAACGGGCCAAATAAATATGAAGAAAGCTACCGTTTAAACGATGCCGAAGAGAGTTGGGAAGAGTAATCTTGATGACAAGTCCAGGGAAAACATCATCAGGGTCATGGATATGAGGGTTGTGCTCCACTATAAACGGATCACCACACTTATCACTTATGGAGTGTAGGGTTTCTCTTTCTACAACGACATAAATTTCATCACAAGCAAGCTCCAACAGCCAACGACCGATCACTTTGCCATCACATTCCTCTTTGTTCACCATCGTAGAGTTAGTTTCCTCGAAAGAGTTGAGTAGTAGTAGGCTTACCAACCCGAAGACGCAGCACCAAGAGGCTTCGTCCTCGGCTGTAGACGTTAGTGCGAAAATCCGACTCCAACAGATATCGGACGCCATGGAAGAGGATTGAGTGGTGAAGGTGAGTAAAGTTGAGGACCAGTATTAGCAGTTTATAATGGTGGGGCCGTGGGGGAAGCCACGATTTTGTATATTACGGGAACGTGAGTTACCTTATTTGGAAGGGCCTAAAACAGCAACCACTAAAGGGACTTTGTTCCCTAAAAAAAAAAAACTAAAGGGTCTTTGCATGCGAGTTTGAGTTCCTTGTTAAGCAAATCTCACTATGGATTTATTTCATTGGCTGCCAAAAAGGCACGTTTTCCATTAGATGAATGAATGCCGTGATATAATAGGATGACAACATTGCCTAAGGCGACGTTTGGATCGCGAAAAAAAATTATTAAAGCAATTTTTTTTGAAAACTTCATACCTATGTTTGGTTGGGAGAATTCTCACTATGGGGTAATATTTTATTTCTAACAGTAGCGCTTAGGTATTTGACAAATCTTTGTATTTAGGACAAAAATGCCCTTGATAAAATAGAAACATTTCAATCACGTCCTCTCTTTTTTGGGTTAATTTGCTACTTTGAATTATTAAATAAGGCATAATCACATACAAATAAATAAATATTGAAAAAATAAGACACGAAGTTAAAAAATAGGATAATAAATAAATATATAGATATTTCCAAAAAAATATAAATATACAAATTTTTATAAAATAAATTATATATTCTGAACGATTACAATAATTATAATATATAATTATATTTATATAAAATCATAAAAACACTTTAAACATCCTTTGTTGATTGTACTTTTTAAGTATTATTATCGCGAATTAATATTAAAAAAATTCAATTTCAGCAACTAAAAAATATAAATTTATCATATGGGAATTGGATAATATCATTAATCTAATCTCACAATAAAATGTGAATTTAAATCTTACTTTGGATAATTTTTAAATAATTGTCATAAGTATATTTTTACTATATTTTTTTTACTAATTTTAATAAAATCTTACTTTAAACCTATATTTTTCATACTATATTATATCTCATAGAAATAAATTTAATACTTATGATAATTATTTTAAAATATAAGTTTAATGTACTAGTTATATTAAAATTTTGTTACATATTTTTTTCTAAAATTTACATAGTGCAATTGAAATAGTTATATGTATTTTCATGTAAATATTTTCAATTATATATGGGAAATTTAGCTTGTTAAAAGCCAAATACATCTTAAGAACAGTTTGGTCAAATTTGCTTTCAGACAACCTTATATTCCCTCAACTAAAAATTGTCATCTCATATTCCTGCCAGTTAAACCAAACAAGATAATGTAACATTCACAGTAAGTAATGTTACATTCCAATAATCATATTCCCACAAGTAATCTTATATTCCGTGATCCAAACGCACCCTAACAGTCGAGTATACTCACGAGGATTTCCTTGTTAATAATTTTACCATATATACGTTACGGATTATTATCTCGCGATGGAAATTTTAGTTTCCACAAACAGTTTAGTTTAGGGATTTAAGTTTTTAGTTTAGAGTTTAGATTGTATGGTATAAATTTTAAGGTTTATGATTGAAATTTAAGATATAATGTTTAAGGGTTAGGGCTTAGTATTTAGGGGTTTATAATTAGGGATTTTAATTTTAAATTTGAGCTTTAGATTAGGCATGTCTGTGTAAAAAACTTCACACCGCCTGTGTATAAGATAATTCTCCATTAGTAATACTAACTTGATTCTAAGTTTCAATCTGATAGCTGAAGTTTTTTTGTGCAATTAGATACTCGAACCTAACTTTAAAGTTTAATTAGGTACATAAAGTCATTTTTGTCCGATTAAGAACCTAAACTTGACTTTTTGTTTCAAATTAGTACATAAACTTGACTTATTTATCCCAAATATCACTTTGGATAAATGGCTTATTTGAACCTATTTGAACCATAAATTAAAGTTAAGATAACTAATTAGACAAAAAAAAAAGTTTAGGTACCAAATTAAACCATGTAATCAAGTTCAGTTATTTAAAATTCGAAACTAGTCCAAGTCATACGACATCACAAATCTCCAATATCAATAAAATGTTTTTTTTTCACAACATTATACATCTAACCTAAGCCGCTTTCAGAATTCAAAACTGTTGCCCAACGACTATATCTATAGATACATCATATCATATCATATCATCCGAGTCAAACAGGGGCAATCAAAAAGCAGCAACTACTTCAGAGCTGTAATAATACAAGGATCCATGGCAGCGCAAAGAATGAATTTAATTTGAAGCTACTTAAAGCCAGAGAAAGACTCACTTGGTAATTTTGTTCCATTCATTTTCTACTCGAAAGAATATCCATTGGAACCTTCTTAGCATCTCTAGGGCAGTGATCGTAAACACAGTCAAATAGTTGTGGCGGAGATGAGCAGACAGTTTATACGTCCATGTGCAACGCAAAACCAAGTTGCTTCCAATAACCCAAAAGTAAACCTACCAAGTTTGAAAAAAATGGCAATTATGCATGTAAGCCAACTACTGATGTCCCGACGATGCCTCAGAATGAAATTGCATTATCTGCACTAAGATTCTTACCCATTGTCGCCCGTATAACAGATTGGAACATAAACTTGGTTTGTTGAACTTGAAGATCCTAGTGAAGACACTGCCGTACATGCCGAATTTGAAATGAACTTGATTAAGCACAACGAATGCCAAAGTGGCCTCACAACCAAATTTTATATAAACTGTATATATATATAAACTGTTTGGAAAGGGGATGTATAATCATACCTAAGGTCCCAATCACGAGTTACGTCCCAATAAAATGAGTAGAGTGAGTTGACAAGACTTGAGAAAAGCCAAAGGCGGCGATAAACATACGTCCACCTATCAGGTGAGACATGATATTTAAGGGCCGAGAGAAAAATCACAGGGACTGCCGTCGAGTATTTTAAAGCTGAAAACCAAAATCACGTGTAAATAGTTACATAGCCCATATGAGATGAACCATGTGGGAACTAGCAATAGAAATCACAGACAAAGTTCAATGATGTGCTGTCCATAGAGTTTAAGAATTTTCTTAATGCATTACATTGTATACTTTACCAGTTCAGAGATCCATATCTATTCTGAACAGATGTAACTTGATACGAAAATAGTAAGCATCAAGATACTAGATGTGTTACCATTAAAAAGGGTTGGCTTCTCTTTTGTGTCTTTATATTGACGCAGACATTGCAGTAGCCGCCAAATATAAGGAATAACAAGCACTAGTGGAATAGCAACCGAGTGGCTTCCACAAACTGAGTCTGCTTCAAACCATGCAATTGTTGCAACCTACATGCCAAGACAAACCTCATCTTATTCAACTAAGGAGATCAACATTGCATCAAACAAAGAGCTTCAGCAATTCAATGTTGATCGAATCCAAATTAAGCATAATCAGATTTAGTACTAAATAAGATAGGGAAAGTATACCCTCATTGTTTATTAATATCATCCCTAAATGGATAAAATAGTTGGCTGATAACCACAAACATTAGTTTCTTTAGAAGACCTCACACAAGCAATTCAAAATCAACTGTATTGTAAAGCATTACAGGCACAACATTATGTCTTAAGTTCAATGGGTTTTAACTGCCTCGAAAACCATCAACTTATATTTCATAGAATCGCAGGAATACATAATGAAGTAGGTGATACAACTCGCAGATAATAATAATTAAAGACAATGGAAGTGCTAGGCTGTTGAGAAGAGTGTTAAAGGTCTTATCTTCAGCCAATTTGGAAAAATAAGTAAAGCTAAAAATCCCACAAAGCACCACATTTGAGAGCGCTCTTAGCCTGTTATAAATAACCAAAATTACCTGGCGATGAACCATTCGACAGACTGAACGCTTCAAATCTGAAAATACATTCACAAAATAAAGATTACAATCAATTAGGAGAAAAATCTAGCTCCACTTATGAAATCAAATTCTAATATCAAATGTCCAGTAATTGTTGTCCTATGAGATACACCTAAACAGCTGGAAACTGAAGCTTTCTCCATAAGAATATCAAAGCAGAGAAAGTATTTTCATTGGATCTTCCTTCCATTGGTGAAATCTAATTATTAAGAGAAGGGAAATAAGCAGCTTGCTTAAGGAGATGAAATGATGTTACAGGTTCATACCTTGGCCATGGAGGTTAAAATGTCTGCCAAGAAGAAGTCAGGAAATGAAATTGGCTGTTATACAAGAATTAAACAAGTAAAAATGAAAATGCATGTCAGCCACAGCAGAAGTCTGAGTAATTGCCACTAAAAAGGAAAAATCCAAAGAGTAAAGGGAAAATACTCCCGGTACGAGGAAATGCTAATCTGCAAATGCAGCTTGCTAGCTCAAGCACACAAAAAAAGAAAGCTACACTAGAAACTAGCCTGAAGTGGGAAAGCTATCCGCCAGAGTGTTCTTAGCAAGAAGTAACGAGATGAAAAATAGAAAATGTTTAAGGGGAATATCAAAACCAAGGCAACAGCAACATAGAGGGTCACCTGCAGGTTGTATTTCAAATGTCAGAACCATCAATGTGTCAAATTACTGATGGCATTGGAAACTTGGTAATCGTAGAGGATCCAATCTACAAAACTAGAAGAGAAGACTACACAGTCCCAGAAAAATTTGCATTCATACACATGCATACAGAATCATTAAACTGACAAGTAATAATTAAGTAGTAAGGCCATAATTGATAAATCGAATGGTTGAAAACATGCAAAAGGTTACTGTCTTGCATATATTCAGTTAAATTGTAGGGACTGAATATAAGATAATGCTGGGAAACAGGGTAGATATTAACTGGTTGCAATGCTGCCAATGCTACTTCTCCGTGGGAGTAAAGATAAAGGTATGCTGTCATGCTAGTTGGCACTATAACTGTCATCCATATGCTACACTGCACGTAGAAAAACATAAAAAAGACATTATAACAGGAATACATATTCTTTTTCTTAGTGGCACCATGACCACAATCTCAGGACAAAATTCTCAATAAAGCCCGCAAAGTGCAAAGATCCAAATAACATGAAGAGCATTTAAAACAAGCACCTTCCATATTTCTCTGTGAGTAAGATGGTTTTGATCAAGATCAAATATTTTTGCATAATTAATGGTACTCTGAGAGAAGACCCATAAACACACTCCCCACAGCCAAACCATCATTGTCTACAATTGCAAGAACAAGAAGTAAGATTCGGTATCTAAATATCAAATATCAATCTGTAATCACACTCAAAGATATGTAAACTTACCGCAAGAAGGAGAGGGTTATAATATAAGAATGCCTCATACAAGAACAAGTCTCTCAAGTCTGCACTCATTCTCATGACTGAATCGCATCCAATCTGTCCCATAAAAAGAAATCAAGCATTTTCAAGACCAAATCTCACAAGCATCTACTGCATTCTAACTAACTGTATAAATACCGACCTTGCAACAAGTGAAGGCCCATATTAGAAACCATATAACCTTAAATCTCCACAGAAAGGTGGGAGAAGGCATTATGGCTGTGGTGTGCAAAGGTGAATTGGAACCCTTCATTTCACCTACAACAAAAGGAAACACGTAACCTTCTTGAACACTATTTCCAGGTTCACCAGTCCCTAAACAACAAATAAATAAACAAAGTAAAATAAATAAATAAAACATTCGTAGTTTGTCGTATAAGTTTAAATCGAAGGTCAATCAATTGCTGAAACAGATTAAAAATTCACCTAGGTCAGAAGAAACAGATTTGGTGGCAGGTTTCCGAAGATGAGGACTGTGAGAAGAACCGATTGCCGTCGGATTTTCAAACATGAGCTTGTCTGACTTTTTTTTTCGATCTTAATTAAATTTGCATAAGAATTCATAATTAATAGGAACGTTGAATTAGTAATAGCAGCAAGTAGCGAGTAATGATCAGATCCGGAATGAGAATGAAACGGAAAGGTTACCGGATTGGGATCGGAAACGACGCCGTTGATAAGCGACGTTGACAGATCTGGAAAGAGAGTGAACGAGATGAATAGATTTTGAACTGAGAGAGAGGTGCATTTCAGTTCAGTTCGTCGTCGCCGGCAGTGCGGAATTCATCGTTGCCTTCCCTCTCCTTGTTTTCCTTTTGCAGAAGGCTATAATAACCTCAGCAGTATGTTTTACGCCAGGTAGTACCAATCGACAAAGCCACGCGAAATGGGCGAATGGGCGCTGGGTTAACTTGCTAACTTGGAGCGCGCTAGGCGGTAGCCGGTAGCGGTAGTACTAAAAGGAAACTTGGAACGTAACCTTTCTCCTGCTCCTTCAACATCTACATGATGTTTGGTTTCTCTATAAAGCAAACTCGTACATCATTGAAAGTTGAACAGTATATTCAAATTTTATCTAGTGGACGAGACATTGGGTCCTTTGAGCATAGTTAGATATTTAAATTCAAACATGTGTATAGAGAAAATTGAGTTAGAGGGTCGACTCATATTGTGTCTTTGCGAAATTCAATTCGAATTAGTCAGCTAATAAGCATTTCTGCTACATTTAGGTGATCTAGTATACATTATCTACTTAATCTATGCTTTAAAACTGCATCATGTGCTTTTTATTCACTGAAGCTTTTTGTTTGGTGCAAATTTGTTGGGTTTTTTGAGCTTTCAATTATATGCAATGGGAAATAATTGTGTTCATATTGTCTTTAAAAACTTGCATGGCATGTTTATATTTTGTTTCTTTCAGAGCCTGAATACAACTTTAGAGTTCCAAAACAAATTTCTTTCCTCAACCTAATGTAAATCATCTAATTGATGTTGAGGCATCATATTTATTAGTTTGGGATTCACCTGGAATAGTCCCTAGTTTCCTTTCTAAGAAGATCTAGGTTTTGCAAAACCATTTGCCATGGGCACAAACTGCAGTCTTTTATACCGTATGGTTCAGCCTGACGATCAAAAAATGCAATCTAACAGGAATTCATCATTGGAGGACAGTGCCATAAAATACACTTTGATATCTACAGTCCACCTCAAAAGCAGCAGCACCGGGCACTAGCAGAAATCCTGCCTCAACCCACAATCAGTTGGTCTATAAGATGAAGCGCTAGGTTCCATAAGTAAGGCCTGAGACCAGGGGTTCGAATCCTTTTCTCAGGCTATGATTGCAAATGGAATTCTCACGAAATAACCGAATGCTTCATGTGAAGCAAAATGAGATTATTATCGCCAACCAGAGTACGAATTACTATAACTCACAAAACACAGATAAAAGAGAAATAGATAATCTGGGGAGTAGGGAACCACCAAAGAAAAGATTCATCAAACAAACAGAGACACAAGCACAAACACAACTCAAAAGAAAGCAAGAAAAAAAAACCAGATCAAGAACACTCGACAACAGTGTTGACAGGCACCTGAATATCCTTATAGAGACAAACATAGGGAGCATCGGAGCCAATGTAAGGCCCGGTCCATCGAGCTTCATCGATGTAGCTCGCATCCCAAACCGAAGCGTACAGAAACATGGGTTTCTCAGGAAATCCCTCGCCTTCCTTCTTCTCTGTTTTCCTCACCACCTTCCCATCAATAACCCATTCTATAGAATCAGGGCTCCATTTGATTGTGTATTCATGGAACCCATCGGAGCAGTCAAAACCCAGACCATGAATCTGCTCTCTGTTCCCAGTTCCTACACCAAAATTCACACACAAGGACGACCTTAGAAACAGAGCAAAAAATAATTACAGTCCTTAACAAAAGTTGTATAAAGTATAAACCTGTTGTGTAGTAATTGGTTTGGACGATGGTTTTGTCTTTGCCCAGGAACTCGAAGTCGATCTCGTCTTGGGATTTGTCGCCTTCGAGAGAGGAAAGGTAAATGTTGAAGTTGAGGCCACTGGTGTTGCCTTTGGGGCACTGGATGAGGGAAGTGAAAGTGCCGTAAAGGAAGCGAGTGGTGGAGCGCCACCTGGCGCCTCCGCGGTGGTCGAAGGTGAGAGTGATGGAGTTGGAGATGGGGCAGTGGGTGCAGGCGTCTGGGGTATAGTCTATGGCTATTTCTTTGATGGGTTGGACTTGGTGGTAGTGGTGAAGTGATGGATCCGCCATTGTCAAGCTTGCTAGCAAAGGGGGAACTGAGATCTAACTATTTTGGTGGGTCAACTCTTTTGTAGCCACTAGCCAGCCTCTGCCAATCGAGCCTTGCAATATACCCTATCCCTCTATCCTAAGGAAAAGAATATGAAATATATACCATTCCCAATATCATATTTATTTGGGTAGTTATAGGGTAAAACACTGTTACGGTGTAGTTAAAATGAGATGATTATATATAAATTTTTATTTAGTTGGTTATACAAATTCTTACAATCTACACAAATTCTTACTTAAATAATAAGAATTTAGGTTATAATATAAGAATTTGTATAATTTTATAAATTCTTACTTAAGGCAAATCTATACAAATTCTTACCCATATGGTAAGAGTTTATGTAGTTACATAAATTCTTACCCAATCTTATCTAAATTCTTACTATTTTTATAAGAATTTATGTTGACCGCATTTTAGATATTTTTTTAGACTTTCGCTATTTATCAATCTACACACGTTTGTCTAGAAAAATTGGTTAAATTAGAGGTATTGATTTATCAAATGGAAAGAATTTTAAAATTTTAAAAATAAATAGAACTCAATTTTGATTAAATAAAAATTTTTAGATATGAAATTGAAAAAAAAAACTTGAAAGACTTATCGGGTCATTTAGTCTTTTTTTCATTAAAATTAATTGTATTTATTTGATCGGCAAGTTTAGGCAAATACTGTCT
Source organism: Hibiscus mutabilis (assembly GCA_019671005.1). Taxonomy (NCBI): domain Eukaryota; kingdom Viridiplantae; phylum Streptophyta; class Magnoliopsida; order Malvales; family Malvaceae; genus Hibiscus; species Hibiscus mutabilis. Next base: position 47,537,252 of record CM033729.1, on the reverse strand, counting down.
TTTGGTTTAAATATTAGGAGTATAAGGCACGCTGCCCTATAATTGGAGATTTACGACAAAAACTACAGTGAATTGACTTAAATTTCTCATACACAAAATTCAAAATTGTCGCCACTTTCGCCGCCGATCGCCACCCCTGAGTATACCCTTTTGGTCGCCTGACCTAACTGATCGTTTTCGCCATCACGTCATTGTTGAAAATGACGAACGACGTGATAGCCGCACGTTAAGTGTGAAATCGACGTTCGACTAGCACTAGGGGTGTTCATTCCCGGGTACCTGATCTTTCGGGTATTGAATTTTTTGGCTGGGTACTCTCAAAATCAGGTATCGAATACCCGATTTATTTTTTTTTATTTTTTTAATTTAAAATTTTAAAAAAATCACATAAAAAATTCATAAAATTTAACAAGTTCACAATACATAATTCAAACACAAAAATTAGTGATTTAAAGTTAGTTTTAAAATATAAATATTTGGATATATATATATATTAAAGTTTAATCACCAAAAAGACATTAAAAATATTAATCTCGTTTTTTCTTTCGAATATTGTATTAACAAATTAATACAAATATTTTTGAAAAATTAAAACTTAAAAGTACACAATACAAAATAGAAAGAATTTAGATATTTAAATTTAGTTTTAGGGTAAAAATATTAAGTAACCTAAATAAAAATATAATTTAAAACTAAAAAAATAAATATATTAAAAGTAATGGGTCGGGTACCAGGTTACAAAAAATTTTCGGCCTAGATCCGGCCCAACTACCTGGAAAATATCTCAGGTCGGGTAATTTTTTTTTAAAGAATTATCCAGTTTTTTAAGGTTCGGGTCAGCCCGGTCGATATTTTTGAACACCCTTAGCTGGCACGCCGTTCTTCATTTTTTATGACACCGTAATAGGGGAAAAGACCGGTTAGGTCTGGCGACCAAAGGGGCATGCTCATGGGCGGCGATTTAGGGGTTTAGGTTTCAGAAAATTTAGGGATTATTTTGTAAAAATTGAAAAATTTTGGATTTTCTGAAAATTTTAAAAATTTAGTTTTTTCCCCCAAAAATTAAAAAATTCAAATTATTATTGCGTGTTAAGCATTGATCGGTTAACGAATTTTTTAACGGTAGTTAACTACCAGATACTTAAAATTATAACGATATAAATTTTAGCTACCTACTTTTAATAAAAAAATATTTTAGACATGTTCAAAAGAGATATACTTTGGACACTTATTTTTTATTTAAGCCATTTTTTATTTGTACTTGCATAGCTATGCCTATCATACAACTATGGTCTATGGTGTATGGATTAAATTGTTTTTTGAAAGAACATTCCTTCGCGACGTCTAAACTTGTAAGGAATAGGGTTAACCCAAAGCCAAACAAATCAAAACTCTTTGGAGCAGAGAGCCAATAACAACTTGACACTATCAGGATAGGATTGCCGGTGAGTTGTCTGTGTGAGAGTACAAGAACAAGAACAACATAGAGATTACAGTCTTCCAGATAATGGTAGCATACTCTGGTCTTATTTCTCTCGGCGTTTCTTTACCCTGTATGCTTTGTCTTCCTCGAATTGGCTTCACCAAACGCAGACCATTTCCCAGTAAGCAACATTATCACTGCCTTCTTTTTGCAGGACTAGTTGTTTGTTTATGGTTGAATTTAGATGTTTCAGAAGAATCAGGTCCAAGCCATGGGGTTTGAGGAATTCCCTAGTATTGATTGAATGAATTGTTTATTTTGATTTGAGAGCTAATAGAGTCCATTACCCACCATTTATTTGACGTCCTTTTGAAAGGTTTTCACTTTTGGATTTTGCCTGTGTACTATGAATTTGTGCTTCAAAGGGCTTGATTTGGAAGTGGTTTATATTTGCTGATGCTTAATTCACGTTGTTTATCCTACAGTGGCAGCATTGAGTGATGATCCTGTTCAAGAATGGATTCTTACTGAAGGGAAAGCAACCCAGATTACAAGGATTCGTCCCGTAGGTGGCGGTTGCATCAATCTTGCAAGCTGCTATGAAACTGATGCTGGTCCTTTCTTTGTTAAAACTAATAGGTGTGTTGTGCAATGTTCAAAACTTTTGATGTATTTGGCATTTATAATTCAGCCGAGTTACCCGTGTTTGGCAGTTTCTTTTGCTTAATGAGTTCTTGTTTGCCAAATAAATGGAAGTTTTCATGTTGCTGCAAAATTTGGATCAGGAGTATTGGTCCATCAATGTTTGAGGCAGAAGCTATTGGTTTAGATGCCATGTATGAAACCAGAACAATTCGTGTGCCAAAGCCCTTTAAGGTAAGATTCTAAGTTTACTCTGATTCTTGGTTTCTTGAAGTTCTATAATGCGATTCATCTACGTGGAAAAGCTATAATTGGACTTTGTTATGCTTACGCATTGTAGGTTGGACCCTTACGAAACAGCGGATCATTCATCATTATGGAATTTATTGAATTCGGTGCATCTCGAAGCAATCAAGTGAGCCAGCTCTTTTTTCCTTTTCTTTTCTGTTGATATTGGTAAGAATGATGGTTTGCCTTTGATATCCTAACTGTTTATCATCTGTTAGTCTGTATTAGGAAGGAAGCTAGCTGAAATGCATAAAGCTGGGAAATCAGAAAAAGGCTTTGGTTTTCCTGTGGATAATACTATTGGCAGGTGCAATCTTGAAAATGCCATTATTATTTTCAATCATAATTGGTCATCCATTCTTAATGACATTTAAAAACATTCTGCCATGTTTACTATTTAAGCATTGATGGTATCGACTATCGAGTAATTCAAAATGGTCTGTATGTATGCTTCAGAACTCCTTTTCAAGTTTTAACGAGTGAATATGTGCTGCCATTGTAGTACTCCGCAGATGAATTCTTGGTGTTCTGATTGGATTCAGTTTTATGGAGAGCAAAGATTAGGCTACCAGCTAAAGTTGGCACAGGACCAGTATGGCGATTCAACCATTTACCAAAGAGGTTTTCTTTTGCTCCATAAGCCGTTGTCTACGTTTCTTATGCACTTTCTGTTCTACATAATGACTTGTGATATATACTCTGATACAGATAATGAGTTAAGTTTATCTGCATTGGAAAAATGTTGTTCCGAATAATTTATATTTATGGCTACATTTATTAATTATGTGTAACTTACATGCATCTTAATTGACGATTTTAGAGAATTTGCATTATTTATGAAAGAATATCTCCTTGGTTCTGGTTGTTTTCGCATCTTGGTAGTTGCATTTAAACTAGTGTGACTCGTAGATATGAGTGATAACTGATAACTACCTTTCTTTTGAAATTCTGTTTACCGGGATGATTCAAAAACATATGAAAGTGCAATTTTTTTCTCAAATGCTTACCCAGGTTGTAAATTTTTTTAGGAACTCCAAATCAAATGAGATAGATATTGATTGTTATGATCAGCATGCTAGAGCAGAATGTCAAACGCATTTTAAATAGAAATAGAAATCTTGTTTACAGGACAAAGGCTAATAAAGAACATGGCACCTCTTTTTGAAGACATTGTTATAGAGCCATGCTTGTTACATGGAGACTTATGGAGTGGGAATATCACTTCTGACAAGAATGGCGAACCTGTTATACTTGATCCTGCTTGTTACTGTAAGTTGTTATTTGTGTTGATTTATTTTTCCTTTGTATATATATCCAGAACAGCAGAGCTGGATCAATCTAATTCTGCATCCCGGCAGCCTAGAGATCCTGAAGGAACTAATATACATTTTGGTTACGTTGTTCTTGAATCTAAAACAATTTAAAGGCCAAATACCGTGGTGTTATCTATTGTATCAGTAGTGGCATGAATTCGTGTGGAATTCGCTGCTCAAAGAAATAATTCAATCTATCGTTGTGTCCCTTACAGATGGACACAATGAGGCTGAATTTGGAATGTCATGGTGTGCCGGCTTTGGAGGATCTTTCTACAATTCGTACTTTGAGGTACTGTTCTTCTCAAAAGGCTTTATATGTTTATATCATCGAAAGCATTACAGTTACACTAGACTTGAACAATGATCAAATAGGATAAACAATGATCAAATTCCTATATAATTGTTCTTGGCATTGGAAGACATTAATATCTTTCAGGGTCACTAGCACTTGATTTAAAAAATACTGAGGTTTTCTGGCAGCGCCATTGAGACCTCTACTAAACTGCCATTCCACCCCATGAAACTGCTGAAGCTTCGGCCTTAACAATTTGTCTGCCATTTATAACCATTGATTGTGTTGAGTCAGAAATTTCCAAGAAATCACATCATGTTGACTTTAAGGGCCAGATTGACATTGCTTTTGAAAAGTGCGATGGGAAAGTATTTTGAAAAGTGATTTTAAAAAGTACTTTTAGATTGTTTGGCTTAAAATAGGAGTGTTTGGTATTGCTGTCAAAAAGTACTTTTAAGTAGATAAATATATATTTTAGACATTTGTTTTGAAAAAATAAAAGGGATTGGTGATATAAACGATGAAAAATGAGTAATTTTGTTTAAAATCACTTTTGAAAAAGCTAAAAGCTTGAAATTCTAGCTTTTGAAAAACACTTTTGACCTGAAAAGCTACATGTTATGCATTGCCTTTGGTCCCAAAATCAGTTTTGACCACAAAAGCACTTTTCAGAAGCATTAGAGAACGGAGCCTAAATCTTGTAGAAAACCTTGTCACTGCAACATGAGCTGCTTATTTTACTTTGTCACGCTGCTTTCATTTACCAGGTGATGCCCAAACAACCAGGCTTTGAAAAGAGGAGAGATCTTTATCTGTTGTATCATTACCTAAATCACTACAATCTCTTCGGCTCTGGTTACCGCTCATCTGCTATTTCAATAATAGACGACTATCTGAGAATGCTGAATATATAAGACACATCAAGACTGAAAGTGGTTTTACACCTGTATGTAGTAACTTTTCTTTGGTACATTATCTGTATGTAGCACCTTTGTGTGAGGAAGATCATTATTTTTCATTTATTTATTTTACTATCATTGTTAAATGAATATGCTCTCAGAATGGTGTTTCTTTCCCTCTTTGCAATGCCTGTATGATGGCGTATGCTGCCACGAATGAATATGATATCATTTATCTTACTGTCTTTGGATTTGGTTAGCATGGAATTGAGTCAATTTTTCTTTGAATCAAATATATTATGTGAAAAATTAGTAAACAAGTCTTCACTGAATCAAACAAGGCTAGTTTCTCAGTTAAACGATTACTGGTGGTATAATTCTTTTTCCTTTCAAGTTTTGGTGTTAATGGCAAAATCTCAAACCACCATGGCCACCACTGTCATCACCAACATCACCAAACACCATAACTAAGTTAACTAAAACAATGATTCAGATTGTTGGTAAAGAAGTAATGTAGAAAGTGAATTGAATTTATTGAACATGGTTGAAGGGTTAATATAGGAAGAACCCCAACCGATTTACATTATCAACAAAGGAGATAAAGCTAAATAAAATTGAAAATAAAGAATTTAAATCAAAGATAACTAACGATAAGATAACAACAATTGAAATTCAAAAGAGAAGATAAATGCAGAATATTATGCTTCATTATGCCTCCGCAAGTTGGAAGTGGAGTTAACAACACCCAACTTGAGAAAGTGACGATGAAATGTAGCTTGAGGTAACGACTTGGTTAATAGATTAGCAACTTGGTCTGCGGCATGAAGATGTGGAACTTCAAGAACGTCTTTCTCAACTTGTTCACGAACAAAATGAAAATCAATAGCAACATGTTTCATCTGACTATGAAAGACTGGATTGACACAACTATAAGTGGTACTAACATTATCACAGAAGATTTTCGAAATGCCCGAAATTGGAACTCGCAATTCAGATAGCAAGTTGGTGAGCCAATTGATCTCAGAGACAGTTGCAGCAACAACACGATATTCTGCTTCGGTAGAAGAGCATGAAACAGAACGTTGTTTTTTTGAAGACCAAGAAATAGGAGTAGAGCCTAGGTAGACAACATAACCAGTAGTAGATGTGCGATCAGTTGGATCACCAGCCCAATCAGAGTCAGAGTATGCAATTAAACGATGATCCATATGGAAAGAAATTCGAAGGCCGAAGGTAGCAATATGTTGAAGATACCGAAGAATACGTTTAAGAGCCACCCAATGAGACATGGTAGGTTGGTGCATGGCCTGAGAAAGACTATTGACGGAAAAGGCAATGTCTGGACGAGTAAAAGCCAAATAGTGTAACTTGCCTATGATGCGACGATAAAGAGAACCATCAACTGAAGCATCGTTAGAAGAGGGTTCAAAAATAGTAGAAGCTGTCATCGGAGTGGTCACACCCTTGAAATTGTCCATGTTAACTTCTTGTAACAGATCCTGAATATATTTATACTGACACAAGAAAAGACCATCAGAATGTGGCAGTACCTCAACGCCAAGGAAGTAACGAAGAAAACCCATGTCTTTCAAAGAAAATCTGTTTGAAATAGCATCAATAATACGACGGACTCTTTCGGGAATATTGCCAGTTAAAATTATGTCGTCAACATACACCAATATATAAATTGTGCATTCAGAGCTGTGGAGAATAAATGAAGAAGGATCAGAGTGAGATCGCACAAACCCCACAGAGAGCAGATATGTTTTGAGCTCATGATACCAAGCACGTGGTGCTTGTTTTAATCCATAGATGGCCTTATTCAACTTGCATACATGTGTTGGTAAACTGATATCCTCAAATCCAGGTGGTTGCCGCATATATACATCATCTACAAGGTGACCCTGTAAAAATGCATTATTGATATCCAATTGATTAATCGGCCAGCTATGCTGCGTAGCAATTGTCAAAACAAGGCGCACATCGGAAGGTTTCACCACAGGACTGCAAGTGCTATGATAATCAAGTCCAGGACGTTGAGTAAACCCTTTAGCAACAAGACGGGCTTTGTACCTTTCAATAGAATCATCTGGATTATGTTTTATACATAATAACCACTTACAGTCTACCACGTTCTTGGAAGAATCATATGGGACCAAGTTCCAAGTCTGATTACGCACAAGGGGCATCAAGTTCAGTTTGCATGGCTGAATTCTAGTGGGGAATTAGCTTGGCTTGTTTATGTGAACGAGGTATAAAGTTAGTTTTTGTGATGGTGGTTTGATATTGGCGAGGTTTGAGGCTATTGGTTTTTGATCGAGTGATCATTGGGTGACAAAAGTGTGTGGTGGTAGGCAAATGTGGGGATGTTGAAATGTGAGAAGAGGGAATTATTGGTGTAGTAGTTGTAGTAGAAGAAAGAGAAGGGTGAAGAGAAGATAATAAAAGAGGTTGGTGTTGGTGATGGCGTTCGTAAGTGAGAACTGGAGATGTGGTAGTATGTATGGTGTTGAATGAGGCTGATTGTGGAGAAATGGTATTATGTCGAGTATGGTTAGGGGAAGGAGAGAGAGTACCTGACTGAGGAGGGGTGTCGCTGCGCACGAGAGGTGTCGAGACTGAAGCCAATGATCAAGTGGACAGTTGTATGCGTGATGGTGGGAGATATAAAGAAGAAATATGAATGGGATCAACAGTAGGATGAGTTGTTGGAATGTCTTCAAATGAGATTGCGTCACATGAGGTATTAGGTTCTTTAAATTTTGAAAAAATATCTGAGAATGGAAAATTATGTTCAAAAAATTGAACATCGCGTGAGAGATAGATTTTGGATGTATATGGATCAAAATATTGATGACTATAAAATTTGTTTGAAAAACCCAGGTAGACGCATGGTGTAGAACGTGGTTGAAGCTTATTTTTGACATATGGTTTAATACAAAGGAAGCAAAGACAACCAAACACATTAATAGACTCAATATTTGGTGATTTTTGAAATAAAATTTCAAAGGGAGAATGATGTTGTAGAGTGGGGTTGGACATTAGATTAATTAAATAAACAGCTTGATGGCATGCATAAGTCCAAAACAATGATGGTAAATATGCTTGATGTAATAATGTGGGAGCAGTTTCAAGAATATGTCTATGTCGTCTTTCAACTAAGGCTACCCTTTGTGGTGTGTATGGAGTAGATATCAAGTGTTCTATACCATGAGAGTGAAGATAAGTTTGAAGACTTTGAAATTCTCCACCACCATCAGTATATAATGACATAATTTTCGTTTCGAACTGACACTCAAGTAAGGGATGCAATGTTTTAAAAGTGTGTAAAACTGTATTTTTTGTTTTTAAGGTAAACAACCACACATATTTGGAAAATTGGTCAACAAATAAAACATAATATCTTTTGCTGTCAATAGATAAAATAGGATATGGTCCTCATAAGTCACTGTAAATTAAATGTAAAGGCTTTTCACTTCGCAAAGAGGTTTTTGAAAAAGGTTGACGGTGACTTTTATTAGATTGACAAGAATGACAAATAAATATTTTTTTGAGAATCAAAAATTGGAATCGAAAACAAATTTAAAGTTTTATTAAGGGTGCGATGATGCGGGTGACCCAAACGTTGATGCCAAAGGTGATATGGGACATCAATATTGCATTTTGGTGTATTAGGGATACTGCTTGGCAACCATTGGTATAGTCTGTCACTAGTCCGTCCGTGAAATAGTGGCGCCCCCGTAGTTAGATTATTCACAAGATAAGAGAAAGGAAAAATTCAATAAATGTGTTATTATCAAGACAGAAATGAGAGACATAGAGAATATTGGTTTTAATGGTAGATGAGCAAAGTGTTTGGTGAAGTTAAAATTTTCTAGTTGATGCATGTAATGTAACATTACCAGTGTGCGAAATCGGAACAGTGTTACCATTGCCCATGATGATTTCTTCAGAACCATGGTAGTCTTGTGCAGTGCTCGGACTTTGAACATCAGATGCCATATGATGAGTGGCACCAGTATCTATCATCCAAGGTGCTTGAGAACTTTGAGAGCGAGTGACAAAATTGCCTCTTGCTTGAATATGATTGTGAGACATGGTACGACATACACGAGCGGAATGACCAGGTCTACTGCATAGTTGGCAGTACACAATGTTGGTAGACCGTTGTTGTTGTTAAGTATTGCGTCGAGGCCGCCAAGGTTGGGTGCTCCCTTGTAGTGCTTGTTAGGATTCTGCCGACGATTACTGTCATAGCGTGATGGTGTGAATGATGAGTTTTGAGCAACATTGGCACTAACAGGTCTTAACATGTTCTTGTTGTCTTCATGTTGTAAAAAGATTTCATGATCGAGGAGTTTTTTTATAAAGCTCCTCATAAGTTATGGGGTTTCACGAGATCTGGTAGCAGCAGAGATATGTTTATACTTAGGACCAAGACCTTGTAGTATTCGAACAATAAGGCGAGTGTTGGAGATCGGTTCACCTGCAGTGGCAAGCTCATCGGCAATTGAACGAATTTCATGAAGGTAATCGGCGATAAGTCGTACATCTTTGTATAAGTTATCCAAGAAGTGTTAGAGCTTGAGGGGGTGTAAGTTGACAAGAAGTGTTAGAGTTTAATTTAATGTGTAATTAGAGTTTATTTCTAAGTCAGTAGTTTAGATTTACTAGAAGTCTTATTTAAATTAGGGATAAATATTATTTAAATTATAGATAAAAGTATAATTTTAGTTATACTGAAACTCTGTATCAGCCTATTTAAAGGCTTATCTCATACACATTTGATTAAAAAGAATAAGAGAAAATACAGAGAAACACACTGTTCTCTGCTGAAAATATTATTTTTGTTCTATCGTTAAACTGTAGCTTTTCATATTTTATTGTTCATTGTTCACCGGCGTTCATCTTCTCCGGCCACCATGGCCCATTTCTCACATGGTATCATGAGCCAACAACGATCCTGATGTCGTCACCACTGCTGCCATCTCTGATCTGAATCAAATTGACGATCTGGTTTTTTTATATGCATATCATTTTTTTCGCTGTTGTTATTAGGCCACGCTCGTTCCTTGGCTTCTCTCTCGTTGGAATCTTACATCTATGGTGAAATTTCTACTCGTTTAATTTTGTTCTCTATTTAATGGTTCTATCTTAGCTAATCAAAAAGAAATATGAAAAGGTTATAGTTTAGCCTTGAAAACTATTTGGTTCTATCTTAGCCATTCATTGTAAAAGATAGGGAAATGTTATAGTTTAGCCTTAAAAACTATCTGGTTCTATCTCAGCCATCAATTATAAAAGATAGGAGAAGAGGTTCTAGTTTAGCCTTAAAAACTAGATAATATTTTTTAAAGGATTCTACATCAAAGATCCAAGCTGGAATTCTAGTTTGTGCAACTACCAGCTTGAGGTGAGTGTAGATTCATGTGATCATTGTTGAATTAAAGAAGCTACTTAGTCCGTGAATGACATAAAAAGCTGAAAAACATCTCAGAAGATGCAAAAAACCTGAAAAAGATCATCACTGACAGAGGAAAGCTGGAAGACATCTAAGAAGGGTGCAAAAACCAATAACAATATTAAAGTTGGTAGACATCTCAAGAAGGATGCAGAAACCAGCAACATCGTTTGCAAATTTTCAACAATGGCCGTTCAAATAATAGTATGAGTATGTCCTAGCTGTTCAACTTAATGGGTCCCCAAAAAGAGGAATTTCCCCCCTAAAAAACAGCAAAGAAATATGAGTAGGGCATCACATCCAAGATCCAAGCTGGTGCTCTACTACACTTGCTCACCAGCTTGAGGGAGAGTGTAAGTTGACAAGAAGTGTTAGAGTTTAATTTAATGTGTAATTAGAGTTTATTTCTAAGTCAGTAGTTTAGATTTACTAGAAGTCTTATTTAAATTAGGGATAAATATTATTTAAATTATAGATAAAAGTATAATTTTAGTTATACTAAAACTCTGTATCAGCCTATTTAAAGGCTTATCTCATACACATTTGATTAAGAAGAATAAGAGAAAATACAGAGAAACACATTGTTCTCTGTTGAAAATATTATGTTTGTTCTATTGTTAAACTGTAGCTTTTCATATTTTATTGTTCATTGTTCACCGGCGTTCATCTTCTCCGGCCACTATGGCCCCTTTCTCACACTTTGGTGACATGCTCAAGTTTATCTTGAAGGCTAAGAATCTGAGTTTGGGATTTATTGGCAAAAGTTGTATGTAGTTATTGCCATGCATTATGAGCATTATATGCGATTGCTACGGTAGAGGCAAGAGTAGGTTCAACGGAAGCTAAAATGGCATTTTGAATTAGTTTGTCTTGACAAAACCAAGTTTGGTAAGCTGGGTTTGGAGTGGTTTGATTTTCAACAGTGAGTGTTGTAGGTGGTGTGGTTGTTGTGCCATCAAGATAACCAAATATGTTGTGACCATGCATTAACATTTCAATTTGAGCTTTCCAAATGGTGAAGTTTTGGCTGCTAGTGAGTTTTATTGGAAGTTGGGCAACGAGATTAAATTGAACAATAGTGGTTGTGGGTGTTGAGTTATCTGCGTTGACAATGGAAGGAGCCATTTGTGGTGTAAAAGTAAGGGGGAAAAATTGTTCGTAAGAACGTTAGGCTCTGATTACCATAAAGAAGTAATGTAGAAGTGAATTGAATTTATTGAACATGGTTGAAGGGTTTATATAGGAAGAACCCCAACCGATTTACATTATCAACAAAAGGAGATAAAGCTAAATAAATTTGAAAATAAAGAATTTAAATCAAGAATAACTAACGATAAGATAACAACAATTGAAATTCAAAAAAGAATATAAATGCAGAAGATTATGCTTCATTAGTTGGGAGTCGGCAAAGGAACCTCCGAAAGATGGGTGGCAGAAATCAAGGACTCATGCAGAGTGACCACTTCACTTTAGGAGCTGCCAACACCAGAACCCAATTGATATGAAGAATACTGAAAAAATGGTGCAACCAAGCATCACTGTGCCCCACGTGGTGGATGAGTCGCCCCCATCCTTTAACTTGGATAGGTCCAGTGTTTCATATTGCAGCAATGAATGGAGTGGTCTCGATAATATGGGTTTGATTCAGATGGATCAGATATAGGGGAAATGAGTTTTAATGACCGAGCGATGGGGTGGATCGATAGCCCCAAGATTAGTCCAAGAACAAGTGATGTTGTTCAGAATTATGGTTCAAGGAAAAAGAGGTTTCAAGGTTTCTCTTGACTTATTCTATGGTAGTTCCTCCAACTTTTAGAGGGTCCACCTACAATAGAGATAACAATGAAGTGCATATGTATGAATTATAACTTTCTGAACATTAAAAGCTTATATTGAAGATAAGTTACTCAAAGCAACTATCTAGCTAGTTCAAAAGGCAAAACCCAATCTTAAGGTTATTATACTATATGCAGATATTCATGTCATTGTATTCAAATTGATGATTTGATTGAGTTTAGTTCGGTTGACATTTCGCTGGTATAATATACAAGAGGACGTAAGATTGAACATTAATGGTAGGGCATGGCTTTAGGATGCCAAGAGAAATCCATCTTCGTCTCAGAAGAAAAAAAAAAAAAGACACTTTGTACATCAATAATGCTGATGTGAAGGTGCTTAATTTGTGGAGTTGAGTTAATCTGGTTTTGGTTGCCTGGAGTTGAAGCAGTTGATTGAGTGGTCCTGTTTTGGTGTGGGTTCTGTACCATTCATGATGTATGATAATAAATGATCACAAGCAACTAGCCGGATAAAAACTACTTAGCATGAATGCCAAACTTTACATATTACAATAAAAAAAAAGAGGGATGAACCGAGGAAATGCTGGGTTCTAATATTGAAAAAAAAAACAAGTTAATCTGCCAAAATGCACCCAAACCAACCTGTTACTTCTTTCGGTCTCGGGGAGTTAAAAAAGCCACTCAGATACTACAATAGAAATTAACCCAATATCAAGTAGTAAATTAATCATTGGTGGGATATGTAAAGGGATATACGAATTCTATTGTTGTTCGTATACAAATTCAACCAGTAGGCAGATTTATAATGTGGGACTTGTGCTAAACTGAAACAATAAACCACCGGGCCCGGTTATACAGCTTGATTCAAAGCAAGCTTTTGTAGGCATCGCTTTCCAGAATTGATTCATGAGATTTGGTTGGCTCAACATATATACAGTTGGTGTGCTTTCATTTCAATTGATTACTGTACTAATTTAGGTCTCTCTCCTATTTAACTTACAAGCTATTCTATTTTCCTACAAATACTATATACCAACACAACATTGTTTGGTAACACAAAGCTAACATATGTTTACTTAAAACAAGAGTCCTTTGGTCAAATTATGGCAGTATTGTTTGGTTTTGTGGAGGTTGATGTGTAGAAAAACCCAAAAGTAAAACAGTTGAAAGGTAAAACAGTTATTGTCTTACTCTTGGTAAAACAAGAGACCAAATTCTTTTTTTGTTTGGTTTTGTGGAGGTTGGAGTGTAGAAAAACCCAAAAGATAAAACAGTTGAAAGGTAGCAAACAAACGACTGCGTCTCATCATGGCGACGCCGACACTACGCAAGTACGCATCCTAGGCAAGCTCTGCATGCATACATTTTCAATGTTCAAACTTGGACTAAAAGTTTGGGATAATTTAAATTTTTAAGAAGTTTGAAGATTTAAATTAAAATTTTTGAGGGTTTAACTAAAATTTTTAATAATTTTGAGAGATCTAATACAAATTTTCAAAGTTTTGAAGCTTAATATGATTTTTTAAATTTTTTAAAATTATGAGGATCAAATTTTAATTTCTCAAATTTTTGAGAGACTATGACCATTAATCCCCACTACCTTCGGTTCATGTACATTTCTGTTTTATTATGATGAGTGAGAGTGGGTGGACATTTGATCGAGCCGGGTTAAAATTTTTTTGAGTTAGTCGAGTTGAATATTTTATTTTATAACTCAAATTTTATTTAAAATCTTTTCGAGTCAAATCGCGTTTATAAAATTCGAGTTGAGTTGTTTCAAGTTTAAACGGTTTTTTATAACCATTTTTAAGGGTAAAACTTTGATATACAGGCTGTGTAAAATTAATTTTACACAGGCCTGCGTATTTACGCTATAAAAAACTATATCCTAAATTCCTAACTCTAACCCTAAAAAACTAAACCCCACACTCTAAACCCTAAACCTTGAATTCTAAACACTAACCTTAAATTCTAAACCCTACAATCTAAACTCCTAAACCCTAAACTAAAACCCTAACCCCTAAAACTAAAAGGCATGCGTGTAAACTTTAGTTGGACAGAGTTTTTTCCTTTTTTTAAAACATGTTTTCTATAATCATGTACAATACATATATTTTTTTTACTAATTTTTTTCATGCGGCAGAATTGAGAGACTCAACTCGAACTTAAAAATTGATCTGCTAATTACTACTGAAATTTTGAGTTATTCGAATTTTCATTTTATAATTCAAACTTCACTTGAATTTTTTTTGCCTCGAGTCAAAACAAATCTAGTAAGCTACTATACAAATAGATTAATTTTTTTTGAATAGTCTAAAAGTGATTACAATATAGTATCTGTTCATATATATTCTTAACCCTTTGACAATGCACGTACACCTTATAGATAAAACGATTTAAACTCGTTTTTCCTACAATAAACATCATATACTTTTCCTAATACGAGGATGAAAAAACATATCATTTTACTAGAACGCTCGTTGGGTTCACAACTAGATTAATTTTATCAACAGTAAAGTGTGAGTAGTATAAGTAATAATAGTTTTTTTTTTTATCATAGTATAAGTAATAATAGTTGACTTGTGTGTATCAATGAAACGTATCAAAGCCAACTTCAACCAATACCAACAACACAAGTGGAACGAAACCTGCTGGGAAAAAAGTTCTAAAAGAGGAAAACAATTTGTAAAAACTGCAACCAATCCAAACGGTCGGGTCTGTCCTAAAGCGAAATCAAATCCGTAGCACTCGTCAAAGCTGCTCGACATTTAAACCCTCCTGTCCGAAATGAATAAAACACATGCTTAAATAGAAAATAAATGTCTATATAATGTTTTTTTTTAATTTTAAGTGTTTAAAGTTTTAAAAGTTATAATTTTAAGTGTTTGACCGTTAATAAATATTAATTTTTTAATCAATCAATACTTGACATGTGATATATTTGAAGTACTTAAAATTTTAACTTCTAAAATTTTAAACACATAATTTTATAAAAAAATAAATTAAACACCTAAATTATAACTTTTAAAATTTTAAGTACTTACTTTTATAAAAAAAATATTTTAAATAATTAAAAGAATATACTTTAAATACTTATTTTTCGTTTAAGCCTAAAACACACCGGTCATTCTTTCTTTAGGCAATCGAAACCTCGCTAGCAACTGGCAAAAGTTGCCCAGAATCTGAAAAACTCTGACACTGCACCTTTTATCACACATTATTATTATTATTATTATTATTATTATTATTATTATTGTTATAAAGATTTGACAGAGAAAGACACACCGGAAGCTGGTTTGATTTCTGTTTGGAATCGTGTCCAAGCCTCGAATACTTCAATGAGTTTCAAATTTTCGAAAGCCATGGCGTGTTGCTGATTTTTGGAAGTATTATTTTTCTGGGTCTGGGACTCAAGAGAGAAAGGGAAAAAAAGTTTGAAGATTAAGCTAGAGTGTGTTGCTTGAAGGAGAAAAAGGGACAATCTTTAGAGTACCCGAGTCGTAAAGGTTGGTCCTTTGGTTCTTGTAAGGAAAAATAATGGTTTTTTAGTTTTATGTTTGTTCTTTTCTCTTTTTCCATATCTTTTTCTCATATATCTGAACTTGAATGTATTCTCACTGTTCTTTCTCATGATCTTAGCCTCAAACAGACAATTTTGGGGACTGTTTAGGTCACTGTAAATGGTAGAAAGTTGAGAGTTGTGTGAATTTCAAGGGAAGTGAAAGCAATTTGAGGTGATTTCCTTATTGCTTTGAATTTTCTTGGAAAATAAATATATTGTTAGTGGGGTTTGTTCCACCTTGGAGAATTTAAATACGCAGCTTTGGATAGTGATTCCTATGGCTATGACCTATCTTCTCTTCAAAGTGAAGTCTCTTCTCTGGCTCATTACCATCACCAGCTAACACTATTTATCTGCTTTTTGCTTTCATTGCCAGGAAAATTCTTGGCCTTTGTCTTTAGATCACAAGGCAAGACTAGGATTTCACATGGTTAAAAGTTCAGATTTTTATCCTTATTTTCCCATCTACTTACAAAAGGGTATTATGGGCACATTCATTGACTGCTGCTTGATTGATTAGGCTGCAATTTTTAGCAGCTAGAATGTAACTTCTTTCATTTCCATATGATTACACGTCTTGTTTAAAAGATCATAAATGTTTTAGTTGGCATTCAATGATCACTTGATAAAGCGAAGTACTTTGTGTGGGCATCTTTTGGTACTTCAATTTTCAGTGAACAAGCTTTTGTGTGGTTAGGACAAGATTCTCTAGAAACTCTGGTTTTGGACCTTTTTGTTTAATGGTATTTGATTAATTTAATAATTTCAGTGTTTGATGATTGCAACTGCTCCACTGCCTTTTTCTTGTTTTTCTATCAAAATACCATTTCTTCATTATTAATTCTCTTTTTTTCTCAGCTGGTTCATTGATACAGCTCTAATGATTCTTTTGATCCAAATACATATCTGAATCATGGGAGAAGGTACATGAAATGGGGTTTTGGCCGATGGTAAGTCGGCCGAGGAATGGTTGTTGAGTGCTCAAGAGCTTGTTCCCATGGCACTTGGTAAGGCAAGGGAGGTGAAAGGGTTCCCTGGTAAGTGGAAGATGATAATTTCCAAACTGGAGCAGGTCCCTTCACGGTTATCGGACTTGTCGAGCCATCCTTTCTTCTCGAAGAATGCTCTTTGTAAGGAGCAATTGCAGGCTGTGTCTAGGACGTTGGAGGAAGCGATTGAATTGGCGGATTTATGTTTGAAGGAGAAGTATGAAGGGAAGCTTAAGATGCAGAGTGATCTGGATGCATTATCAGGGAAATTGGATCTGAATTTAAGGGATTGTGGACTTTTGATCAAGACCGGTGTACTCGGTGAAGCTACTTTGCCTGTATCTTTTGTCGGTTCTTCCTCATCGGAATCGGAGATCGCAACGCACAGCCATCTAAAGGAATTGCTTGCTCGTCTTCAGATAGGGCACTTGGAAGCAAAGCACAAAGCTATTGACAGCCTCGTTGAGATCATGAAGGAGGATGAAAGGGTGTATTGTCTGTTATGGGACGGAGTAATATCGCTGCTTTAGTTGAGTTGTTAACCGCAACTTCTCCTAGTATCCGAGAAAAGACCGTGACCGTAATCTGCTCGCTTGCAGAATCCGGGAGTTGCGAGAGCTGGCTTGTTTAGGAAGGTGTTTTGCCTCCTCTCATAAGGCTTGTTGAATCTGGTAGCACAGTTGGTAAAGAGAAGGCCGTAATTTCACTGCAGAGATTATCAATGGTGACCGAAACAGCCCGAGCAATCGTTGGACATGGTGGGATTCGACCACTAATCGGAACCTGCCGGACTGGAGGCTCAGTTTCACAAGCAGCAGCTGCTAGTACATTGAAAAACATATCAGCTGTCCCCGAGGTTCGACAAGTGCTTGCGGAGGAAGGTATAATAAAGGTAATGATAAATCTCCTTGATTGTGGAATTCTGTTGGGTTCCAAAGAATATGCTGCAGAATGCTTGCAGAACCTCACTGCCAGCAATGAGAACCTGAGACGGTCCGTCGTCTCAGAAGGTGGAATTCGAAGTCTGTTGGTATACCTCGATAGTCCTTTGCCCCAAGAATCCGCAGTTCGAGCCTTGAGGAATTTGGTTGGCTCGGTATCCATAGAAGTTCTTATGTCACTTGGCTTCCTCCCTCGATTAGTTCATGTGCTTAAATCTGGACCACAGGGTGCACAACAAGCTGCAGCTTCGGTCATCTGTCAAGTTTGCAAAACGAATGAAACGAAAAAGCTCGTGGGCGAAGCCGGTTGCATTGCTCTTCTTATTAGGATGCTCGAGGGCATCTGCTCAGGCCCTTTCGAGCTTAGTAACCGTGTCTCAGAATTGCAGGGAACTGAAAAAGAACGAAAAGGGTGTGCCGCATCTGGTCCTGTTGCTCGATCCGAGTCCCCAAAACACTGCAAAGAAGTACGCAGTCTCATGCCTAGCATCTCTCTCGTCAAGTAAGAAATGCAAAAAGCTTATGATCTCGTACGGAGCAATCGGGTATCTCAAGAAGCTGTCGGAGATGGATATCCCTGGTGCCAAGAAGCTACTGGAGAGGCTTGAAAGGGGGAAAATCCGATGTTTGTTTAACCGGAAATAGCAGGAAGAAGCGAAAGAAACTCCTCTTGGTTTTGTATGATGTTTCATTGCCTGTATGAAACAATGTAGTTATATATGCTATCAATGCTTCTGTATTTATTACAAGATCTTAGCTCCCCTTGTGTTTATATGTTTCTTGATGTTCTGCAAGAGTTTTAGATTCTGGTTTCTCTGAGGTTATGCGGATCTAATGATTTGGAAGATGTGTTATAAATCTTATGTTCATGAACTTGGATTTCGAAGCAATAATGATATTCGAGTTTTAACATTAACGACAGAGTCCGATGAGAGCGAGACTGAACATGCCAATAGTAAAACGACGGTAAATTTAATAATATAAATCCAGTCCGCTTCGTTGCAATCCCTAAACGAAGCCAATCTATCAAGACTCTTGAAGCATGGAAGAATCACATGATATAATTAAAGATGTACAGAAATGGACCGAGAGGTGTGGAGAGGAAAGTCGCAGAAATCATGCGTCCGTCCCGAAGATGTGATTAGTTATAAGAGCAGTTAAAAAGCACCAAAAAGGTGTAAACCCCACACCACTATGGATGTTTTGCATATGCCAGAATTGGCCAAAGCCATCAAATGAAACTCCTCCAACATGTTCAAGGCATTAGGTGCAAAACCCACCTTCAAGTGGTGGGAAATGACAATCATCCCATATAAAATGTTTGTTTATAATTTATATAATATTAAAATAATTTGGTATACCATCTCGTTTGATTTGATTTTTTTTTTAAAAATTATTGATTTTCAGTTCAATTAACATCAGATTTTGATTTTTTATATTAACTTTGGGTATTGAAATTTTATATTTTATTTTGACAAAATAGGTTTATTTTGACAAAATAATTTCTTTCACGGCTTTTAAGTATTATTTAATAAAATTTTAATTTTTTTTATAAATATTTCTTAAAAATAATTTTCAAGTAAATGAAAATAATTAACCATTCATATAAATTATTTTTAAATTATTTCACTATTTTTTTTGTAAACAAAGTTAAATAACTAAAGATCCGGCGCATAAAGTCCTCACCTCGCACTAGCTTCGACATTCCATCGGCCAATTAAATAAAAGTTAATTTTTATTTAATCTATAACTAATTTTAATTATTTTATAATATAAAAATAAACAATTTATGATTAACCACTAAAAATAAGTATTTATAATTAAAAATAGTGAAACCATTTATACTTAAAAATAGTGAACTATTTCACTAATTTAAATTATAAATATTTATTTTTACATTATAAAATAATTAAATTTAATTATAAATTAAATAAAAAATTGAAATTAATTTAATTCAAATAACTATAATTTTTAAACTTGTGAATCATAAATCCTTCAAACATTATAGTTCGGATCGATTTTTGATTAATCAATTTTTTTGCTCAATTTTAATAATAATATACTATATTTTAAATTTTGATCTATACATTGAGATAATATTTAACTTTCAAATTGATGATTAACATGTGTTCAAGTTTAAAGATTGATTTTTAACATAGAGTTGGATACAAAGTGTATATTACCACCAATGAATTGGAAGATAATAAAGTGTATAAACATATTCAATCTTATATCATCGGTATATTACCAACGCTATACTAACAGAATTGAAGTTAACAAGTGATTCTATTAAAAAAAGTGAATGATGTTTATTTTAAGATATTCGGGTTAAAATCGTTTTATTTACAAGGTGTGTGTGCTCAAAGGTTAAGAATATGTATGAACATATACTACCTTAAGACTGGCCTTCTTGGTTGAATATTGTTGTTGGGATTTTTTTTTTTGAATGTATTGCACTCCTCAGATTATTTTCAAATATATTGCATTTTCTACAGTAATTATAAAGTCGGATTGCTTTCTATCTGTCTTCAAACAGTATTTGAAATTTTTTATTAAAAAATTGAAGACGAATTATTTTCTTACCGTCTTTAAATATTGATGACGCCATGTGACAGCATGGGAGGAATCCTACTTCACTTTTCTTTAATTTTTAATAAAAAATAGTGCACTATAACAAAACAGAATACAAAAATTTTAACCTTTAAATACACTATTCAAAGTACAAAAGATTGAAAAATATTTTAAAGTATACAATAAATTAAAAATATTTTTTCATAACAATATTCAGCCAATTTTCCCCGGGAATTTAGGGGAAATGGTGGTTTAGAAAGAAAAAAAAATTAGAAAATAGGGTGTGTTGGAAAAAATTTAGGAATCTATGGCATTTTCTACAGTGCCAAGAAGAACGCCTCATGCAGGAGGCGCTTTTGGTACAAAAAATATTAAAAAAATAAAGAATTTTTCCCGCATGAAAAGTTCGGCTGCATTTTTTGACCAAAAAATATTAAAAAATGGAGAACGCCTCCTGCAAGAGATGTTCTTAGCCGACACTGTAAAAAATGTCATAGATTCTAAAATATCCTTTAACATACCCTATATATCAAATATTCATCCTTAAACACCCCATTTATCCAAAGAAACCAATTCCACCCCCCCCCCCCATTAAACTACTCAATATATATATATATATTATACATGTATTTTATTTTATTTTATTTTGAAGAATATATCGAAAAGATTGGACCAAAGAAGCCTTAATCGGACGTAGAGATAGAGGGTCGAAAAACGACAGATTGAGCTGACGCTGGAGAGAGCGTGAGACCCAGAAACTCCAATCTGCCCGCTTCCTTAAAAAAAACGATTTTTTATTAAAGAAAAGGGGAAAAGTTTGTGAATTTCGAAGTAAAATTATCGGCCACTTTCTTCGGTACTTTTCTCATTCTCTTTCTCTCTCTTTTCATCTTTTTGTATCTGGGTAGTTATCCAATTCACCAAACCCTCAGTTTTTTCATTGATTCGTATAGGTTTTTAGCTGTAAGAAGAAAAAATCTTGGCTTTTATCTTGACTCTGTGTTGCTGATGTTGTTCTTATGACTCCAGTTATCCTTGTATATTAAATGTTTGTTTTTGTGTACTTTGAAATCTAGTTTGTGTTGTTTCATGAAATTCTTATTCTGTTTTCCAATTTGGGTTTTGATGATTTGATTAAGCTTTGAATTTACACATTTTTCTTTCCTATTTTTAATTTTTTTTATCAGGTATGCTTGGTTGATAGGAAATTGTGGAACTGGGAATTAAATTATGGGTATCTTGTTCATTAGATAGATACAATTCGAAAGCTAAGGTAAACTGTTAGGTACTGGACTTAGCTAATTATGATTTTTCTGATTATTTGTTCTAGCTAAAAGCTTCTTTGTATGTTCTTATGCAAGCCAATAGAACCCAGACTATAATATTTGTGAAGATAATTTGATGCTTAGTACTGAGTATCTTCTAGGATTAATTGAACTCGGTTATGGTTATTCAGTTTGAGTTTAAGCTACTAATTAGAATTTTCATGCTATTTATAGATAGCAAATATTTTAGCATGTTCATGCCATTAGTTAGAACTTGATTGTTTAAGCAGCAACATACTATGCTTGCGTCTTACGATCAAATGTGTGCTTTTGCATTGGCCCATATGCTTGTAAGAGAATGTAATTATTAATTTATTTGGATTTTTTCAGGTGTTTTGCGGATAAAGGATGAGTACGCTGTATGTAACTAGAGCGGAACTTGCTCTTATAGTTTTGTATTTGAATAAGGCTGAAGCAAGGGATAAGATATGCAGGGCTATACAATATGGCTCGAAATTCTTAAGTAATTGACAACCTGGCACTGCACAAAATGTTGACAAATCAACCAGCTTGGCTTGGAAAGTGTTCCGTCTTTTTAAGGTTATCTCACTGAGTCCAATGCTAAAACTAACTAGTTGGTTTATGTTGAACAAGGATTGACTTTGATCACTTATTAGATGATAATATTTCGTTTTCTGTTATATTGGTGAAAGTAAATGAGTTAAATGAAACTAAACTCGGATAACATGAAAAAAATACTTGGTATTACAAAAGGCATATGATGGCAAACTTAGGTTCTTCGTTATTTTTATTATAAATATAGTTTGATTCTTGTTTCATTATGAATTTGCAGTTTGTCAATGATTTGCATGGTCTTATTAGCCCAGTTCCTCAAGGAACTCCCCTTCCACTTGTGCTGTTAGGAAAGGTGCGATAAACTTCCAATTCTCTGTAGTATTTCTCTACACTCTCCTCTTAGTTAATTTAATGCCCTTTTTTTTAATTTAATGCTTGTTTCAGTCGAAAAATGCATTGTTGTCAACTTTCTTATTTCTCGATCAAATTGTCTGGCTTCACAGATCAGGCATCTATAAGGTAGGCAGCACACTTCATTTTTGTATTCTATTTAATTTGTTCCTCTTGGTTTACCAGTGTTAACTCAAAAAAATCCATTTACAGAACAAAGAACGAGCTGAGTTGCTTGGACGAATATCCCTTTTCTGTTGGATGGGTTCATCAGTCTGTACTACCTTAGTTGAGGTTTGTTGCTCTTTGTTAATTTTAGATCAAGTCTCTACCTACAATATTTTAAAGATGTTTAGTGAGGTGTAATTTCCCCCATTTCGAAACATATTATAACATCATTTTATCAGCTTGGGGAGCTCGGAAGGCTCTGTATCAATGAAAAAGTTGGAAAAGAATCTTAAGAATAGCGATAAGTGCAAGGTATGCTCTCTGAAGTGTTATTTTAATCATTCTTCTCCCCTCTATGATTCTTTTGTTGCTGTAGTTTCCAACATTACCGTGCTTATATAAATGCAGAATGAGGAGTATAGTGCGAAGCTCCAAAAATCAAATGAGAGGACTCTGGCCCTTGTTAAAGCAGGAATGGATATATTCGTAGCAGTTGGGCTTCTTCAATTGGCACCTAAGAAAGTCACTCCCCGTGTAACGGGAGCCTTTGGATTTGTTTCATCTCTCATCTCCTGTTATCAGGTATTCGATTTCATCTTTCTAGTCTTGGATTGCACATCTTTCTTTTTCACCGGTTGGTTGGATATTAGAAATGAATTCATATATGGGGAATTGCTAGTTTTGTTGAGGAATAGTTAAAGATTAACAGGAAAATAGAGAAATTCTACGAGCTAATCAATCATATACGGATTTTAAAAACTGGGAAATTGCTCAAGTTATGAAGTGAGGCATTTTAGATCCAAATAATCGAAATTGTTTCTGTAACAAGAATAGTACACATACAAAAAATTTGGTTCGATTTACCAACTTTGGAGGCTGACAAGATTATGCTCTGCATTGCAGTTACTTCCATCACCACCTAAGTCCAAAACACCCTCAAGTTGGAAGCCTGCTTTGCTCAACAAGCTTAGAGTATCTTTTAAATAATTTCGTTGAACTTTTGTGCTTTTAAGTTCATATTTGTGTAAAGCGTAAAGAATATGTCAACCTGGGGTGACTTGACCTGATCCTCTTGCTTTGTAGCACATCTGTTGTGCATTTCTTTCAAGCACTCAACAAAATGATAATAATACATATTGCTGTTATTTGTTCACATTAATAAATTAAGGATGTGTTATTATGCATAGTCTTTGATGTTTGTATGACAAATTTGCTTAGTTGCCCAGTTGTATCCCAAAATTACAAAGTGAAACCTGCCTCTAGCTCAAAACCAACGGGCAATTATTAGACATATATATAAAAACTTGTCATTCCATTCCTCAGCATCAAAGTAAGATGACCCTGAAGCCTTACAGCACTTGGATAAAGACTATGAATATTGATAACGATAGCATATTACATCGGAATAACTAAGTTCTGAACACAGTTTAGGTAACACTCGGAACCTAATTGCCCGGCAGACTACTAGTGTTGCAGGAAATTTTATCTTCCATGTGACCTTGCAACTCAGTTCAATGAGGGAAGAAAACTAGTACAAGTTTATTATTCTATGCCAATGTTTTCCACTTCCTCATCTGATTCTTCATCCTCTACATCCCATCCATACCCATATTCCATGATGTCGACTACATTTCCCCCATTTTCACGCAGTAAATTCACAATCTGCTCCAAATCTCTAATGCGCATCTGCAGAGTGGATGGAAAACTCATCTGTTCAGGTATGGGTGATGGTTGTGTATAGCTCCGTGCCTCCAGCATAAATTTTTCAGAGGGTTCAAGTACCTGAATGCCAAAGGCAGGAGATAACGGGCGTCCCATTACTTGAACATGAGAGACACTGCAATGATGCCAAACAACAGACTGAATCAAAACAAGGGCATAGAAAGATTGGCAAAAATCACTAAAGAAACCTAGAGACGAACACTGTAATTGATTTAAGGACCCCTAAAATCTTATAAAAAAACTATTACTCATAACTCTGTCACATGTTAATATCAAACCAGGTAAATAAAGCGTGCATTTGACAGTACCATATATAGTATAAGCCATCCATGTCCTGTCTCTGGACCCTACCCAGCAGCTCAATCTGCAACACTCCGCCAATGCAAAGAACAGGTTCCGGAAGCTTGAAATTCTGCAATTTATTTTCCTGCTTATGTAAAAATCCAATGTAATCAGTGCTCCTATATGAGTTATTACAAAACTTATGCATCTGGAACACGGAAACAAGTGAAAACAGAAATGATAGTGTTAAGAGCCATTTTAGTATAGTATCAGGATCATATATAATCACTTATATTCAGCATAGGCAATGTATACTCGCAGAATAACCAAATCTAGTATTTATTGTAGTAACACAGAATGTCAATATAACTCTACGCCATATGGACCCAGATACTTGAACCCACCTGAGCCATCAGAAACTCTTCTGAGGTGTAAGTCCATACAAACTTCTCGTTACCACAATCTTGGCATGATTCACTCACAAGATTGTCCACGGAGGACTTGATATGACCCATCCGAAATCTCACTGAGTTAGCTGAGTATATTGGGTTACCAAACTGGAAGTAAGCTGGATTAAAAAATATCCTATAAGTTTCAAGCCAATATAAAATAAGATTGATGAAAGATGGAAAACCAAGTTACAAGAATATTGAAACAATTACCTTGGAAAGGTCTTATACTGATTTCAGTAATAACACATAAATCAGCACATAATCTGTATGTCAATGTTTCAGGCAGTGCAGGGTTACTTTGTCCTTTACTGGACCAGTATGAAGCTCTCCGTCCCACCCTATCTCTTACTTCCAAAGTATTATCTATGCTTTCCTCCGGGTAATTATCAGTGCTAGAAGCGGTGATTGCTTCTGAGATGCACTCCCTGATAGCAAACGACAAGCAACCTTGAGCTAAAAAGGCATAAACTCTATGCTCCCTCTTCAAAGCTTCCCATTCCATAAAATTGCTAGATCCAGCTTCAGCATGCCCTTTTGCAGCAACACATAGCTCATCGACATGATCAACTCTAGATAATTGAGGAAACATTCTCAGGCACAGTTTCTTACATAGACCATTTTTAATCACTGCAAACCATAGAAAACTCATACAGTCAGCAATGACAGCAAAAAGGTCATGCATAACAGCCAAAGACGAGCAATGCGAGTTTGATATCATAATGAACACATAAATTGTGACACTGCTGTAAAGAACAACAAACAGCATTAGTGTTTGTCTCCTCTATTTCCAACTTTGGATGTTGCTTAGGCGGATTACTCTCTTTTCCTCACCGAGGTTAGCAGTTTCTGAAGCAAGTTCTTAGGATGGATTCACAAGTTGGGCTTCATCTCAGAAAACTTAAATGTAAAAGAGAATCGCATATCAAATCCACACCACAAGACTAAAAGATCAGATTGCAAATAAAGCAGCTTATTAAGATAAGTAGTGGTAAAATACAGACATGGAAATGAGGAAATAGGAATATTTAGCAAAAACATTAGCAAATCAATCAAAACTTTTGGGCATCAAGGGAAATATCTGAAAGAAGATTTTAAGCAAATTAATTGAATTGGTAGAACATATCTGCACAGAATGGAGAGGATCATAACCTACTGTTTTTATTGTAAACCAGTTTACTTCAAACGTACAGATTTCATAAATAGAAATATGGGAGAAGAAACAAGGCATGGAAAACCAAACTGAAATCAAAACAACCAAACTGACAAAGTAAGATGAATCGAATATTTGTCTCGCAAGCTTTTATAGCACTTAACAACTACAAAGAAACTTAATATTAAATGAGAAGAATATTGAATATATAATTCTAGCTCACCAAAATGTTGCCAGGAGCGTGAGACAGCACCAAAGCGAACAAGATCAGATGGATCCTCTAGAGATGTGAGAATCTTTATTGACAAGTCATAATGGAGTAAATTCAAGAAATCCAAACCATTTTTCATTTTTTTTCCTTTTAAATTGCAACAGATGCATCAAGCAGCTATGCAGCCCTGAGCTTCCTTTAGCACTGCAATAAAAAAACTCTTAGCTCATATATGAAGTAAAATAAAATCTTCAGGCTCCATTTAATACCCCATTTTTAACACTATCTTTTTAATTAATCGAATCAAACTATGTTGTTAACAAGAAAAGTAGTAAATACAGTATAAAAACACACACATCAATGCAAACATATTGGTTAGGCATGGAAGTAATATCATGCTTCATATTCTCACAAGTTGAATTTCAGGTTATAATCCTACTCCTACAATAACATGTTTCCATATTGTATCCATAGACACATTCAACCTTCTTCTTTTTCTTTCAGAAATTAATATTGACAAATAAAAAACAGTGCTTAAATTCACAATGCCACTAACGCACATCAAACAACAACAAAAAAAAAACATTTTTTTTTTAGTTTCATTGTGGTAAAGAACGCCCCGGTCCCAAAATTCATGCCAGAGAAAAAAGGGCTCAAAAATTAAAGGAAACGAGGAAATTTATGGGTAAGTGAGATCATCGAATTATGTACAAGACAAATCTAACTGACATTGTTATCAATTTTAATCTGACTAAGCTAAGGAAGTAATTCGCGTAAACTAAACATAATCTTGAGAGGACTCGATCAGACCATAGAATTCCAACCAATGATTTGCAATTCACTGATAAATATGTTGCAACACAAAGTAAGAAAACAGAATTATTTGAATGAGGAAGAACAGATAGAGCAAAGGTAGAAGAAGAAGCAGAAATATCAGAGAGGGAGACAGGAAACAATTTTCATTCCATTTCATCGATAAAACAACCCTAAAGCATTCTGAAATTTTAACCCCAATCCTAAACATCAAAACTACGCCGTTTCAAATAAAACTAAACTAATAAAACGTGTCGTTTTATTAGACTAAAAAACAACGCATAACAAAATAAAACCTATTCACAATATTAACACCCAATTCTAATCAGCATTAAGATTAGTATCAACAATCCAATCAATTGAGTTTAATTGCAATATCGAGAAATCAATTAAAAACAATAATAATAATAACACATGGAAATCGGAACCTCAAGAATTCAACCAATTTCAATGGAATCAGAAAATAGAACAAAAAAATCAGGGGAAATTAGGGCAAGGGGGAAATGTGAAAAGGCAAAGAAAAGGTCCTCACTTTTCTTATGATAAAAGAAAAGGAAAACATGAAATCGAGAATCTCCCAAACAGGGGAAACCCTAGAGACGGAAAGTGGGGGAAAATAGAGAGAGATTATGTCGTTGTTATTGTTGTTGTTGGAGATAACGGGAACAGAGCGATGGCGTATGAGTGCAAGGTACACGCGCGATGGCGTATGAAATGGAAGGTACACCCGGCCGATTCGGGCTGAACTTTCAACGCATTTTTTTAAGACGCGACCGGGCCATCATCAGATCAAGCGTCGACTTTGTTTTGGGCCGTATATGGATCAAGTTTGAACCAATGTATTTTTGTTCGTTGTTTATTTCTAAATTATTTGTTTAGCTTACTTTTGCTAAAAATTTTAAAATTATATTTAAATCAACAAGCGGTCTCGGTGAAAAAACAGATAAGGATCATCTTAGAGATTCAAGTTTAATCACTTTATCTATAAAGTGTGTGTATTATTAAATGGTTAAAAATATGTATGAGTATGGAGAAAAAAATTAAAAACATGTAAACTCAAGGGATATGGAAAAAAAATAAAATATTTTTTGAATATGTCATTCGTTTTCGTAGAAGTCCAACGACCATTAATAAATCTCCTTGTCTTTATTCAGCTTGACATTATATTAGCATAGGAACGGAAATCGAGAAAATTAAACAAATTGATGCGGCATTTTTTTAATTTCAATTGTAATTTTTTTAAACTGAGATCTGGTGCAATTTTATTTTTTAAAAAAATTTAAATTGCAATTGCAAATTTTTTTATATATTGCATAAAATTTAAGAAATTAAAATAAAATAAATTAGTAAATTAATAAAAAAAAATCAAATAAATAACTTAACCACCAAGACTAAATAATTCAAAAACTAAAACAAGCAATCAATGTTGTTAAATTAAAATATATTACAAATAAGATTTCCTTATTTCCTATTTTCGCCTCTATCTCGGCAATTTCTGCCGGTGTAAGTATAACGTTTGATCGTACCGTCCAGGAGTTGAACCATTCTTCGTGGTTGATCCGGAGTCTGCTCATCGTTGATACCACGATCATCCATCATTTGCATAAAAAGTGGTGTGCCATACATATCTTCGAGAAAACGAAAATGATGAGCTGTTAAGATTCGTAGTCGACAACAAAGATGTTATACTGCCAACATCCCATGTCTTCCCCATATACGGATGTTTGAGGATACCCAAGTTGTGGTATGTATCACTTATCATCATTGTAAGCTGAATGAGAAGATGAGCTGCCACCAAAGGAAAAATTGATTGGTGGTTGTTTCGGAACATTACCAAATCCAAATATTTGATGAAATGATGAGCTGCCACCAAATGGTGGTTGTTTCGAAACATTATCAAATGGTGGATACCCATGTTGAATTGGTTCTTGTAACGCCCCAGTTTTAGGGCTTAGCAGTTTAGAGGGTTTATTAGACGGTTCGGTGGACTAGAATGGAGATTCGAGTCGGTTTCGGGATCGTATATTTTTGGTGTTGGAAAAATTATGGAAAATGCTTAAAATTATTATTAATTATGTATTTAATAATGGTGGAATCAATTTTAAAAAAACGGGTTTTGGAAGATGGACATTTTGGTTAGTGACCAAAATGAAAGTTTTGAAAACTGTGATTTTCTATTGACTAAAATGAAAAGGGTCAAATACTTAGAATCTTTAAGGAGCTATTTTAACAATTGGTTTCTGATGATTTCTCCCTTGATTTAACTGATTTTAATATGTGATTTAATTAACATTAAAAGTGGATTTTGTTAAAAAGTTAGTTATCTTTTCTAAAACAAAAATCACGTCATTTTCTCTCAACTTCTTCTCTCCATTCTCTCCTCAGCCAAACACTCAGTTTTTCATCAAATTTCTAGATGTGAGGTGGATTCTAACTTGATTTTATTGTTTCATATTGTTTTATAAAGATTGTTTATACAAAATCTTACAATAATCTTGTGTTTTCTTAGCTTTTCACAAATCAATTGAGGGAGAAACTTCACAATAGGGGTAAGTTCTGAGATCTCCTCTATTGTATGGTTCTTTATTGAAATTCCCAAGCATTTGATCCTTGTTTTTGTGTTTCTAATCTGATTTTGATGATTTTCCAATGTTTAATTGAGTTATTTGTAGAAAATGAGTTGATTCGCGAATTAGATCTGATTTCTAGTAAGTAAGGTTGATTTGATTCATATTTTATACGTTTAATAATGTTGATAAGTGATTTTTATCAATGGAATCCTGAAACTTAAGAATCTCTATTTGTTTAGGTTAGTAGTTTTGAGGTTTTGTGGTGTTTTTTGTGGTTGTAGGGTTGTTGGAGGTAGTAGCTTGTTTTGGATCTGTTTTTAGATGTGTTTTGATGTTGGAAATGATGCTAGGTTGATATTTGTTGGTTGGATTGTGAATCAAAGTGTTTTGGTTATGATTTCGGTTGTTGTAGAGGGTTAATTGTAGAAGTTTTGTGAGAATCCGAGAAGGATTATGGTTGATGTGTTTGGAATGCATTATGATGCATTAATCCTATGTTGTTTTGTGATAAAAACAGGGGAGGTTGATTTGAAAGTGATTGGAGAAGTGTTGGAGGCTTTGGATACTTGATTTCGCGTCGACAAATCGAGGTTTCGCTTATCGGTGAGTGAAAACGTGGTTTAAAGTGTTTTGATGTTTGAGAACAGAGTTTTGGGAGTTATGGTAGAGCCCCCTAGACTTAAAAGTAAGTATAAAGTGGATTTCTCTCTCAGACGTTCTAGTTTGAAATGGTTTTATGCACTTGTTTTACATGTTACCTACTGTTTAAGCATGTTTTTAAGTATTTGATATATTGTTTTTAAGCATGAAATGCTAAATGATACACATGGTAAGTGATCCTTGTAAGTATGTGGTTTATACTTGTGTTTTAAATCATGTGATGTTGCTTTGGAAAAATGGTTTGGTGAATGCTTGTTAAAATAGTGAGGTAAATGGAAAATGGTTAATTATATTGGCAAGTGATGTGGTTTTAAAATTTGTTATCGGATATAGTTGGCCGGCCATAGGATTGAGTGCACTATAAATAAGTCGCATTAGATGTCGAGGGGTTTATACGGCGTACCGAATACTCCATCCAAGTACCCTAACGGTGGAGGGGTTAAACAGTACCGAATACACCCGTTAGTAGATTAAGTGTCTAACCAATGATTGGGGTGGATGTCCTCGTGGGTTGTTATTGTACCCGGTTGTTAATGTACCGCGATTGTGATTGTATCGCTATTCCGGTTGAGATGGCTTGAAGTGTTGGGTTAACACTTGTTGAATATGTATATCCGATGAACTCTTTTGTTATTGAACTTGTTAATGATCACTTGAAAGCCAATATAATTGTTAATGTATCATTGAAATGTTAATGTTGTATAATGTGATTTATACATGTTTCTCCTTAAGCTTTGCATTTGGTAGTAATGCATGAGAAGGCTTAAGTGGAGGGTTAGCAATGTGATTTGTTGTCGTTTAATGATACATATAGCATATGGTTTAATATGCTGGTTTTTAAATGATGTAAAGTGCATGTTTAAAAAAGGGGCATGATGATGATGTTTTAAAGGATGATGTTATGTAAACGGTTTTAAATGCATTGATGGTGTTTGTTTTTGAGAACTCCTCACTAAGCCTTGTGTGCTTACGCTCTCGCTGTCAATCAATGCAGATAATTGAGGTATTGGAAGGAAGCAAGAAGCAAGGGGATCTTGGCAAGACTTGTTACAAACGTATGTTAAAGACTAGACTATAATAAATAAGGGCAATGGGGTACTTGTTGTGTTTTGTGAGATGTTTTGTGAAACTCCATGTTTGAGAATGTTTCTTTAGTTGCTCTTGGGTTGTAAATGGCCTTTAAGGTTTGATTTTGGTGTTGGTTTATCTTTTGAGTATGTTGCTTGGATGCAAGTTAGGAAGCATGCCTATAGATTTCGTTTTGAGGCATGAAGCCTTGTGGTGTTGTTAAACTTGTGTTGTTAGTTGACTTGTGATATGTCTTTCATATTGGTATTGTGTTTAAAGCATGTTGGATTAATTAGAGTATTCTATTGGGATGAAAAACTAGCAAAATGTGGCATTACAGGCCCATGCGTATCGATACGCGGGGGACCGTATCGATACGGCTAGGCAAATTCAGGCTTGAGGGATCGGTACAGGTACTGTGTGTTTCGATACGCTTAGGCAAATTTGGCCAGGCGTACCGATACGGGTATGGGTGTTTCGGTACGAGTTTTAGCCTCTAGAATTCACTTTTTCGATCCGAACCCGTGCATCGAAACACCTAATGAGCAGTATCAGTACGGTTTATAACATTTCAAAAGTTAGGTAATACCGTTAGGCGTATCGATACAGCAAGGTGGTGTATCGAAATGAGGTGTTTTAAACCGCATGGATATGGGCTTACCTGTATCGGTACGAAAAGCTGATTTTCTGTAAATGTCTTTCGAGTATTTTGGGCGTTCTTGCAATTTAGTCCCTGAATCTTGCCAATGCAAATGTATGTGGTAAAATGATCTGAAATTTGAGATGAAGGTTTGGAATCTAACTAATTAAAGATTGGTATCTTAGAAATAAGTTTTAATCCTGAAATTTTCTATATTTGCAATTTGGTCCCTATTTTGCAATTGCGATCAATTTGATGTCAAATTGATGCCCGATTGAGTTGGGGTTACACTTGTTGTCTGTATGAACATGTAGGGTTAATAATTGGCATCTAGATAAGATAAAAGAAAAAAAGTGGACCGGGTTTGGTTGAATCTCTTCAGTTTTCTACGGCAAACCTAATGTAGCCTTCTTGGTTCAGTTGGGCATCTAGGCTGGGATAATGAGGTTACATTTGGTGGTATCAGATCTAATTTTGGTTCGTTTGGAAGGTTGTTGTGTTGTTGCCATGTTTGTTTTGTACGGTGATTGTTGTTTGTACGCTGGTTGATATGCACGGTGATTGTTGTTTGTACGCTGGTTGATATGCACGGTGATTGATATACGAATGTTGGTTGTTGCATGCTATGTTGGGGATATTTTGGGGTACCCATTGCCTTATTATTATAGTCTGCAAAGTTTTGATTTTTGAAATGAAAGTCTTGGATCCTTGCTTGAGGCTGGCCTGATTGTTTTGTTTTGAAATTATTATCATGCCTTAGATATATTATAGCACGATAGGACCGAGGAGAGAGTTGTGATCTAGTGTGATTGCTGCTGCCACTGTGCAGGATGATAAAGGAGAAATTGTACCTCTTGGAGGGTTGTCACTGCCCTCACCTAATCCACCTGAGGAAGTAGAGCAAGTACCAACTGTGCCAGCTTGGCCAGGTTTGGGTGATATAGCACCGTTGATATAGGCCATGACCGGTGCGTTTTAGGCGCGATTCTATGGGTGTTCGTGTTCTAACACCACCGGTTGAGGGGCAAGGTTTGCCGTTTGAGCGTCTTCATAGTTTGGGCAGAGTTGAGTTTTGAGGATTACCGCCCGAGGCTTCTGAGGGCTGGTTGGCCAGTACTGAGAGGATATTAGGCAGATGGGGTTCACCGATGCTCGTAAGCTGGGTTGTGTTGTTTTTCTGCTGTAGGGTGATGCTTATGCATGATGGACTACCACGATATCCGGTATAGCAACAGATGATGTGACCTGAGAGTTCTTCTGTGAAGTTTTTCGGAAGAAGTTTTTGGGAGTCCGATATCAGGATGAGAAGAAGCGTAAGTTTATGTCTTTGGTGCAGAGCAGTATATCTGTAGCAGAGTATGAAGTACAGTTCGTGAGGTTGAGTCAGTATGCACCTGAGTTAGTTCTTGACGAGCGTACTCAATGTGGTCGTTTTCGATATGGGCTTGTGCAGGATATTAAGACATACATGCTTGCTACTGATTATACTGACTTTGATGTGTTGGTTTCGCGAGCTAAGGATGTAGAGCAAAATTTGGGTTTAGCTTCTGGATTACGAGGTTCTAGCTCGGGTAAGAGAGCTGTTGATTCAGGTTATAGCAGTGGTCAGGCCAAGAACACAGTGATAGGAGGTTTCGCCCAGAGCTGAGGCATGCTGTAAATGTTGTGGGATGTGGAGTTCAGGGGCAGGGTGCCCAAGTTAGAGCCCCATTTAGCACTTGTTGGGTTTGTGGATCCTGAGATTATTTGAGGCGAGACTGCCAACATTTGGCCAGGGAGGGTCAGACACCTGCGTCTGTGGTGGCTAATGCTTGTTGGAGTTGTGGGTCAGGCGACCATCAAATGCGTGATTTTCTGTTTTTAGCTTGAGGTGGGCAGGGTGCTACACCTGTTGTTACTCCGCAACGTGGTCGTGGTCATGGTCGCGGACCGTTTCAGCGTGAAGATGTTGGATAGAGGACTGTAGCTCATACTATTGCTATCCAGCCTGAGAGAGGTGGATCGGCTAGGGTGTATGCGCACCGTGAGGGTCGCAATGACACCGATGTGATTACAGGTACTTTTACTCTACAGTCTTTATCGTTGTATTTGTTGGTTAATTCTGGTTCTACCCATTCATGCATTTTGAGTGAGCATGCTGAACTGCTTGATATATCTATTGAAATTCTTAATGTGGGTGTTAGAGTGACTAGTTCTCTTGGGGAGACAGTTGTGGTTAGGAGGTTGTATCGTAGGTGTCCGCTGACGGTCCAGGGATATGTGTTTACCGTGGACTTGATAAAGTTACCATTTCATGGTTTTGATGTGATTTTAGGTATGGATTGGTTGACCGAACATCGGGCTATGGTGGATTTTGAGACCAAACGGATATCTTTGAGGTTGTCAGATGATTATGAAGTGGTGGTAGTTGGCGAGAATGCCAAGTTTTTGTCTAGTGTTGTTTCAGCTTTGGAAGCAAGACGAATGTTAGATTCGGGATGTCAGGCTTATTTGGCCTATGTTATGAATCCTGGATCAAAGGAGTTGAGGGTGCAGGATGTTCGCACCGTATGTGAGTTCCCGAGTATTTCTTTGAGGAATTGTCAGGGTTGCCACCTGACCGTAAGGTAGAGTTTGGCATCGAGGTCTTTACGGGTACGGTACCGGTATCTATTATTCCGTACTGCATGGCTTCGAAAGAGTTGAAGGAGCTGAAAACGTAGTTGTAGGAGTTGCTTGATCGTGGGTTCATTAGACCTAGTATTTCACCGTGAGGAGCGCCAGTGCTATTTGTTAAAAAGAAAGATGGTACATTACGGATGTGTATAGATTACCGACAGCTGAATAAGTTGACAATAAAGAACAAGTATCTCTTACCGTGGATAGATGACATGTTTGATCAGTTTAGGGGAGCTTCGGTGTTTTCCAAAATAGATTTGAGGTCAGGGTAGTACCAGTTAAAGGTGAAAGAGGTGGATGTGCCCAAAACAGCCTTCCGTACGAGGTACGAGCATTATGAGTTTCTTGTGATGCCGTTTGGATTGACCAATGCTCTAGCTACTTTTATGGACATGATGAACTGTGTGTTCATGAGTTTTCGGATCAGTTTATGGTTGTGTTCATCGATGATATCCTTGTGTACTCTCGTACTGAGGAGGATCATGATAGGCATTTGAGAATTGTGCTTCTGACGTTGTTGGCTAATCAGATTTATGCTAAATTAAGCAAATGTGAGTTCTGGCTCAAAGAAGTTATGTTTCTCGGACATGTGGTGTCAGCCGAAGGAATCCATGTTGATTCGCATAAGGTTGAAGCTGTGATGAGTTAGAAGGAGCCTAAGTCTGTGACGGAGGTTAGGAGTTTCCTTGGTTTGGCGGGTTACTACCGAAGGTTTGTGGAAGGGTTCTCTAGTTTGGGGGTACCGTTAACAAGGTTTTTGTAGAAGAATGTTCGGTTTGAGTGGACAGATGATAGACAACAAGCTTTTGAGAGGTTGAAGGAAGCTTTGACGCGAGCTCTGGTTTTTGTTCAACCTGAATCGGGAAAGGAGTTTGTTGTTTATAGTGATGCGTCGTATGTTGGGCTTGGTTGTGTGTTGATGCAAGAGGGTAAGTAGTGGCGTATGCATCTAGGCAATTGAAGGTGCATGAATGTAACTACCCTACTCACGATCTTGAGCTGGCCGCGGTTGTGTTTGCCTTGAAGATTTGGCAGCATTATCCTTATGGTGAGAAATGTGTGGTTTATACGGATCATAAGAGTTTGAAATATCTGATGTCGCAAAAGGAGTTGAATCTTAGGCAACGTAGATGGTTGAAGTTACTTAAGGATTATGATCTGACCATTGAGTATCATCCGGAGAAAACCAATGTTGTAGCGGATGCTTTGAGTAGGAAAACGGTTGTGGAGTTGAGAACCATGTTTGCTAGGTTGAGTGTGATGAATGACGGAGGATTGTTGGCTGAGTTGCAAGTGAAGCTATCATTGTCGCAGATGATTAAGGAGAAGCAACCGTATGATGAGAGTTTGGTATCTCATGTGAAAGATATTAGGGATAGAAATCCTACGGATTTTTATTTCAATGATGATGGGGCGTTGTGTTTCAAAGGTTGAATAGTGGTGCCTGAGGACGAAGAGTTGAGGCATACTATTTTGACTGAGGCACACGCTAGTCATTTTGCTATGCATCTTGATAGTACTAAGATGTATCGAGGGTTGAAGGAGGAGTACCATTGGATTGGACTGAAGAGGGATGTGGCTGATTTCGTTGCACGGTGCATGGTTTGTCAGCGGGTAAAGGCTGAGCATTAGTTCCTTTCCATGTTGTTGCAACCGTTGAGGACACCAGAATGGAAGTGGGAAAGAATCACCATAAATTTTGTGTCTGGGCTGCCTTTGACACCGACAAAAATAATTCTATTTGGGTGATTGTGGATCGCTTTACGAAGTGTGCACATTTCGTGTCTGTGCATACTACATATACCTTGGACAAGTTGGTTGAGTTGTACATCCCTGAAATAGTGTGTTTGCACGGAGTGCCCAAATCTATAGTTTCGGATAGGGATCTGTGGTTCACTGCAAGGTTTTGGGTGAGTTTACATCGTGCTTTGGGAACCCGGTTGAGTTTTAGTACCTCGTACCATCCTCAGTCGGATGGCCAATCAGAGCGCGTGATTCAGGTTCTCGAGGATATGCTAAGGTGCTGTGTTAATGAGTATCAGGGAACGTGGGAGAAACAATTTCCGTTGGTGGAGTTTGCCTACAATAACAGTTATCATATTAGCATACAGATGGCCCCTTGTGAGGCGTTGTATGGCAGGAAGTGCCGTACGCCCGTGTGTTGGGTAGAAGCGGGAGAAAAGTTTGTGTCTATGCTCAATGTCTTGAAAGGCACGACTGAAAAGGTAAAGTTGATATGTGAGCGCTTAAAAGCTCCTGCAGATCACCAGAAATCCTATGTGGATTTGAAGCGTAGGGATATAGAGTACGTTGTGGGTGATAAAGTGTTTTTGAAAGTGTCACCCAAGAAAAATGTGTTGTATTTTGGGCGAAAAAGAGAAGCTTAGCCCGAGGTTCATTGGACCATACGAGGTTGTCGAGCATGTGGGTCCAGTTGCGTACCGTTTGAGGATACCTCCAGAGTTGGGAAAGATTCATGATGTGTTCCACGTTTCGGTGTTGCGGAGGTATAGGTTGGATCCATCGCATGTCATGCCGGTGGAAGAGATCGAGTTGAGACCAGACCTATCTTATGATGAAAAACCAGTAGAGATTCTTGATACCAGCAATAAGGTGCTCCGTGGTAGAACAGTCGAGCTAGTTAAAGTGTTGTGGAAACACTGCGGTGTTGAGGAGGCCATGTGGGAGCGTAAGTCGAACATGATGAAACAGTTTCTGCACCTGTTTACTACAGGTAAATTTCGAGGATGAAATTTCTTAAGTGGGGGGAGAGTTGTAACACCCCGGTTTTAGGGCTTAGCAGTTTAGAGGGTTTATTAGATGGTCTGGTGGATCGGAGTAGAGATTCGAGTCGGTTTCGGGATCGTATATTTTTGGTGTTGGAAAAACTATAGAAAAATGCTTAAAAATCATTATTAATTATTTATTTAATAATGGTGGAATCAATTTTGAAAAACGGGTTTTGGAAGATGGACATTTTGGTTAGTAACCAAAATGAAAGTTTTGAAAATTGTGATTTTCTAGTGACTAAAATGAAAAGGGTCAAATACTTAGAATCATTAAGGAGCTATTTTACCAATTGGTTTCTGATGATTTCTCCCTTGATTTAACCTATTTTAACATGTGACTTAATTAATATTTAAAGTGGATTTTGTTAAAAAGTTAGTTATCTTTTCTAAAACAAAAATCACGTCATTTTGTCTCAACCTTTTCTCTCCATTCTCTCCTCAGCCAAACACTTATTTTTTCATCAAATTTCTAGATGTGAGGTGTATTCTAAATTGATTTTATTGTTTCAAATTGTTTTATATAGATTGTTTATACAAAATCTTACAATAATCTTGTGTTTTCTTAGTTTTTCACAAATCAATTGAGGTAGAAACTTCACAATAGGGGTAAGGTCCGAGATATCCTTTATTGTATGGTTCTTTATTGAAATTCCCAAGCATTTGATCCTTGTTTTTGTGTTTCTAATCTAATTTTGATGATCTTCCAATGTTTAATTGAGTTATTTGGGGAAAATGAGTTGATTCGCGAATTGGATCTAATTTCCAGTAAGTAAGGTTGTTTTGATTCATATTTTGGATGTTTAATAATGTTGATAAGTTATTTTTATCAATGGAATACCGAAACTTAAGAATCTCTATTTGTTTAGGTTAGTAGTTTTGAGGTTTTGTGGTGTTTTTTTGTGGTTATAGGGTTGTTGGAGGTAGTAGCTTGTTTTGGATCTGTTTTTAGATGTGTTTTGATGTTGGAAATGATGCTAGGTTGATATTTTTTGGTTGGATTGTGAATCAAAGTGTTTTGGTTATGATTTCGTTTGTTGTGGAGGGTTAATTGTAGAAGTTTTGTGAGAATCCGAGAAGGATTATGGTTGATTAAGTTTGGAATGCATTATGATGCATTAATCCTATGTTGTTTTGTGATAAAAATAGGGAGGTTGATTTGAAAGTGATTGGAGAAGTGTTGGAGGCTTTGGATACTTGATTTTGCATCGACAAATCGAGGTTTTGCTTATAGATGAGTGAAAACATGGTTTAAAGTGTTTTGATGTTTGAGAACAGAGTTTTGGGAGTTATGGTAGAGCCCCTAGACCTAAACTAAAAAGTAAGTATAAAGTGGATTTCTCTCTCAAACGTTCTAGTTTGAAATGGTTTTATGCACTTGTTTTAATTTACATGTTACCTATTGTTTAAGCATGTTTTAAAGTATTTGATATATTGTTTTTAAGCATGAAATGCTAAATGATACACATGGTAAGTGATCCTTGTAAGTATGTGGTTTATACTTGTGTTTTAAATCATGTGATGTTGCTTTGGAAAAATGGTTTGGTGAATGCTTGTTAAAATAGTGAGGTAAATGGAAAATGGTTAATTATATTGGCAATTTGGTTTTAAAATGATGTGGTTTTAAAATTTGTTATCGGATATAGTTGGGGTTTTGCCATAGGATTGAGTGCAACATTATAAATAAGTCGCATTAGATGTCGAGGGGTTTATGTCCCGTGGGTTGTTATTGTACCGAAATACTCCATCCAAGTACCCTAACGGTGGAGGGTTAAACACTTGTTGAATCCGAATACACCCTTTAGTAGATTAAGTGATCACTAACCAATGATTGAAATGTTAATGTGGATGTCCTTAAGCTTTGGTTGTTATTGTACCGGTTGTTAATGTACCGCGATTGTGATTGTATCGCTATTCCGGTTGAGATGGCTTGAAGTGTTGGGTTAACACTTGTTGAATATGTATATCCGATGAACTCTTTTGTTATTGAACTTGTTAATGATCACTTGAAAGCCAATATAATTGTTAATGTATCATTGAAATGTTAATGTTGTATAATGTGGTTTATACATGTTTCTCCTTAAGCTTTGCATTTGGTAGTAATGCATGGGAAGGCTTAAGTGGAGGGATAGCAATGTGATTTGCTGTCGTTTAATGATACATATAGGATATGGTTTAATATGCTGGTTTTAAATGATGTAAAGTGCATGTTTAAAAAGGGGCATGATTATGATGTGTTAAAGGATGATGTTGTGTAAACAGTTTTAAATGCATTGATGGTGTTTGTTTTTGAGCACTCCTCACTAAGCCTTGTGTGCTTACGCTCTCGTTGTCCATCAATGCAGATAATTGAAGTCTTGAAAGGTAGCAAGAAGCAAGGGGATCTTGGCAAGACTTGTTACAAACGTATGTTAAAGACTAGACTATAATGAATAAGGGCAATGTGGTACTTGTTGTGTTTTGGGAGATGTTTTGTGAAACTCAATGTTTGAGCATGTTTCTTTAGTTGCTCTTGGGTTGTAAATGGCCTTTAAAGTTTGGTTTTGGTGCTGGTTTATCTTTTGGGTATGTTCCTTGGATGCAAGTTAGGAAGCATGCCTATAGATTTCGTTTTGAGGCATGAAGCCTTGTGGTGTTGTTAAACTTGTGTTGTTAGTTGACTTGTGATATGTCTTTCATATTGGTATTGTGTTTAAAGCATGTTGGATTAATTAGAGTATTCTATTGGGATGAAAAACTAGCAAAATGTGGCATTACAGGCCCATGCGTATCGATACGCGGGGGACCGTATCGATACGGCTAGGCAAATTCAGGCTTGAGGATCGGTGCAGTCTTCGTGTGTTCGATACGCCAGGCAAATTTGGCCAGGCGTACCCGATCACGGGTATGGGTGTTTGATACGAGTTTTAGCCTCTAGAATTCACTTTTTCAATCCGAACCCGTGTCATCGAAACACCTAATGAAGCGATGATCGCGACGGGTTTATAACATTTCAAAAGTTAGGTAATACCGTTAGGCGTATCGATACAGCAAGGTGGTGTATCGAAATGAGGTGTTTTAAACCGCATGGATATGGGCTTACCTGTATCGGTACGAAAAAGCTGATTTTCTGTAAATGTCTTTCGAGTATTTTGGGCGTTCTTGCAATTTAGTCCCTGAATCTTGCCAATGCAAATGTATGTGGTAAAATGATCTGAAATTTGAGATGAAGGTTTGGAATCTAACTAATTAAAGATTGGTATCTTAGAAATAAGTTTTAATCCTGAAATTTTCTATATTTGCAATTTGGTCCCTATTTTGCAATTGCGATCAATTTGATGTCAAATTGATGCCCGATTGAGTTGGGGTTACACTTGTTGTCTGTATGAACATGTAGGGTTAATAATTGGCATCTAGATAAGATAAAAGAAAAAAAGTGGACCGGGTTTGGTTGAATCTCTTCAGTTTTCTACGGCAAACCTAATGTAGCCTTCTTGGTTCAGTTGGGCATCTAGGCTGGGATAATGAGGTTACATTTGGTGGTATCAGATCTAATTTTGGTTCGTTTGGAAGGTTGTTGTGTTGTTGCCATGTTTGTTTTGTACGGTGATTGTTGTTTGTTGTTGATATGCACGTGATTGTTGTTTGTGTATATTGATATGCACGGTGATTGATATACGAATGTTGGTTGTTGCATGCTATGTTGGGGATATTTTGGGGTACCCATTGCCTTATTATTATAGTCTGCAAAGTTTTGATTTTTGAAATGAAAGTCTTGGATCCTTGCTTGAGGCTGGCCTGATTGTTTTGTTTTGAAATTATTATCATGCCTTAGATATATTATAGCACGATAGGACCGAGGAGAGAGTTGTGATCTAGTGTGATTGCTGCTGCCACTGTGCAGGATGATAAAGGAGAAATTGTACCTCTTGGAGGGTTGTCACTGCCCTCACCTAATCCACCTGAGGAAGTAGAGCAAGTACCAACTGTGCCAGCTTGGCCAGGTTTGGGTGATATAGCACCGTTGATATAGGCCATGACCGGTGCGTTTTAGGCAGCAGTTGCGGGTGTTCGTGTTCTAACACCACCGGTTGAGGGGCAAGGTTTGCCGTTTGAGCGTCTTCATAGTTTGGGCAGAGTTGAGTTTTGAGGATTACCGCCCGAGGCTTCTGAGGGCTGGTTGGCCAGTACTGAGAGGATATTAGGCAGATGGGGTTCACCGATGCTCGTAAGCTGGGTTGTGTTGTTTTTCTGCTGTAGGGTGATGCTTATGCATGATGGACTACCACGATATCCGGTATAGCAACAGATGATGTGACCTGAGAGTTCTTCTGTGAAGTTTTTCGGAAGAAGTTTTTGGGAGTCCGATATCAGGATGAGAAGAAGCGTAAGTTTATGTCTTTGGTGCAGAGCAGTATATCTGTAGCAGAGTATGAAGTACAGTTCGTGAGGTTGAGTCAGTATGCACCTGAGTTAGTTCTTGACGAGCGTACTCAATGTGGTCGTTTTCGATATGGGCTTGTGCAGGATATTAAGACATACATGCTTGCTACTGATTATACTGACTTTGATGTGTTGGTTTTGCGAGCTAAGGATGTAGAGCAAAATTTGGGTTTAGCTTCTGGATTACGAGGTTCTAGCTCGGGTAAGAGAGCTGTTGATTCAGGTTATAGCAGTGGTCAGGCCAAGAACACAGTGATAGGAGGTTTCGCCCAGAGCTGAGGCATGCTGTAAATGTTGTGGGATGTGGAGTTCAGGGGCAGGGTGCCCAAGTTAGAGCCCCATTTAGCACTTGTTGGGTTTGTGGATCCTGAGATTATTTGAGGCGAGACCGCCAACATTTGGCGAGGAGGGTCGGACACTGCGTCTGTGGTGGCTAATGCTTGTTGGAGTTGTGGGTCAGGCGACCATCAAATGCGTGATTTTCTGTTTTTAGCTTGAGGTGGGCAGGGTGCTACACCTGTTGTTACTCCGCAACGTGGTCGTGGTCATGGTCGCGGACCGTTTCAGCGTGAAGATGTTGGATGAGGACCGTAGCTCATACTATTGCTATCCAGCCTGAGAGAGGTGGATCGGCTAGGGTGTATGCGCACCGTGAGGGTCGCAATGACACCGATGTGATTACGTACTTTTACTCTGATGCTCTTTATCGTTGTATTTGTTGGTTAATTCTGGTTCTACCCATTCATGCATTTTGAGTGAGCATGCTGAACTGCTTGATATATCTATTGAAATTCTTAATGTGGGTGTTAGAGTGACTAGTTCTCTTGGG
Source organism: Hibiscus mutabilis (assembly GCA_019671005.1). Taxonomy (NCBI): domain Eukaryota; kingdom Viridiplantae; phylum Streptophyta; class Magnoliopsida; order Malvales; family Malvaceae; genus Hibiscus; species Hibiscus mutabilis. Next base: position 47,494,407 of record CM033729.1, on the reverse strand, counting down.
GAGACAGTTGTGGTTAGGAGGTTGTATCGTAGGTGTCCGCTGACGGTCCAGGATATGTGTTTACCGTGGACTTGATAAAGTTACCATTTCATGGTTTTGATGTGATTTTAGGTATGGATTGGTTGACCGAACATCGGGCTATGGTGGATTTTGAGACCAAACGGATATCTTTGAGGTTGTCAGATGATTATGAAGTGGTGGTAGTTGGCGAGAATGCCAAGTTTTTTTGTCTAGTGTTGTTTCAGCTTTGGAAGCAAGACGAATGTTAGATTCGGGATGTCGAGCTTATTTGGCCTATGTTATGAATCTGGATCAAAGGAGTTGAGGTGCGGGATGTTCGCACCGTATGTGAGTTCCCGAGTATTTCTTTGAGGAATTGTCGTGGTTGCCACCGACCGTAAGGTAGAGTTTGGCATCGAGGTCTTTACTACGGTGCGGTACGGTATCTATTATTCCGTCTTCGCATGGCTTGAAAGAGTTGAAGGAGCTGAAAACGTAGTTGTAGGAGTTGCTTGATCGTGGGTTCATTAGACCTAGTATTTCACCGTGAGGAGCGCCAAATCTTATTTGTTAAAAAGAAAGATGGTACATTACGGATGTGTATAGATTACCGACAAATTTGAATAAGTTGACAATAAAGAACAAGTATCTCTTACCGTGGATAGATGACATGTTTGATCAGTTTAGGGGAGCTTCGGTGTTTTCCAAAATAGATTTGAGGTCAGGGTAGTACCAGTTAAAGGTGAAAGAGGTGGATGTGCCCAAAACAGCCTTCCGTACGAGGTACGAGCATTATGAGTTTCTTGTGATGCCGTTTGGATTGACCAATGCTCTAGCTACTTTTATGGACATGATGAACTGTGTGTTCATGAGTTTTCGGATCAGTTTATGGTTGTGTTCATCGATGATATCCTTGTGTACTCTCGTACTGAGGAGGATCATGATAGGCATTTGAGAATTGTGCTTCTGACGTTGTTGGCTAATCAGATTTATGCTAAATTAAGCAAATGTGAGTTCTGGCTCAAAGAAGTTATGTTTCTCGGACATGTGGTGTCAGCCGAAGGAATCCATGTTGATTCGCATAAGGTTGAAGCTGTGATGAGTTAGAAGGAGCCTAAGTCTGTGACGGAGGTTAGGAGTTTCCTTGGTTTGGCGGGTTACTACCGAAGGTTTGTGGAAGGGTTCTCTAGTTTGGGGGTACCGCCGTTAACAAGGTTTTTGTAGAAGAATGTTCGGTTTGAGTGGACAGATGATAGACAACAAGCTTTTGAGAGGTTGAAGGAAGCTTTGACGCGAGCTCTGGTTTTTGTTCAACCTGAATCGGGAAAGGAGTTTGTTGTTTATAGTGATGCGTCGTATGTTGGGCTTGGTTGTGTGTTGATGCAAGAGGGTAAGTAGTGGCGTATGCATCTAGGCAATTGAAGGTGCATGAATGTAACTACCCTACTCACGATCTTGAGCTGGCCGCGGTTGTGTTTGCCTTGAAGATTTGGCATTATCCTTATGGTGAGAAATGTGTGGTTTATACGGATCATAAGAGTTTGAAATATCGATGTCGCAAAAGGAGTTGAATCTTAGGCAACGTAGATGGTTGAAGTTACTTAAGGATTATGATCGACCATTGAGTATCATCCGGAGAAAACCAATGTTGTAGCGGATGCTTTGAGTAGGAAAACGGTTGTGGAGTTGAGAACCATGTTTGCTAGGTTGAGTGTGATGAATGACGGAGGATTGTTGGCTGAGTTGCAAGTGAAGCTATCATTGTCGCAGATGATTAAGGAGAAGCAACCGTATGATGAGAGTTTGGTATCTCATGTGAAAGATATTAGGGATAGAAATCCTACGGTTTTTATTTCAATGATGATGGGGCGTTGTGTTTCAAAGGTTGAATAGTGGTGCCCGAGGGACGAAGAGTTGAGGCATACTATTTTGACCGAGGCACACGCTAGTCATTTTGCTATGCATCTTGATAGTACTAAGATGTATCGAGGGTTGAAGGAGGAGTACCATTGGATTGGACCAAGAGGGATGTGGCTGATTTCGTTGCACGGTGCATGGTTTGTCGGCGGGTAAAGGCTGAGCATTAGTTCCTTTCCATGTTGTTGCAACCGTTGAGGACACCGAATGGAAGTGGGAAAGAATCACCATAAATTTTGTGTCCAGGCTGCCTTTGACACCGACAAAAATAATTCTATTTGGGTGATTGTGGATCGCTTTCTGGTGTGCACATTTCGTGTCCATGCATACTACATATACCTTGGACAAGTTGGTTGAGTTGTACATCCCCGAAATAGTGTGTTTGCAACGGTGTGCCCAAATCTATAGTTTCGGATAGGGATCTGTGGTTCACCGCAAGGTTTTGGGTGAGTTTACATCGTGCTTTGGGAACCCGGTTGAGTTTTAGTACCTCGTACCATCCTCGGTCGGATGGCCAATCGAGCGCGTGATTCGTGTTCTCGAGGATATGCTAAGGTCTTGTGTTAATGAGTATCGTCGGGAACGTGGGAGAAACAATTTCCGTTGGTGGAGTTTGCCTACAATAACAGTTATCATATTAGCATACAGATGGCCCCTTGTGAGGCGTTGTATGGCAGGAAGTGCCGTACGCCCGTGTGTTGGGTAGAAGCGGGAGAAAAGTTTGTGTCTATGCTCAATGTCTTGAAAGGCACGACTGAAAAGGTAAAGTTGATATGTGAGCGCTTAAAAGCTCCTGCAGATCACCAGAAATCCTATGTGGATTTGAAGCGTAGGGATATAGAGTACGTTGTGGGTGATAAAGTGTTTTTGAAAGTGTCACCCAAGAAAAATGTGTTGTATTTTGGGCGAAAAAGAGAAGCTTAGCCCGAGGTTCATTGGACCATACGAGGTTGTCGAGCATGTGGGTCCAGTTGCGTACCGTTTGAGGATACCTCCAGAGTTGGGAAAGATTCATGATGTGTTCCACGTTTCGGTGTTGCGGAGGTATAGGTTGGATCCATCGCATGTCATGCCGGTGGAAGAGATCGAGTTGAGACCAGACCTATCTTATGATGAAAAACCAGTAGAGATTCTTGATACCAGCAATAAGGTGCTCCGTGGTAGAACAGTCGAGCTAGTTAAAGTGTTGTGGAAACACTGCGGTGTTGAGGAGGCCATGTGGGAGCGTAAGTCGAACATGATGAAACAGTTTCTGCACCTGTTTACTACAGGTAAATTTCGAGGATGAAATTTCTTAAGTGGGGGAGAGTTGTAACACCCCGGTTTTAGGGCTTAGCAGTTTAGAGGGTTTATTAGATGGTCTGGTGGATCGGAGTAGAGATTCGAGTCGGTTTCGGGATCGTATATTTTTGGTGTTGGAAAAACTATAGAAAAATGCTTAAAAATCATTATTAATTATTTATTTAATAATGGTGGAATCAATTTTGAAAAACGGGTTTTGGAAGATGGACATTTTGGTTAGTAACCAAAATGAAAGTTTTGAAAATTGTGATTTTCTAGTGACTAAAATGAAAAGGGTCAAATACTTAGAATCATTAAGGAGCTATTTTACCAATTGGTTTCTGATGATTTCTCCCTTGATTTAACCTATTTTAACATGTGACTTAATTAATATTTAAAGTGGATTTTGTTAAAAAGTTAGTTATCTTTTCTAAAACAAAAATCACGTCATTTTGTCTCAACCTTTTCTCTTCATTCTCTCCTCAGCCAAACACTTATTTTTTCATCAAATTTCCAGAGGTGAGGTGTATTCTAAATTGATTTTATTGTTTCAAATTGTTTTATATAGATTGTTTATACAAAATCTTACAATAATCTTGTGTTTTCTTAGTTTTTCACAAATCAATTGAGGTAGAAACTTCACAATAGGGGTAAGGTCCGAGATATCCTTTATTGTATGGTTCTTTATTGAAATTCCCAAGCATTTGATCCTTGTTTTTGTGTTTCTAATCTAATTTTGATGATCTTCCAATGTTTAATTGAGTTATTTGGGGAAAATGAGTTGATTCGCGAATTGGATCTAATTTCCAGTAAGTAAGGTTGTTTTGATTCATATTTTGGATGTTTAATAATGTTGATAAGTTATTTTTATCAATGGAATACCGAAACTTAAGAATCTCTATTTGTTTAGGTTGGTAGTTTTGAGGTTTTGTGGTGTTTTTTGTGGTTATAGGGTTGTTGGAGGTAGTAGCTTGTTTTGGATCTGTTTTTAGATGTGTTTTGATGTTGGAAATGATGCTAGGTTGATAGTTTTTGGTTGGATTGTGAATCAAAGTGTTTTGGTTATGATTTCGTTTGTTGTGGAGGGTTAATTGTAGAGGTTTTGTGAGAATCCGAGAAGGATTGTGGTTGTTAAGTTTGGAATGCATTATGATGCATTAATCCTATGTTGTTTTGTGATAAAAATATGGGAGGTTGATTCGGAAGTGATTGGAGAAGCGTTGGAGGCTTCAGATACTTGATTTTGCATCGACAAATAGAGGTTTTGCTTATAGATGAGTGAAAACATGGTTTAAAGTGTTTTGATGTTTGAGAACAGAGTTTTGGGAGTTATGGTAGAGCTTGAAACGCTTACCTAAACTCGAAAGTAAGTATAAAGTGGATTTCTCTCTCAAACGTGCTAGTTTGAAATGGTTTTATGCACTTGTTTTAATTTACATGTTACCTATTGTTTAAGCATGTTTTAAAGTATTTGATATACTGTTTTTAAGCATGAAATGCTGAAGGATACACATGGTAAGTGATCCTTGTAAGTATGTGGTTTATACTTATGTTTTAAAGCATGTGATGTTGCTTTGGAAAAATGGTTTGGTGAATGCTTGTTAAAATAGTGAGGTAAATGGAAAATGGTTAATTATATTGGCAAGTGATTTGGTTTTAAAATTTGATATCGGATATAGTTGGCCGGCCATAGGATTGAGTGCACTGTAAATAAGTCGCATTTGATGTCGAGGGGTTTGTACGACGTACCGAATACTCCATCGAAGTACCCTAACATTAGATGGGTTAAATAGTACCGAATACTCCCGTTGGTGGATTAAGCGTCTGATCGATAATTGGGGTGGATGTCCCCGTGGGTTGTTATTGTACCCGGGTGTTAATGTACTGCGATTGTGATTGTAGTGCTATTCCGGTTGAGATGGCTTGAAGTGTTGGGTTAACACTTGTTGAATCTGTATATCCGATGAACTCTTTTGTTATTGAACTTGTTAATGATCACTTGAAAGCCAATATAATTGTTAATGTATCATTGAAATGTTAATGTTGTATAATGTGGTTTATACATGTTTCTCCTTAAGCTTTGCATTTGGTAGTAATACATGGGTTGTTATTGTACCCGGGTGTTAATGTACTGCGATTATGATTGTATCGCTATTCCGGTTGAGATGGCTTGAAGTGTTGGGTTAACACTTGTTGAATCTGTATATCCGATGAACTCTTTTGTTATTGAACTTGTTAATGATCACTTGAAAGCCAATATAATTGTTAATGTATCATTGAAATGTTAATGTTGTATAATGTGGTTTATACATGTTTCTCCTTAAGCTTTGCATTTGGTAGTAATGCATGGGAGGGCTTAAGTGGAGGGTTAGCAATGTGATTTGCTGTCGTTTAATGATACATATAGCATATGGTTTAATATGCTAGTTTTTAAATAATGTAAAGTGCATGTTTAAAAAGGGGCACGATGATGATGTTTTAAAGGATGATGTTATGTAAACGGTTTTAAATGCATTGATAGTGTTTGCTTTTTAGCACTCCTCACTAAGCGTTGTGTGCTTACACTCTCGTTGTCCATCAATGCAGATAATTGAGGTCTTGGAAGGCAGCAAGAATTAAGGGGATCTTATCAAGACTTGTTACAAATGTATGTTAAAGACTTGACTATAACGAATAAGTGCAATGGGGTACTTGTTGTGTTTTGGGAGATGTTTTGTGAAACTCCATGTTTGAGAATGTTTCTTTAGTTGCTCTTGGGTTGTAAATGGCCTTTAAGGTTTGATTTTGGTGTTGGTTTATCTTTTGGGTATGTTGCTTGGATGCAAGTTAGGAAGCATGCCTATAGATTTCGTTTTGAAGCATGAAGCATTGTGGTGTTGTTAAAGTTGTGTTGTTAGTTGACTTTTGATATGTCTTGCATGTTGGTATTGTGTTTAAAGCATGTTGGATTAATTAGAGCATTTTATTGGGATGAAAAACCAGAAAAATGTGGCATTAGAGGCCCAGGCGTATCGATACGCGGGGGACCGTATCGATACGACTAGGCAAATTCAGGCTTGAGGGATCGGTACAGGTACTGTGTGCTTCGATACGCCTAGGCAAATTTGGCCAGGCGTACCGATACGGGTATGGGTGTTTCGGTACGAGTTTTAGCCTCTGGAATTCACTTTTTCAATCCGAACCCGTGTACCGAAACACCTAAGAAGCAGTATCGGTACGGTTTATAACATTTCAAAAGTTAGGTAATACCGTTAGGCATATCGATACAATAAGGTGGTGTACCAAAATGAGGTGTTTTAAACCGTATTGATACGGGCTTACCTGTATCGGTACGAAAAGTTGATTTTCTGTAAATGTCTTTCGAGTAGTTTGGACGTTCTTGCAATTTAGTCTCTGAATCTTGCCAATGCAAATGTATGTGGTAAAATGATCGAATTGAGCTAAAATTTGAGATAAAGGTTTGGAATCTGACTAATTAAAGATTGGTATCTTAGAAATAAGTTTTAATCCTGAAATTTTCTATATTTACAATTTGGTTCCTATTTTGTAAATACGATCAATTAGATGTCAAATTGATGCCCAATTGAGTTGGGGTTGCACCTGTTGTCTGTATGAACATGTAGGGTTTATAATTGGCACTAGATAAGAAAAAAGAAAAAAGTAGACCGGGTTTGGTTGAATCTCTTCGGTTTGCTATGGCAAACCTAATGTAGCCTTCTTGGTTCGGTTGGGCGTCTAGGCCGGGACAATGGGGTTACATTTGGTGGTATCAGAGCCAGGTTTGGTTTGTTTGGGAGGTTGTTATGTTGTTGCCGTGTTTGTTTTGTACGGTGATTGTTGTTTGTACGCTGGTTGATATGCACGGTGATTGATATATGTATTATGGTTATTGTATGCTATGTTCAGGATATTTTGGGGTACCCATTGCCTTATTATTATAGTCTGGAAAGTTTTGATTTTTGAAACGAAAATCTTGGATCATTGCTTGAGGCTGGCCTGATTGTTTTGTTTTGAAATGATTATTATGCCTTAGATATATTATAGCACGATGAGACCGAAGAGAGAGTTGCGATCTAGTGCGATTGCTGTTGTCGCTGGGCAAGATGATAAAAGGAAAAGTTGTACCTCTTGGAGGGTTGCCACCGCCTCCACCTAATCCACCTGAGGGAGTGGAGCAAGTACCAACTGTGTCAGGGATGGGTGATATGGCACCGTTGATACAGACCATGACCTGTGCGTTTTAGGCAGTAGTTGTGGGTATTCGTGTGCCAGCACCACCAGTTGAGGGGTAAGGTTTGCCGTTTGAGCGTCTTCGTAGTTTGGACGGAGTTGAGTTTCGAGGGTTGTCGCTCGAGGCTTCTAAGGGCTGGTTGGCCAGTATTGAGAGGATATTAGGCCAGATAGGGTGCATCGATGCTCGTAAGCTGGGCTGTGCTATTTTTCTGCTGCTCGGAAGAAGTTTTTGGGAGTCCGATATCAGGACGAGAAGAAGCGTAAGTTTATGACTTTGGTGCAGGGCAATATGTCTGTAGCGGAGTATGAGGTGCAGTTTGTGAGGTTAAGTCGGTATGCACCTGAGTTGGTTCCTGACGAGCGTACTTGATGTGATCGTTTCCGATATGGGCTTGTGTTTTAAAGCATTTGATATTGCTTTGGGAATATGGTTTGGTGAATGCTTGTTAAAACAGTAAGGTAAATGGAAAATAGTTAATTATATTGGCAAGTGATGTGGTTTTAAAATTTGTTATCGGATATAATTGGCCGGCCATAAGATTGAGTGCACTCTAAATAAGTCGTCTTAGATATCGAAGGGTTTATACGGCGTACCGAATACTCCATCCAAGTACCCTAACGGTAGAGGGGTTGAACAGTACCGAATACTCTCGTTAGTGGATTAAGTGTCTAACCGATGATTGGGGTGGATGTCCTCGTGGGTTGTTATTGTACCTGGTTGTTAATGTACCGAGATTGTGATTGTATCGCTATTCCAGTTGAGATGGCTTGAAGTGTTGGGTTAACACTTTTGAAATCCGTATATCCGATGAACTCTTTTGTTATTGAACTTGTTAACGATCACTTGAAAGCCAATATAATTGTTAATGTATCATTGAAATGTTAATGTTGTATAATGTAGTTTATACATGTTTCTCCTTAAGCTTTGCATTTGGTAGTAATGCATGGGAAGGCTTAAGTGGAGGATTAGCAATGTGATTTGCTGTTGTTAATGATACATATAACATATGTTTTAATATGCTGGTTTTTAAATGATGTAAAGTGCATGTTAAAAAGAGGCATGATGATGATGTTTTAAAGGATGATGTTATGTAAACGGTTTTAAATACATTGATGGTGTTTGTTTTTTAACACTCCTCACTAAGCCTTGTGTGCTTATGCTCTCGTTGTCCATCAATGCAGATAATTGAGGTCTTGGAAGGCAACAAGGAGATCTTGGTAAGACTTGTTACAAACGTATGTTAAAGACTACACTATAATGAATAAGGGCAATGGGGTACTTCTTGTGTTTTGGGAGATATTTTGTGAAACTCATTGTTTGAGCATGTTTCTTTAGTTTCTCTTGGGTTGTAAATGGCCTTTAAGGTTTGATTTTGGTGCTGGTTTATCTTTTGGGTATGTTGCTTGGATGCAAGTTAGGAAGCATGCCTATAGATTTCCTTTTGAAGCATGAAGCCTTGTGGTGTTGTTAAAGTTGTGTTGTTAGTTGACTTTTGATATGTCTTGCATGTTGGTATTGTGTTTAAAGCATGTTGGATTAATTAGAGTATACTATTGGGATGAAAAACCAGCAAAATGGGGCATTACATGCCCAAGCGTATCGATATGCAGGGGACCGTATCGATACGGCTAGGCAAATTCAGGCTTGAGGGATCGGTACAGGTACTGTGTGTTTCGATACTCCTAGGCAAATTTGGCCAGGCGTACCGATACGGGTATGGATGTTTCGGTATGAGTTTTAGCCCCTGGAATTCACTTTTTCAATCTGAACCCATGTATCGAAACACCTAAGGAGTCATATCGGTACGATTTGTAACATTTCAAAAGTTAGGTAATACCGTTAGGCGTATCGATATGGCAATATGGTGTACCAAAACGAGGTGTTTTAAATCGTATAGATATGGGCTTACTTGTATCGGTATGAAAAGCTGATTTTCTGTAAATGTCTTTCGAGTAGTGTGGGAGTTCTTGTAATTTAGTCCCTGAATCTTGCCAATGCAAATGTATGCGGTAAAATGATCGGATTGAGCTGAAATTTGATATAAAGGTTTGGAATCTGACTAATTAACGATTGGTATCTTAGAAATAAGTTTTAATCCTAAAATTTTCTATATTTTCAATTTGGTCCCTATTTTGCAAATGCGATCAATTGGATGTCAAATTGATGCCCGATTGAGTTGGGGTTGCACCTGTTGTCTGTATGAACATGTAGGGTTAATAATTGGCATCTAGATAAGATAAAAGAAAAAAATAGAACGAGTTTGGTTGAATCTCTTCGGTTTGCTATGGCAAACCTAATGTAGCCTTCTTGGTTCGGTTGGGCGTCTTGGCCGGGACAAGGGGTTACAGTTCTTACCAAGGATCATTGCTTATAGGTCTTGGGGGGGATTGCACCGGAGACCACGGAGAATACCAACCTATAGAACAATCCAAGTTTGGCTCGTCTGTTGGTTCTTGTGAGCTCTGACCAAACTCGGATGACAAAGTGTACGTGTTTTGAGCACCGAGGATCTTCAAGCCATTTATTTGCAGCTTCGAGAGATACTAAGAATGGTTTTTCATGTTCCGAATACCATAAATAGTACTCAGAATTAAATTTAAAATCACTGGCTTCAATCAGACTCAAATCGTCTGCCCATCGCGTATATCTTTCACCCACCGGAAATGAAATTGGCTTGCTTCACAACCTAATTCTCATCGAATCTACTTCTGTCTGCACTATGGACATGTTCAATACCAGGTGGAGCTCTAGGAATAGGTTGATGAAAGTTGAACTGCCGCAACACTCTATCAGCATAATGATACTCAATTGTAGAAAAATATATCAAAGGCACAATTGCACTCCATAATGTTTTACATTCAAGTACACTTTCTGATATGTAATCCTTGATTGTTGGATTCTCATATGACGTCCAAATAAACTGTAAAAACAAATATTAATATACATACACAAATACTACTTTAAAATATACAAAATCAAAAAGTTAATTTAAAAACATTATGATACCTGGTTTTTTCTTATTATTTGAATCTTTAGTCTTATATCTCTAACATTGTTGTGCATCACCCCACGTTCTTCAACTTATGTCTTTATCTAAAAAGATATTAAACTTATATTTCTAAGTCATTGTAGATAAATATTATATCAATAAAATATTTATAACTGTAATCATATTATTACCTTCCAGCAAGCAGAAATTGCATGAGTACGGGTGCTTCCACAATGGGCGTTAGATAAAGAAGCATGTACTATGCCCATGATTGCAATAAGATTAGGCATCCACCCATATCTTTTATCTTCGTCTCACCATTCATAATTGATGCCTTGCATATTTCATGGTACAAGAATGCCAATGTCTTTGATCCCCAAATATATTCACCAATTTTGTTAAAATCAGCCAACGTCGGTAGATATTGTGTGTGAACCAGGTTACTAGATGTATCTGATATCAACATCCCACCAATGATTAGCAGTATATATGCTTGAGCTGCATACATAAGTTCTTGCCGAGTAGATCTCTTTGTTACAATAAATTTACTCTACAACCATGAAATTCTTAGACGTAGACATTTCACATCTTCCCGGGGATGAATTTTCCGAGGTACTCACTACAAAAACCAAATACATTATATGTATTTGCTCCAACCAACGGATTTCCATTTATTGGGACACTAAGTTGTATAGCTACATCTTCTAGAGTTATCGTGCATTCTCCGAATGAAAAATAAAATGTGTGCGTATCTGGTCTCCACCGCTCAATCAATCCAGTTATCAATCCGAGGACAATCTTAAATCCACGAAAAAATAAAGCATTATAAAATCCGACAATTTGTAAATAATAAACTATAGGGTCAGAAGGTTCCTTGATCTTCATTCCTCGATGATGGATGTTATGCTCCTTACCTTATAATTAGTTAATTAATTAATTATAATAAATTATTTCATGTTACACAACATACATAACTAATAAATTTCATATTACTTACTTGTTTTCATGAATATGAGAAGAAATGTGCTCGTGGTCACGGTATAACAAAACTTCTCTAGATGTCATTTTAAACAAATCTGCAAAATAATTATTTTGAATATATTTATAATAGTTTTACGAATATATCTTAAAGCTATTTTGAAATTAACTATTAGCTAATTAAAATTAAATAAATATAAAAAACTTACATAATACATAACAACCCGAGAAAATGTGCTACAAATCCTTCGACAAAAAATAATTACGTATATATATTAAACAACGGTTAAATCACACAAAAAAATCTACAAACCCCTCTAATTAAAAAAACAATAGATTAATTAAAAAACAGATTACTTTTGAAAATTCGAAACGATCTGCAATCAAATAAACTTCAAAAATTTCACCTCTTCGAATATATATTCAAAAAACAATACTAAATTTTTCACTTTAAAATTCTCTCAAAAATTTTTCTCAAACCCTATACACTATTATTCTTCATATCTCTCTATATATACTACAACATTGAAAAAAAAAAACTGTCCAATTTTCACGTGAAAATCAGATTGTTGCATGCACGCATGGTGACAGGAAGATGCCACATTCAATTGGCGTCTAGCCACCTAATTAAAGCTGGCCACGATAACTGATTAAAGCTGGCTACGGCTAACGGCTAATTTAGGTCACGTGAAAGCTGAGTCGCACAGCCTGATAAGGCTTATCACACCCGTGACGCGGTGTGCAGGTGACGTCCTGTCACCGAAAATTATAAAAAAAGGGAAGACGCGTTTTGTACATGGCATCTTCCCCTCTGGTATTGTAGAAAGTGTCATAGTTTCCAAAAATTTTCCCAACCCACCCCCATGATCCTAATTTTAAATTTCAATTGGATTATCAACCTAAATTTGCCCAAAAAACTACTAAAAGGAATTTATTTTAAATTGAGAGGTACCTCAATCCGCTATAACAATTTTCTATTTACCAAACATCTAATTTAGCATATTTACAAGTCAAACTTCTAATTTTAGCTCAAAAATTATTTACCAAACACGACTACAATATAATTAATTAAAATATAAAAAAATAAACGTGTGTCAAAATAAATAATAATACTATAGAGGTTTAATCTCTCAAAAATCTCAAGAGCATGATCTAACACTCTTTAGCTACACTAGTGGGATAAATTAAAGCAGCGTCGACACAAAGACCACCTTTGGTGTGAGTACAATCGATCTGGGTCAATGAAAACTTGATATTCATCAATGTATTAGGATTTTCTACAACAAAATCTCCTACTTTGTAAAGGACCCAGTTTCCAGGATTGTCTAAATAACACTGGGATTCACCACTTTGACCGTCTGAAGTCGTTAACCGGAACCGTACGGGCTTTATTTCCCAGCCGTGGATGTGCTCGGAGTTACAAACACGACGACCGAGTCTCTTCGAAGATCTCCCGAGCTGGAGTCTGAAGAACAGGCTATATGTTCCCGCCGGGAACCGAAACTCGAGCTCTCCGTCTACCTCGAACCACCATATTTGTTGAAGGTAAGCTACCGTGGGATATCTGCACATCAAATTAAAGGTGGACATGGTGTTTAAGATATCGAATTCTTTAAAGTATATGTACCCTACCGACACGACTAGTGTCCTCGGTGGTACCTAGATTCCTCGGTGAAATACGAGTCCAGTATCGGCGATCATCGATCCCGGTGATGGTTAATGCCTTGGAAGACATTGATACACAAACACCACCTGTATTCTTATCCAACCACATCTCCTGCGCATGGTCAAAAGCCAACATTGTTATATCATTAAACTATTAACCTGGCAAGGGAAGCAACGGAATTGGTAAGAAATAGGCATAATCTCAAAAAAAATATTTCTAAAGGTTTGATTAAATAATAACTTTAGTTTCTCTTTTTTAAAAGACTTTAACTTTTAACGTTTTATTTTGAGTTAAAATAATTTTTCGTAGATAAAAATAATTAATTTACTAACAATAAACAATGCAAAATGACTTAACAAAATGACACGTTAACAAAAAAATAATTTTATATTTTATATAATTTTATAGAATTATTTTCATTCTGTTAAAATAATACATTTATTTATATGACATTGCTATATAATCGTACACTATAATATATGTTACAGTTATTTTAAATTATTTACCATTTATTGATTGATAATTTTTATCTATAAATAAGTTATTTTAACTTGAAATGAGACATTAATAATTAAAATACTTCAAAAAGAACTATCCAAAATTTTTAGCATATGCATAAGAAATAATATTGATCACCTTTGTGCCGGCATCAAAGGGATTAGGCTGGCATAGCCTAGCGTAAAGTTCCTTCTTCTGCAGGTTCAACAAAGATGTATCATCTCTCAGCACTTTCTCCACAATGAACTTATAATTCGATGGCAACTTCGATTCCCACACGAAATCAGCCGACGAAGCACCGTGAAACGATCGGTTCAGCAGAGCCAATTTGCAAATCTCAGGCGGGTCTAACATGGCCAGAACCAAGGCCGCACAGCTCTCTGGTATGTCACCGAGCCTTGGCTTCAAAGGAGAAGAACCACCTTCTTCACTGTCCACTACAGAACTAGATATGTTGGCACCCATTAAGTCAAAGAATATAAAACCTGTAGTGGAGATATGCGGAGAAATATATACGGGGAACTGTCATTTGAAACCCGAGACCCTGAAATCTGAAGCTGAGTTTGGAATTTATGAATAAAAAGTATGGTTTAACAAGGAGACGAACAAGCTGACGTCTAAAACAAGTGTACACGCATCAGATTTGCAGTTAAAGACAAAGAGAATGTATGTATGAATCAGCTTTGGGTTTGTTTGAGGTGGACGAGAGGGGAGATCTTATCCATTTTCGACGTTTGAAAAGAGAAAGAACAGTTGCTTTCCTTGTGTTGTTTTAGTCCTAGGTTTGGAGCGTGTGTCTTGAGTTCTGTTCTAATAGGTTGGAGTTTGCCGCTTTGAATTCTCTAAACAGTGGCATTGAGGACGATGGTGACTAGATAATATTGTTTAATGATTGTGATGATTATGAAGGTGGATAAGCAAGCATTTGTTGACAAATGCATACGTATTCCATTAAAATTGTACTACTACTCGCCGTCTAGCTCCAAACCTGTCTTTTCTTTTACCTGATAGTGTCAGTCTTAGCCACCTCATATATTATTAAGTTAATATTAACTGCTTTCGATATGGTGGCCGATTAGTCCTTTCATTTTTTATTTCGAAAGGCTAACACGTGGCTGAATATTAATTTTTTTTAATTATTTTTTAAATTTATTTTTTTTAAATCTTAAAATTTATAAAAATATTTAAATCAGTCTCTAAATCCTTAAAAATCCCTAAATCCTAAATTCTCATAATCTCATCGCTGTCACCGCCGGCCACCGTCTTCGACTACACTTGTTCTGTCGTCGGACCCAGCCGACTATTTCTCTCAACTCGCCGTCGTCAAAAATCAACAAACGGTGTGCTAATCGAACGGTTATTTTACGTTCGGCATTCAATGTACGAATGACACACCGTTCGCAGATTTCCTGCGACGTCGAGTGAGGAAAAATGATCAGTTGGGTCCGACGATCGAAAGGATAGGGCCGGCGGTGGCGGCTGGTGGTGGCAGTGGTGAGAATTTGAAGATTTAGAATTTAGGGATTTGATGACTATTTTAGAAAGTTTTAAAATTTCAAGATTTTTTTGTAAAATTTTAAATTATTAAAAAAATAACAATTTAAATAAATTAAAATGACACGTGTTAATTTTGTATTGGTCGTTTTTTTTTAATGATAGTTAACAACCGGACACCTAAAATTATAATTTTTAAAACTTTAGGCACCTATTTTTACAAAAAAAAATACTTTATGCATCTGAAGTTCAAAAACAGCATATTTTAGGCACTCATTTTCCATTTAAGCCTTGTTCGAATAGTCTTTTGTTGATAAGTAAATCATTGCAATCGAAGGGAAAATAATCGTACCAATTCATGTATCTTGAAGGGTAAATTATAAATTTTACCACTTAACTTTATTTTTACTTTTATTTAATCTTTTAATTCAATCATTGAACTTTGGATTTATTCGTATTTTAACCACTCAGGTTAAATCAGAAATAAAAGATGTGATAGTCACGTGTCATTCACGTGATTTACTTTTTTTTTCTCCAACGGAATTTTACACTTTCATCTCTATTTTACCCTGATGTTAGAATCATCATTCTTATCTCAACTAACTCACCGGTCGTCTTCTATCCTTCTACCAATTTAAATTTTTTCAAAATCACTTAAAAACGGTCGAAACTCAAAATTTAAAACTCTTAAAATTTCAAATCACTCTTCTGTACAATATCCATCGTCTGATCAGTGTGAAATCATAATATACATCTTGCTTCTCGCTTCTCCACCTCTATGTTGTTGGGATTTAAAAGAAAATTTTCCATCGTCGAAAAATCAAAAGTAATTAGAGATCATGAGTTTTTTCACACAAAAAATAAGAAATTTTTGAGTCATTTCATATTTTTGAAGTATAGATGTTCAGTCATCACATGTTAAGTTTTTAATGGTGAAGTGACAAAAATGTGAGCAAATAAAAAATTTAATGATTAAATTAAAATTTTATAAACTTTCATTTATGTAAGTTGAGAGCGAGAGTTGTAGGAGCATGCAGTGAGTGGAGCATTCTCTATGTTTTTTTTCTTTTCCTCCAAGCCACTACTTTCATTGATTAAACAAATCGAGGCAGCAGCAGCATATCATATTTGTTTTAGGGTTAATGTTCAAATCCTTCATTTCGAGTCCATGTAAATATAATGGCTAATCATAGCGTCAATTTGGTAAAGGCAACCCAACGAGTGATTATGGTGAAAACGAATATGATATGATGTTTATTTTAAAAGATTTAGATTCGAACCGCTTGCTAATTTATCTGCCCCTTATTCCCAATTTTCATCTCTGTTGTGGGACGAAAGTTGAAACTAATTTCATGGCCCATTCCATCTAAAATGAGACCCTTTTCTCAACCCACATCCATGTATTAGGCCCTAAAAATGTCAATGGGTCCGTAACCTCAGCAAAGGACGCATGGCTAAAGTCATACAAACTCTATCGAATAAGAAAACGAATGACCAGGGTTTAAAACTTTTTTAGGTTTTTCTTTACCCAGCCCCGTAGCCACTTCGTTTTTACCTTTTTACCGGTGGCCGGCAACAAATTTTAATACTGGTTGTCGATTACCGAGTTCATTATTTTTATGTTTTTTTTGTTTTTTTCTTCATATTTTTAATAAGAACATCTATCCATGTGGCACGTGTTTTCGCTGTATTTGTGGCACGCTTTTTCTTTATTTTTGTGGTTCGTTTTATTTATCGTTTTGACATGATTTCAGCATATCTTAGCGGTCGTTTGGTGCTCATATAGAGATCTTCACAACGGTAGTTTCTGTTGTTGATTCTATCGATGGTCATAGAAAGATAGATCCTCACTCAGTTGATGGTTGTTAGCCGATGTAATCATACCTGAGTAGCAGAGCAATCTGCCTGATAGTTTGGTTCACTCACCACTCCTTTTTCACCCTGTAAAGCATCTCATTCGGATAAAGTTAGGGAGATTCAGAAAGACTTATGGATTTTTTTTGTATGCTAATATCTATAGAAGTATTTACTATTCTTTGCATATTTAGGTTTTGTATGAGATTTTGGTGGACTAATCCCCATTATTCTCTCTTCTAAATGCGTTGTAATTGAGATATTTTTCATGGTTATTAATAAAATTTAATTGTTATTGTCAAAAAAAAAAGAATGATCGCGACAAACAATACCCATGCCACATATGCCGGAGATGAGGTTAAAACTCAAGATAAAATTTTAAGAAACTGAAAAGTTAAATAAATATTTTTAAAAGAACTGAATTAAATTATTAATTTTTTGAAGGACCAATAATGTAAATGTTGCATTTAGTAAATAGTTAAAAGTAAGGATGACAAACGGAAACGACTTTATAGATTTTATACCGCGTCAATTTCAGTTTAGGCGGATATAAGTATGAGTTTTGTGGGTAATATACGGGTGCAAATGTTAAAAGTTATATTCGTCTTGAGTAGCGGGTAGGTGATGAATTTAAGACTTTACTCACCTTATATTCACCTGCCCCGCCTTCGTCCACCTTGCTTAGCATTCACTTGCTCGAACCATTTTGAATTTAGAGATAAGTGTAAACTATGGGATTTCTAAAGGAACGTGCTTTGTATCTTACCCAAATCATATTGTATAAATTCCTTGTTCAATTAATTTAACTTGAAAAACAATTTTTTTATTATGTTTGATATTAGTGACTATAAGGTTGACAGTTTTGACTGATATAGACAAGTAAAAACTAGGTGGTGGGAGCCTAATTGAATAATGGGTGCGGGGTGAATTTGAGAATGTACTTGTGTAGATAAATGTAAATTTGAAAATTGTACCTTTTGTAGGTGGTGAGTAGGTGGTAGATATAAAAATTTTAGGTGGATGTAAGTATAGAAGAGGGATTATCTGCACCTAGTGGCGGATCCATAAATCTTTTTGAGAGTGAGCACAAGTTAAAATATTTTTTAGGGTGGACACAAATCATAATATTTAAGGATTAATTCATAAAAATTAAAAAAAATTAAGACCAAATATATAAACTTTAAAAAATTTAAGATGAACTTACGTTTACCTAATCATACATGTGACTCCGCTATTGTGTCTAAAAGGTCCAAACCATTGAGTAGGGGGTTCTCACGGTCAGAACTAAAGAGTGGTTCCCAAATGCCAACGGTGGCTGTAAAATCGTTAGTACAAGTGAATTCATGAAACAAAATCGAAAAGTCCTCTAAAGATGAGACATATTTGACGGTTTAAAGATTTAAGGGATTAATTTTAAAATAATAATGTTTGTCGATTTATAATTTATGTTGTATACTGATTTTGAATAAAAAATAATTCTAATAAAATTTATAATTTATAAAATAAAACCCCATTTTACTTTCTTGTATACTTGATCACTGATGCAAAACTAAAATAGCAACTCACCGCATCTCCATGTTATCTGAAACGTGGAAAGAATACAAATATGAATACAATTTACTATTTTTATAAAACATAATTTTATAAGATAATTCTCTTTTTTGTAGGTCGTATTTTTTATGTCTTTATGGTATCCCTATCTTATGACACTTCTTTATGTTATGACATATTTTTTAGATATATTTACGATTGCTTAATGCTCGTGTAGTGTTCCTCACGATATTTGTTCTTGATTTAGGTTTTTCTGTGGCCTTGAATAGTTTGATCCCTTTTGTGATTGTTTGCCGATATAATCAGAACTGTGTAGCGCATTGGAGCCGATGGAAACGACGTAAAAGGTATTTACAGCTTTCTATTTAGGATTTTCATTTAGTTCATGTTTTGACAACTCTCAGGAAACTCTTCTTATAATGGACTTTAGACATTTGTTGTGGTACAAAAAAAAGTATCTAATTTGACCGGAATAGCTCTTTAATTTTTTTAGATATGCCATTTTTTTATTATTTTAAAAATGTTATATTTTTTAATTTTTTTGTTTATTAATAAAACTGTATGATTTTTAGTTTAAAAATAATTTTCTTGTTTAATAAAACATTTTTAAAAGGTATTAAATACATAATTTTAAATAAATGAATTTTAAAATTCGTCTAGAGGTACAATGTTTATTGATGCGTGCCAGGTTGCCAAGGCAATGAATTCATCTGGGTAATGAATGGTTCTCGTTATGTGTAATTAGTGGCAAAATTTAATATTATTTATTGATAAATTATTAAAAGAATGTTTAAATTTAGGGAGTTAATAATGTAAATTATATATTTTTAGAGGATTAAAATATAGTTTTACTATTATCTCAACTTAATTTTTTTAAATTTTTAAAAATTTTGGGGAGTCATGGTCCCCGCCAGTCCCTATGAGGTACCACTAAGGATGTTCACGGGCGGTTAATGTACCGAAACAACTTATCAGTACAGTTATCGAAATAAAAATATTATGACATATAATAATCATCTTATGACATAGAGATCCACTAATTGGCCTAGTAGCTAAGAATGCTATTCTTGCCTCATCTTGTATGAGTTCGAATCTCGGCATAAGAATGTAATATCCCACATTTAATCAAAAAAATATTATGACTTAAAGTATTAAAGGCATACTAATAGTATACTAAAAACATTCCCATGGCAGAATCCTTGCATAAAATATCATGGCCATAAAGTCTAATAAAGTCATTACATCAAATACTAAAAGAAAAGCTTCCCATCAAAGTTCCATCATACTACATAAATTGAAAATATTTGTATTTATAGAACTATTTACATTATATTATCTAAATTTTGCAAAAGAAAATAACATGTTATTAATGCAATTAAATATTAAACTATTTTTAAATAATTTCCATAAGTATTATATTTATATAGAAATATAATATAATATGAAGAAATAATGTTATTGTTTCAAGTACGCATATTAAATAGTTTGAATTATTAAGTTATAAATAATTTTAATAAGTATTATATTTATTTATATAAAATATTATATATTTATTTAACAAATTATTAATACAATTATTTCAACAAATTAATAATTTTCACACATACGCATGGAACAACATAATAGAATATATATTTTAATTCGTACGTGGGTTGTGTTTAGTTAACTGTAATTACACCGGTGTAAATGCGTTATACTTAGATATTAGTTTAGTTAGTTGTACTTACACCGATGTAAATACGTTATAGTTAGCCAAAAATATGAAATTAATTGCACAAATATGATCAAAGCAACTAAGTAAATATGACCAAAGCAAAACTAATTGCACAAATATAATGAAATATTAGTAATAATCAATAAATTAAGTATAAATATAAAATTAATTTAAAATTTCTTATCATTTTTTCGGTTAATCGTTTAGCCAATAATCGAAATCGTTCTCATCCCGTTTAACCGTTAATTTTATCGGTACGGTTACTGTATTGTTTATTTAATTTTTAATGGTATGGTTACTTACCATTTAATCCGATTTTTTTAGCTTTTTTAGTACGGTACATCGGTTCGAATTTTTAACACCCCTAGGTACCACCCTTGTGCGTAATAGGAACAACCATATAAGGTCCCAAGAAAATAAGAGTTTTAAATAAAGTTAAATATTTGTAAGGGAAAAAATAAAAGATTAGCTATGAACAATTGAAAAAAGAACATGAAAATTAAAATGAGTGTATGTTTATGTGATTTGTCCACTGACAATAGAACTTAATATTATTTACTAAGTTTTATAAAAAATATTTGTTGAAGAGTCATTTAATTTTTTAAATTTAAGGGATAATAATAAATTATATATTTTTAGAGAAATAAATTATACTTTACTATTGTCTCAATTTTAAAACTTTTAAATTTTAAAAAATTTGCGGTATTTCTTTATCTTGGGTTCGCAGGACCTTCAAAGAGTCACAGGCTTCTGAAATTGATTGTTTCATTTTATGATGCTCATTACTGAAATGCAATTTTAGATATTTTGAATGATTAATGAATAAGATTATGTTTCCTTAAAAACAATAAAGCTTGTTAATTATTTGTTTTTTTAAACAATGTTATAATAAAATAATATTGGTAGTGTTCCTGAATTCAAGATGTGATCCAAAAATTTTATTGGTTACTATGAATGATAGAGATGATATTCAAAAGGAGGTTTCGATTGTTATTTAGGGATGGCAACGGGGTGGGCGATTTTTTGGCCGCTCCGATCTATAAGCTATTAAATTCAATCCCGCCCCACTTCGAATTTAAATATTAATTTACTCGCCTTGTCCCGCCCCGTCCTGATATACTAATCATAAACCTGACCTCAACCCGATTTTTTTTAAAAAAAATAATCTTCGTCGACGATAAAGGCTAGATCCGACCAATCCTCCCCACCACAATCACAAATTATGGTTTCAAGGGACTTTAAACCTATATAAAAATAAAATAAAATTAATTTTAAATTACTCACATGTAAATTACATATATAAAAGAATAAATTTGAATCATTGACCGTCAGAATCGAATATATTAAAACTTGAACAACTTCTAACAAAATTTTATGATAAGCACAACAAAAAAAAAACAAAAAAAGCTTAAAACCCATAAAAGTGTTTATATATAGTGGTACTTTTATAAATATAATAAAATATGTATAAAAATAAAAAATACCAGGATGGGCAGGGCGGGAAATTTCAAGCATATACTCGAACCCGCCCCGCCCCCCGAATTCATGCTTTTCAAGCCCCGCCCCACCCCGATCTCCGAAATTAAAAAAAAAAAAACTTTGATTGGGTCTGGTCGGGGCACCCCAGGTCGGGCCGGGGTTGAGTAATTTTGTCACCCCTATTATGATTGCACCTTTGGGTTTTATTTTTCATTTTATTTTATGTTTAAGTTTTTTGGTGGACATAGTTTTAAAATTATATCTTTAATTGGTTGTATTGTTAATTTTTTATACCTTTTTTAATAAAATTCAGTACCGGTTTTAAGATTAAAAAAAATTATTCAAAAATCAGCGAAGAAATAACAATTTCTGAAAAACAAAACCGCATCTAAAGTTAAAAGGATCCTCTCCCCTAAATCTTTGGATATTAGCACCGCGTTGCAACACTTCCGTATAAAGTTCTTAATTTTCGGGATTACAATTATAAATGTCCCCATCCCTTACAAAACACTTCATTGCCTTTGATCAAAATCACTTCAGGTGAATTCAACTAGTGGATTTCTGGATGCTCTCCAGACTCGGTATGGTTCTCGGCTTGGGAAAGGAGTGAGTTTGGTTTGGAACGATGTGCACGAGAACATCTCGTGGAATATAGGCAATGGCCGAAATGTGGAATTTTGGCATGATACCTGGATCCACGATGTTGGTCCGTTGTCCGATCATGTTGTGTCTAGTGGCGGTTTCGGGCTCCCAAGGGTACCTGTGGCTGCGATGTTGACCGTTCAAGGTGAATGGAACTGGAATTCATTCCGGCATTATCTTCAAGTTCACATTTTATTGCAGATAGCAGCAATGAAGGAACCATCTCCTTCTTTTCCGAATGATGCTGTCGGTTGGAAGATGCACACAGATCACCAGTTTTCGGTGAAGTTGACATATGAGGTGCGGCTGGGACCTATGGCCGGGAATGCTGACCTTATTTGGAAGGTTATTCATAAGTTCAGAGGGAGGGGCTGCAACGGATTAAAGTGTTTATGTCAGGGTATGGTTTCCTGCAAGGTTCTCAAGCAATCTGCAGAAATGGAATTTAGAAGAACAGAGAATAGAAGATAGAATTTAAGAAAGACAGAAAGGTTTAGAGAGAAGGAAGAAGAATAGAGAGAAAGATGTTTTGATTAACAATTTCCATGATCAATTCTGTTACACCCTTTTTCTTATAAAGCTAACAATTAAATGGATAACATCCAACGTCTTTGGCTCCTTGACACGTGACATCCGACGTCTTTGGCTCTTTCTTGACACGTGATTTCCCTGCACAACTTGGCATGGTCCTTTATAGCATAGCTCGGTTCTCGGTCATAACATGACTCCAATCTCCGAACAGAACCTTGTCCTCAAGGTTCAACCCAGTAACCTCCTTGTCGTTCTCCTCGTTTTCTAGTATCAAAGGTAGGAGTATAATTTGCTGCAGGTATTGTCCCTTGCACACTTTAAGTGGAGAAACATAGAAGATCAGATTGATTCGTGTGTATTTGGAACATTCTAATTTATACGCCATTGGTCCAACTCGCTTGAGTACGCTATAGGGCCCGAAACATGAAACGCCAACTTCTTGAACATATTCAAAATAAGAACATGGAATATCTGGACAAGAAGGCATGGCCGCCACACATTTGATCTTATGCTGCTTGTATTTCTCTCTAGCTGCTTGAAGTGCACCATCAGGACATTGCATGATCTTGAATAGAGGGTTTCATTTCAACACATCTACAGAGATGGCAACGGAGTTGCTGATTATTTGGCGAAGTTAACAGATAGTGCGAGTCTCGGTTTGGTTACATTTGGTGCTCCTCCGGTATATGTATTACACCTCTTGCATGAGGATGTTTCGGTTTATAATGGTTTGGATTAGTGTTAATGTGTTGTAATTTATTATTATGTGTACTATTTTTCTCCAACTAGGTTTAGGGGTTTGAACGAGACAAGTGATAATCTCTTTTTTATAAAAAAAATATAAACATATATTATATTGTAAATATTTTAAGAATAGGCTTAACTATAAAATAGGTGCCCAAACTTTGTCACTTTTTTATAATAGGCCTAAACTATTTTTTGGCTGAAATTAGTGCCTAACGTTTCTTTTTTGTTTGAAATATGTGCCTAAAGTTTCATTCCATTACTATTTTAAGGTAACGTCGTTAAAAAAAATTTAACACCCAATCAAAATTTGACACATGTTTTTATTTTATTTTATTTTTCAAAATTTGGAAAAAAATATTTTTTAAAAAAATTTGAAACTTGTCAAAATTTTCAAAACAATTCTAAATTCAAACACTCAAATTCCAAATTTGATGTGATTGTCGCCGCCGATAGCCTTGCCGAACCTTATCACCTCCGTCGACGGAGTCCCCCGCTCATTTTCCTAACCACCCATCGCCGATAATTAGAGGGAGGCGTGCCAGTCGGACATCGAACGGTTGGAGCCTTTCACGTTCGTCGTTCGTTGTCCAATTAGCGCGCCATTTGCCGGTTAATGACGATGGGTGGTTGGGGAAAATGGGCGGGGGACTCCGGCGACGGCGGTGGTGAGGTTCGGTGAGACTATCGGCGGCGACAATGACACCAATTTTGAAATTTGAGGTTTGAGGTTTTAGGAATTTAGGACTGTTTTATAATTTTTTAAAATTTGGAACATTTTAATTTAATTTATTTTTAGTTTGTTTTTGAAAATAAAAAATAAAAAATAAAAGTCACATGTTAAGCTATAATTGGGTGATGAATTATTTTTGGCAGATTAATTTTAAAACGGACAAAAATAAAATATTAGACACTTACTTTAGCCACAAAATAATTTAAATACCTATTACAAAAAAATGATAAAATTTAGGAACCTATTTTATAGTTAAGCTTAAAGATTATTTAAAACAGTCCCTTCGAATCGGAGCAGACAGAAGACGAGATGAGAGCCGTCGAAACCAAAACAGAACATCCTAAATACCATCTTTCGAAAAATGCCAAACATATCCATCACGTGTCGGAAAAAGTCGAATCGTAATGTGCACTAAAACTCTGCGTTCGTCATGGTTCAACTACGAGTGTAGTAGAGAGAACTCAATTCCAAGACAGCCTCTTCTGCTTTCCTTATTACTACTTGGTAAAAATAATTTAGTTTTTTTTAAAACTTAAAATATTAATTATATTCCGATACAATTCATTCACTTATTTGGCTATAAACAGTGTATTTAATGTGCTTTTTGAATCCCAAAACTCTCACTTTATAGGGCACCTAAACATCTTTACTCGTTAAACTAATATATTTATATTTTCAATATTTTTTATGAAAAAAAGAATGGTCAACAAGTGTCTCGTTAAAAAAAACCTTCCTAAACCTAAATGAAGGAAAAATAGTACACCCGAAAACTTACATAACTAATCAAGTCACAAAACCCCTAATATTCGCCTGTAAAGCGTTTACAACTATATCCGGTAGTTGTACAAAAACCATCTCCCTCTGCCCTATCTGAAAATCATACTTAGCCATCAAATCTGCCATCATATTAGTCTCACGATAGATCTGGACAAAATGGACCTCCCAATCTCGAGCCACTAACATCACAATCTGATGAGCGAGGGAGTTATATCTTCCATTCCCTGACTTCATGCGTAGAAGCTTTATCGCATCCCCACTGTCAACCTCCACGTTAATGCGGCGAAGACCCATGTCCCAAGTGTGGCGAAGACCAACCAGAATACCCCATAATTTTGCGTCTAACACCGAGCAAATACCAATAAATTTAGCGAAACCCAAAATCCATCCACCTTGTTCATCACGAATCACTCCTCCACAAGTTGTCTGACCATCCAAATTGCACTGAGCCCCGTCCGAATTGAGTGTGCACAACCTTGCACCTGGCCGATGCCAAGCAGCACCACTTTGACCCCCTGACCACTCGATCGAGCCAGACATACATGTGTGCCTTTAGCCGCAGCAGTCTCCCGAACAAGTCTATGTGTTGCTTCAAGAATGGATACCTGTCCATCGCTCATCGGGTCAAAAACACATCGGTTCTTATTCTTTCAAATCATCCATAGCGTCGTGCCAAACAATAGCTGCCACTCACCAGATTAGCCAATGCAAAATCTACATTTCTCAAATTAAAATTAAGCCAAACTCTAAAATCCATTGCAAGAAACTCCGATAAACGATCCGGATAAACAACACTATTCCAGACCATTCGTGTAGGCAAACAATGATGAAACAAGTGATCCATCGTCTCAACTCCATTCTTACACGCCCCACAACCCGTGTCATGTGTCAAATGACGGTGTTCACGCTCCACATTGGTTAATAACCTATCATGCGCCAAAAGCCAAAGAAAGATCCTAACCACTGCAGCCCCGGGAAATGCGATACAGCCTGCCAAAGAGGATCCTCAAACGAGTCTTACCACGAGACACGAATGTTGTAAGCTGATTTCACCGTAAAACAATGATCCATAATGCCCAACCATGCCACTCTATCCTTTGGCGCATCAGCTGCGGGAGGAAAAACTGCAGCAATACGTAGCAACAAGGGTATCGACAATGCATGCTGAAACTGTGGCCATCTCTATGCACCATTACCGTCGACCATGGATGCAAGCGGTGTCAGCCCAAGATAGCTATCATAACTCGGCAAAACGCAATCCAAAACTGCCCGACATCTCCAAGCCAAGGATTACTCCAAAAGTCTATATCCTCTCCATACATTTATACTTTGTATTCATCACCCTCACCCATAATTGATCCAGACTCGCAATAATCCCAAACGTAAGTTTTATAAGAAAAGTCGTATTTTGCTCATCTAAATGCTTAAAACTAAGGCTCTCGTTATCCACCGGTTTACACAACTCACTCCAATTAACCAAGTGGATATGCTGGCCATCATGTGTGTTACCCCAAATAAACTTACGAAATAACTTTTCAATCTCGGCATAAAACCTTTTAAGAATAAGAGTAGTCTGCATAGTATACGAGAGGATTTCCTCTAACACTGCCTTAGCTAGCGTAATTCTCCTAGCTAAAGATAGAGATTTTGCTGCCCACCCAGAAAGTCTCTCGCCCACATTCTGAATCAAAAAATGATAGGTCGCCTTCATTACCCTCTTATGTAGAAGTAGAATCCCAAGATAGCGCCCCAAATTTAATACTTACGTAAACTCAAAACTTTTACTGATCAAATCCTAACAATTCACCTCTACATTTTTAGAGAAGAAAATATTTGTCTTCAGATCGCTCACTTTGTGCCTGAAAACTCACAAAAATCTCTTGAGATACGTTTTACAACATCAAGTTGCAACACAGAAGCTTCAGCAAATAAAACCATATCATCAACGAATAAAATATGAGATATACCTGGTCTATTTCGAGCAAGATTCACAGGCTTCCACGTCCCAGAATGCACCTTGCCTTGTATAGCTTTTGCAAGACACTCCATGCATAACACAAACCGATAAGAAGATAAATGATACCTTTGCCTTATACCCCTTGTCGAACGAAAAGAGGATGATGGCGAACCATTCCAAAAGACTTGCATCGATACAAACATCACACATTGCATAATCAACTGTCGCAGACTATCCGGTAACCCCATCATGTAAAGAGTATCAACAATAAATGACCACTTAAGCCGATCATAAGCTTTCTCTAAGTCTATTTTAATCGTCATCCACCCTGCTTTCCCGTCTTCTTCCGCATAGAGTGAATAATCTTCTAAGCAATAACAATGTTATCCAAAATAGAATGCCCCGACACAAAACTAGTCTGAGTACCAGAAACCCAGTCAGGCAAAAAAAGCTTCAAACGATTAACCACCACCTTGGTTACAACTTTATATAACACAGAGCATAAACTAATCGACCAAAACTAACTCAAATTCTCAGTGTTCAAAACTTTTGGGATCAACACTAACAGTGTTTGATTCATAGACTCATCCATCAGCTTACCCGCAAACACCTCACTCACAAACTGGCACACGCTAGGTCCTACGGTATTCTAAGTTTTTTGGTAGAATAAGGTATGAAAACCATCCGAACCCGGGGTTTTCAAAGCACTCATCGCAAAGACAGCTACTTTAACATATTCCTCACAAATAGGCTGCACTAACTGATCCTTCTCGGCTACACTAAAATATCAGAAACCCTCGCACATTGGGTACTCATAACCATCACAACCCTTACTAGAAAATAAGGCCTTATAAAACTCAACTGTCATGTTTTGTAGTTCGTTCTCATCCGAAATACATTCACCTTCGTTGTTGCACAAAGCATGTACCCAGTTCTATCATCTTCGGGCCATAGCAAATCGATGGTAAAATTTAGTATTTTTATCCCCACCTAACACCCACTGACACCGAGCTTTTTGAATCCATATATTTTTTCATCAAGAAAAATATTTGCAAGTTCACTTTGAAGAGTCTGGTCAAGCTCTAACAAGAAATTAGAATTGTGACGATGCAGAGCACGTTCAATGCCACATATTCGTCTAATCAACTCATTATTCTTTCGCCCAATATGGCCAAAAGTATTCAGATTCTAGTTTGTAAGATATGCCTAAAAAGAAGATAAATTACTGCAATCATCCTTAGCTTGATCCCACTTCTTTTCAAGCAACCCCTCAAAGAAAGGATGCTCTTGCCATACTGCCAAAAACTGCAAAGGTCATTCACTATTGTCTCTCTCATCCTTACAAACCTTAACCAACAAAGGACAGTGATCCGACCCTAAACGATCAAGGTGCACCATATAAGTATCCGTAAAACAATTTAACCAACCATCATTTATCATACACCGGTCTAACCTCTGATGCAAATTACCCTGACTCCACATGAACATAGGGCTTGTAAAAAGAATATCAAGCAAACCTGAATCAAAAACAAAATTATAGAATAAGCGACTAGTTCCCAAAGTAGACAACAAACCACCTCTTCGTTTATTCGGGTTAACAATAACATTAAAATCCTTTCCTATAAGCCAAGGTTAATCCAGAGATCCTGCTCAAGAACCAAGTCAAGAAGAGTATTCCAAAGGAAATTCCACTTTCACACAGACGGACTCGCATAAAATGCAGTAAGAAAGAAACAAACACCAGAATCCAAAATTCTAACACGGGTATGAATAAATTGGTTTGAAACCCTTAAAATTTCAACATCAATACTCTTCTGCCACGTAGCCAAATTCTCTCGCTGAAACTGTGTAATTCAACATGAAACGAATTTAGAAAACCAAGACGCTTAACAACCCTGTCAGCCATAACCCCGCTCACTCGGGGCTCCACCAAGGCCACAAAATGAGGATAAAATTGCCTCATAAAGTCACGAAAAAATCAAAATTTGAAGTTGGCTGCGCCCTGACAGTTCCAAAAAAGCATTAAACATTGGAAAAATAAACAAAAACTACTAGTTGACTTTACTGGCATAGAGCAAAATTCTCCTTATCCAGATGCATAATATCAGCTTGATCACCCCTGTACAGCAGAACATGATGCTAGGGTAGTTATATCTCCAGCCGTATTCACTACATTAGAGTTACTCGGATCGAAATTTACAGACGATTGACGTAGCATGGCTGCCTTCAGCGCTACCCTCTGTGACATGTTTCCCACCCACTTATTAAGGATTGGCTGAGGCAAAAATCAAAATTCACTCTGTTTCTTCACACTAAGACCCTTTTTTTGCAATTGCCCCATTGGCCATTCTTCGAGCCACTACTCTTTCCGCTACCCTTCTAACTACCATAGACCCCTTCGGTCTCTTCTGTGATCTTCACCACCACATGGCGACCATCACGAATGCTAGGCTTATGTGTAACAATGTCCGGAGTTTCACTCACTCGTAACAACACCACATTATTCTACCCTACCACCGGTGTTGAGCCTCGACCCTCAGACCCAGTTAACATCGTAGATTTCCTGTTCCTACTCAACCCGAATACGAGCTGCTTCCCCTATACAATTACACATCCTCAAACAACCTTGGCTCAACCCCAGTATTCTCTATCGGTACTTCATGCACCTCTTCCTCTACCTGCTGCAATATACTAAACCGTGAGCCAGTATTGTTATTCCTATTCGTAGCCGTCATGTCACCCTCACTCATCTCCTGACTCCTTCGCCTTTGAGTATCAGCTATCATCCATGGTCCAAACATAGCTTCCGGAGTACCAAGCTTCCATCTCGGGCCAGACTTTTTCTCTGCCTTCTTAGAATCATCGAAAAACTTTCCACAGTTGGCCTCAGCATGATCGTAAACCCCACACTTAAAACAAATATTCGGTAAGCCTTCATACTCGATTTTCTGCACAAAATTATCAATACCAATACAGGGCATCAAAAGTTTATTCAAATCAACCAATACAGCTAACTTGGCAAAGTGACCCCTATCTCTGGCGTCCATCTTATAATCCACACGAATGACTCGACCAATATTCATAGCAATGTGCCTAAAAAAGCCTTTGGAATAGTACCGATATGGCAAACCTGATAACCTTACCCAGACTATCACATGCGAGGGGTGTCGTTCAGCTGTTGAAAAAGAATGACTCTACGGCTATACCGTCAAGTAACTCTCATATATTGTCTAAGGGCCTTCTGTGAGAACCTACACATAGTCCGATTCCAAAGCAAAGTGAACTAAAAAACAGTCGTTCTCAATATCCACCGCCTGGAAATCTGCCTTCGGCTGCCACAAAGACTTGACTCGGTTCAATAAAGCTCTATAACCTATCATTCGCCCCAACAATTTAACAATAACTGAAGTCCTCATACTATGATCAAATATATCATATACCCGATCAAAAAACTGCACAAGCAGAAAGTGACCATCGCATAACACCCTCATGTATTTATCCAAGACTCGAACCTCATCGTTAGATACCGTAGGACTGGCTGGCTGGCCACCTACGTTCTTCTCTGCCACAGCTGCCGCATATGAAACCCTCAGTCAAGACGTCTGTACCCTCCTTACCTCTAGCCCCGAGCGAAACACCATCCCTACGATCCTTCACTTCCACGCCACGGTTATTCTCCCCAACGCCCATGTCCACGTTGAGACCCTTACTATCACCAACGACGCGGGAGACGACGGTACCCTTACCTTCACCGGAGCCCATGTCCACGTCGATCACTTGCCCTTCACCACCGTTTTACACTCGCTAGGATTTGTACAACATCGGGAGATAACAGTGACCCCTCCCTCTCCAGCACCGGCAGAACTGCCATGTTGACAACTGGCATAAGGGCTGAATCCAGAGGCTTATCGCCAAGGGGATTCGGCAAGCCATCTATTGGGACTCCAGCCGACAAAAAAGAATTGCTGCACGAATTTTCCATCTTTTTCGGAGAAGAGTTATATTTTCAATATTTTTTAAGTGATGAAAAAGTTAAAAAAATAAAATAAAATATGTTGATTGAATTTTAGTTCGATTGAGATAGGCGTCGGTATAATATTCAAGACCACAGGAGATTAAATATATGTGAGTATAAAAGAGACATAAGTATTATAATATGTGAGTATCTTTTGAGCAAATGATTAAAGCTCTCCGTTGACACCCTTCATGTGGGTTCAAAACCATTAGGAGCAAATACCCCATTTTCTCTCCCCTTATATAGAATTGTTCAAAAAAATATTATAATATAATAATTATAACAAATTGTATTTTTTAAAAATGGAAGACAAACAAATTAAGGAAAGACGTATTAGAAAGGAAAGACAACACACCAAGAAATATTGTCATATGATCATATCTTATCACAAACCCAGCTCACAATAAAAAAAGACGGACCATATCATTAATTGTTAGATTTTTAATCGATACATCAACAAAATTTAGATTTATACATTGATGTTAACAAAATCAAATCAAGTAAATCGAACAATATCAAGTTATTAAAAAATATGTTAATTCATTGTATTCATAATCTAATGATACATATTTTTTCATAACAAATATATATATGTTTAAATAAATAAAAGAAACTGTAAGAAAATTCATTTTATTCGATTAATATTGTTGTTGTTACAACGTATGTAATATTATAATGTTTAATTATACAGTAAAAGCTTTAATATCAAATGTATTAATTGATTTTTCCTGTTATAACCAGCCAAGCGCCTTTCCATATATATGTTTCATATGCATGCATTTTCTTCTCTGTATTCCTAGTCTTTGTTCTTCCTGTTCTTCGTTGTAGATTTGATTTTGTTTTAATGGCCGCCATGGCTTGTTTTCCGAGAAGACTTCCTCAAATAACATTATTCAACACCAAAATGTTCAGCCTCTACTACATCACTCTCGTAGTGATCCTATGCACTACTTTTTACCTTATTGGAATATGGCAGCACTCCATCGGCCTCATCTCCACCTCCTCCTCCGCCGCCGCCGCCGGTGGCGGATTCCAATCCTCTGTCTCTTGCTCTCCCATCAAAACAACCACCCAACTCGACTTCTTGCCTCACCACCTCCCTCCCGATCCGCCATCCGAGACGGCGCGTGCCCCTCGCTTCCCTCCGTGTGACACTTCCTTGTCCGAGTACACCCCGTGCTAGGACGTGCAAAGGTCGTTGAAATTCGACAGGGACATGCTTATATACAGAGAGAGACATTGCCCGGAAAAAGACGATTTGTTGAAGTGCAGAATCCCGGCGCCATACGGTTACAAGGTTCCTTTCAGGTGGCCAGAGAGTTGAGAGTTTGCATGGTTCGCTAACATGCCGCACAAAGAGTTGACCGTCGAGAAGAAGAACCAGAATTGGGTTCGGGTTGAAGGAGACCGGTTCAGATTCCCCGGCGGCGGCACCACGTTCCCACTTGGCGCCGGTGCTTACATTGACGATATCGATAAGTTGATCAATCTCAAAGATGGCTCGATAAGAACCTCCATTATTACTACTTTTTACGTTCATTTTTAAACGTTTTCAATCAAACCAGAACATCTGGTTCAGTTTTGAGCCGGCTTTTCTTTTCTTTGATTGGAGAGAAGGAAAGTTGGTTGGAAATTACTGGAAAAGAGAATTTTATTGGTTGGAGAGTTCAATCGTTCAAATTACTCCTGTGATTGTTTCCTTTTGTTTTACTACAAGAATATACATATGAAAGTTAGGCTGTGATAAAGAATTTATATCTTTGAAAGTCCGAATATAGATATGAAAGTTATGTTGTGATAAAGTTATGTGTAAGAAAAGGAGAAATACCCAGAAAAAAAGAAAATCATAATTACTCAAATTAAGGATAGATGCATTATTTTATGTCAGGTATGCGAGCTGTTAAGGAGTTAAACTAGAAATTCAAGGATGTAAAATTATAAAATTTTAAGAATGCGAACTTAGATCAACGATAGAAAATATATAAACTATATAGGAGTTTAAAAATTTGAGTCCGTCTATCCCTAAGACCCTAACTCAAGTCAAATCTTCCATAGTGGGAAAGAATCTGGTTTTCTGATACTGCCAGCAAAGAATTAGACCAAACAATTACTTTTAGTGCCAATGCTTTTTAATGGAATCCCCGAATTAAAGAACTTTCCATAAATATTGTTAATTAAGAAAATTCCATGTTTTTTTAGCCATTTGGGGAAAGATTGTGTATAAAAGTAGGTGACGAGTGTTCCTTCAATGCCAAAACTTCCACTTCTTTTTATCTGTTGATGTTTTATCTTTTAGAATAGCAATTACTATTTGCTTAGACCTTATCGCCCAACTAAGTTAAACCCTGAAATTAATTAGTATAATTAAGATGTGAACAAGTTGACGTTGAGTCAAGTAACTATTCTTGTGTTTTTAGAGGATTACTGACTTCAGAACAGGGAAAGGTTTCGAATATCGGGAATCGAACCTCGGACTTGATCGATGTCGAACATTGTAATTACATTATTTTTATTTAATACCATAATATAATGCTGGTTTTTGTTTGAACCGATTCATAAGGTGGCGAGTTGGGGAGCTTACCTGCTATCACGGAACATCCTAGCAATGTCGTTTGCACCGAGGGACACTCATGAAGCTCAGGTTCAATTCGCGCTCGAACGAGGTGTGCCTGCAATGATCGGAGTCATCGCCTCGATTAGGCTCCCGTACCCTTCGAGAGCTTTCGACATGGCGCATTGCTCTCGTTGCCTCATCCCATGGGGACAGCATGGTAAATGATCTTTGTCTTCCAACTCAAACACATTGTGTAACATTTTCGAGGAAAAAAAACCTTTGTGATTTCGATCTATGTTTGATGTTCAGATGGCCTTTACTTGATTGAAGTTGATCGAGTCCTTCGTCCCGAGGGTTACTGGATACTGTCGGGGCTACCGATAAACTGGGAAAAAAATTGGAAAGGGTGGAATCGGACTGCCGGTGATCTTAAATCGGAGCAGTCGCTGATCAAAACCGTCGCTAAAAGCCTATGCTGGAAAAAACTTGTGCAGAAAGATGACCTCGCAATTTGGCAGAAACCTACTAATCACATCCATTGCAAAGCTAACAGGAAAGTCTACAAAAGACCACGGTTTTGCCAGGCTCAAAATCCTGACACGGCGTGGTGAGACCTTTTCCAATTCGATTTTGAATATATATGAAAAAGATTCTAAGTACATACTCGTATCTAATACTCACGTGAATCGATAGAGCAGGTACACAAAATTGGAGACATGTTTAACGCCATTGCCCGAAGTATCCAATGTAAAGGAGGTCGCTGGTGGGGAATTAGCAAAATGGCCCGAGAGGTTAAACACAATCCCTCCGAGGATCAGCAGTGGCAGTTTACCAGGAATTACAGAGACAACGTTTGTCGAAAATTCAGAGCTATGGAAGAAGAGAGTCCAGTATTAGAAGACGATCGATTATCAACTGGCGGAAACCGGTCGGTACCGGAACTTGTTGGATATGAATGCTTATCTGGGAGGCTTTGCAGCAGCTCTTGTTAACGATCCTGTCCGGGTGATGAACACTGTCCCGGTCGAAGCCAATCAAATCAACATCGGAACATATCAAAATTGGTATCTTCATTTTGTCCATTTATTACCCTTTCTGTCGTTCATTGTTTCGCTTCCATTGATGTCGTGCTCGTTTGTTTATTTGTTTGTTTGTAGGTGTGAAGCAATGTCTACTTATCCTAGGACATACGATTTCATTCATGCTGATTCCATTTTCAGCCTGTACAAAGACAAGTAAGAACAGAAACAACCAAACCTAAGACTGTATTTTGTTCATAGTTTAAATTGCTGCTGCATCGCAACTTAACTGCCGCATTGTAACGGTTTTGAAACTGATGATTTTGTTTTGCAGATGTGAAATGGAGGACATAATTTTGGAAATGGACAGGATTTTACGACCGGAAGGGCGTGTAATAATCAGGGACGATGTTGATGTGTTGGTGAAGTTGAAGAACATAATGGATGGTATGCAATGGGATGGGAGGATTTTAGACCATGAAGATGGCCCCCTTGAAAGAAACAAGATTATGTTTGCCGTTAAACAGTACTGGACTGCATCGCCATTGCCGACTAAACTTAATCAAACAAGTATAAATAAAGTTTGCTCTGTTTTCTTGTTTCTTTCTTTTCACTTAAAAACGAGATGTTGATTTATGCATGATTTTTTTTGACCAAGTAGATAATTCGGCATTTCTCGGTAATTGATCATGATTTTATCTGATCTATTAGCTGATTAATTCGGATCGGATAATGTAAAAACTTATTAGATCGTCTACTACTATCATATATGAGGGAAAAAATTTATTTACATAGAGATTACACAGAATTCAAAAATACAACAAACAAACACAAAATTTGAGTCTTAAAACAAATTTCGTTTTCTATATTTCTGAGAATGAGTCTTGATCAAACGTTAAGAGAGATCAAATTATTAAATTTTATAAATATAAGGATTTATTAAGTATTTAAACTTAAAATTGAAGGATAATGCCTAGTTTACTTTAAATATAAATTTATAGAGACTTAAATTATTATTAAACAAAAAATTTAAAGGGACCAAAT
The DNA here is from genome assembly GCA_019671005.1 of Hibiscus mutabilis. Taxonomy (NCBI): domain Eukaryota; kingdom Viridiplantae; phylum Streptophyta; class Magnoliopsida; order Malvales; family Malvaceae; genus Hibiscus; species Hibiscus mutabilis. The sequence continues at coordinate 47,458,736 of CM033729.1, read as the reverse complement.
TAAAATTTTAGAAAATCCAATTAACAATATTCAAAGAAACTTGTAAGAACCAAACAAAACAAAGTTTATTCCATCACTGGTGATCATTAATATTGAAAAAGCTCAAAAGCGGGGAAATTAATTTTAGCTCAAAAAATTGTTTATCAAATAAAATTTATATCTTTTGTAAATAATATTATTTGAATTTAAATTATTTTTTATTTAACTTCCGGTATCTTATTAATTGGCTGATTAATTCTTAAATTTAACTCAATTTTTTATATTCTTGAAATGATATTGAAACGAAAAAAGGTACAACTGTAACAATACAACCACTCAAAGAGGGAAATTTGGGGACTATGTTCAGCAAAACCCAAACAAAGAATACTATGAAAAAGAAAAATCCAAAATCATAATGACAGTCGAAGCATTCTTTTGAAAAAGAAAAACACAATATATTTATAAGTAGATAATCGTGACGTTATTTTAAATTTGAGTTTTGCGGATTTCGTACTCGTCCCAGTTGGGGTGGGGGAGTATGAGTTTGGTGGGTAGTGGACGAGTGTGGATGTAAAAAATCATATCTATCGTGGGTAGTGGGTAGGTAATGAATTTGAGACCTTATTCACACCATATCCGCCCTCCCACTTACTACCCACCACATAAATTTTTGATCATTTATATTTGTTGACTTTGATTATACTTTTTATTATGGAGTTTTATGTATTAAAATCTTGGTTTATTTTAAAATCTATATTTACCTTTAAATTTGTAGCTTTGAACTCAATTAATTTAATTTGAGTAAAAACAAACCAAACACTTTTTCTACCTAGTGGCACGCTCACATGTCTTTTTCTGCTGTTGTTTATCGGTCTTAGATCTCCTTTCTGTTCTCAAGTTTCACTGATATCGATACAGATCTTGCGTCTTTATCCATCCATGGCGAGGAGGAAAAAGAACTGACAGTGCCTGTAGAAGAGACTCCTCCACACATCTCTTTTGTCTATTGTCTAGTTGGAACTTTCCTGACTACGAGTGTAGTCAATTACATGTCAATGAGGTCTGCTCTAGCAAATGTCTGGCATCCGGTGGGTGGCATATCCATTACTAATCTGCGGGATAAACGCTTCTTGTTTCGCCTATTTCATCAGATCGACATAGATCATATTATAGATAATGGCCCATGGTATTTTAATTCGCATCTGTTAATTTTACACCGATTAAAAGAAGGCGAGGATCCGATGAAGGTTCCTCTAATTCATGTGGATTTCTGGGTGCTGGTCCATAATCTCCCCTACGGTTTTATGTCAGCAGGAATGGCTAAGCAATTGGGTAATTTCATTGGAAGTTTTGTGGAGTATGATTCGACTGTCATCTCCCTGGGTTATAAGGGCACAATGAGAATCAAAGTATCTATGGATGTTCGTAAACCACTGAAACGAAAAAAGAAGCTGACTTCCATCGGGGAATTCTACTTACGTTTCTTTCCAGTATGGAAAGCTCAAACTATTTTGTTTTTTATGTGGCAGATTGGGACATGGAGAAGCTTTCTGCCCTATTCGCTTATCTTCTGTAACCCAAGATTTACCACTGGAATGGGACATCTCATTGAGAGCTCCGGTAAGGAGGGCAACAATTCCGACGAGCATCTGGTTAAGGGAAGATTCCTCTATCGGCTTACCTGCAAATGATGAGCTGTACGGGTCTGGGAACACATCCCGCGAAAATCATGCTCATTTGACTCCTATTGCGGCACCATTTCCTCTTCTGAAATTTGATGAGCAAAATTTAAGGGGCAAGTCAAATATTTCTATTCCCTCCCACAATCCAGTCAATATTCCCTTAAATCAAGCTAGAGATTCTAATTCTCTTCCCAATCAAGGCGGCAATGTTGCTACATCGGGTCACTCAATTTTAAACCCGATTTTTGACATAGAAATGAGGCTTGATAGCGAAGATAGCCCAATAACGAAAGTGGATGGGCTTAAACGTCAAAGGACTTATCCTTCCTCATCTTCAGAAGTTTCTGATATTTCGGATTCAAATGAAGTAAGAATTTCTGAATCGGCAGGCCTGGCAAAGGAGCAGGCCAGCCGGGCCCAATGAAGCTCATAAGCTGGAACGTCCGAGGTTTAGGGGATCCTCGGAACGTACGACGTCTCCGTCATGCATTGAGAGACTCTAACCCCTCTGTAGTTTTCCTTATTGAAACGAAACTACAGAATTCAAGAATGGCTAAAGTTTGTCAGCTTTGTGGTTTTCCGAATGAAATTGAAGTGAGTTCGGTAGGGCGTAGCGGAGGTCTTTCATTGGCTTGGAAAGATTCAGTCTCTATCTCCCTTCGATCTTTTTCTAATAGACATATTGATGTTATTATTGATGAAGATTCTGATGGAAAGTTCTGAAGGTGTACAGATTTCTATGGTGCTCCAGAATAACAATTTCGAGAAGCGGCATGGAGCCTTTTGCGACAGTTAAATGACAACCCTGATATTCCTTGGCTGATCATTGGTGACTTCAATGAGATAATGTTTGCTAATGAGAAAAAAGGCGGTCTTCGTCGGAATGAGAGACAAATGGAAAGATTTCGAGTTTCTTTATTTGATTGATCTTTGAACGACATTGGTTACAGAGGCAGTTGGCATACATGGGAAAGAGGTCGCACACAAGCCAATAATATTCGAGAACGAATTGATAGGGGTGTTGCTAATGGAAATTGGTGGCAGTTATTCCCGGATTTCACTCTTGATCATCTAGTCCATTCACTCTTGGATCATTGTCCTCTGCTTCTGGATACTGCAGGTGCGGCAAATCAGCCCCAGAAATGGCACATCAAATTTGAAGCATGTTGGTTGGTGGAAGATTCTTGTGAATCGGAGGTCTTGAAATTATGGGAAGCATCCACAGGTACAATTCCCTCAAGACTACAATTTGTTTGTGTTGGTTAGATAAATGGTTTAAAGAGGTTAGACGGTTAAAGTCTATAACCACTGCTGACCTTCGAAAATAGTTGGATCATTTATGGGACTAGAAACCTACTGATGATGTGTTCAGTGCTATAATAGATGCCAAATTAGCTCTCAATTTGGAAGCTGATAAAGATGAGATTTATTGGGAGCAGCGAGCTCGAGCAAACTGGTTAAGAAATGGCGACCGAAATACGGCCCTTTTCCATAGATTCGCCTCGAATAGACGTCGAAAAAATAGAATAAGAAGGATTGTTGATTCTACTGGTTCGATGTTTACAGAAAATAAACATATCCTCAGAACTGCCAAGGATTATTTTGAGAATCTTTTAACATCTTGTGGGTGATCCAATTCGAACCCAATCCTTGATGGTCTAAATGAATGCATCACACCTGAAATGAATTTGGCATTGTGCAGGCCTTTCGTATATGAGGAAGTTTGTTCAGCAGTACAGCCTATGGATCCTCTAAAGGCATTTGGTGAAGACGGGTGCAGTGTTTTACCAAAAATTCTGGCACATTATTGGTCGTGATGTTGCGAATTTTTGCATATCCCTTGTTCATGGTGTAGAGAATTTTGAAGCAGACAACCATACTTCCTGATCCCAAAAGTAAAGGACCCCTCCAACATGTCCCAATTTCGTCCGATAAGTCTCTGCAACGTGCTCTACAAGATTGCTTCGAAGATGCTCGCCAATCGATTCCAATTGGTTCCGGATGCATGTATTGATGAGGCACAATGTGCGTTTATTCCGGGAAGGCTAATTCTGACAACATTATGATAGCCTACGAAATTCTACATTCATTTAAGAATAAAAAACGGGGTTCTATGGGACACTTTGCTCTAAAGTTAGACATGAGCAAGGCGTACGATAGGGTAGAGTGGCCGTTTTTGGAATAAATGATGTTGAAATTAGGTTTTTCCGAACAATGGGTTTATATTATTTTGCAGTGTATTCGAACAGTATCTTACACAGTTAGTGTTAATGGCGAATCGAGTACTAATGTGATAGACTTTAATAGAGAAGATGTTTGTCGTATATTGGGAGTTGAGAGCAGTGATAACCCAGAATAGTATCTTGGCCTTCCTGCGGTGGTTGGTAGAGATAAAATGAATGCCTTTCGAGACATTAAGAACAAATTCGTTAAGAAGAAGTCAACTTGGAGTACTAGGGCTCTTTCTATGGGCGGCTGTGAAGTTTTTATCAAATCGGTGCTCCAATCAATCCCTACTTATGCAATGTCATGTTTTTTACTACCGAAATCTCTTTGCAGACAGCTTGAATCTATAATGGCACAATTCTGGTGGCAGAAGTCAGATAATAAAAGGGGAATACATTACTGCTCTTGGGAAATGTTAAGCTTGGCCAATGAAGATGGGGGCATGGGTTTCAAAGATCTAGCCAAATTTAATATAGCGTTGCTGGCTAAGCAAGGTTGGAGATTACTTCAAAATCTTGGATCTTTAGCTGCACGTCTTTTTCGAGCAAAATATTATCCTAATTCAGATTTTCTCAAGTCCAGATTAGGATCGAATCCTTCTGTAATCTGGCGAAGTGTATGGAGTGCTAAAGGACTATTGACATTGGGTCTAAAGTGGAGAACTGGATCAGGAATGGCTATCTCTATTTGGGAAGATTTTTGGCTCCCTGGGGATTCGCCTAAGAAGATTATCACTCCCAGAGTTTATCATATCTCAACAGTCAACAACTTGATACTACCCGGCTCACATGAATGGAATATCCCTCTCATTGAGGATATATTTCTACCCACCGACCAAGCTGCCATTTTATCTATTCAACTTCCTACAATTCCACAATCAGACAGACTTGTTTGGTGCGGAGAAAATAGTGGAATGTACTCTGTTAGAAGCGGATATAGGCTCCTACAAGGTAATTCATCCATTGACCCTAATCTGGTCACTTTTTATAAGTAATTATGGGGTCTGAAATGCCCAGCAAAAGTGCGTATTCTAGGATGGAATAAAATTCTGAGAATTTTATTCCATCCCTACATAATCTTTATATAAAGAGAATCTCTACAACAAATACTTGCCCTAGATGTCACCGAGGAACAGAAACTGTTTTGCACATTAGTAGGGATTGCTTTTTTGCGGTAAAAGTGTGGAAGAAATCAAATATCACATGGCCACAGGAAGTTTATCAGTTTGTCTTTCTTGATTGGTTAATATGGCTCTTTGACAATATTCAGAATGTAAACCGTGAGTTTATTGCATATACTATCTGGTCTATTTGGTATGCTAGAAACAAACTACTACATGAAAACACAGTACAAAGGGTTGAAGATCTGATTACCTTTGTCAAGGGCTACGATTGTGAATTTCGCTTCTTTCGCGTCACACTAGCCCATCCGAACCCAGCCAGTCTAGTTCAATGGTCTCATCATCCTCCGGGTTGGGTAAAAATTAACACCGATGCAAGTTTTGTTGCGGTTGCATAAAAGTCTTACACTGGAGTGGTGATATGGGATGAACAAGGATTCATTCAAGGGGCATGTTTCCGAATCATTCAATCTTCCTTATCCTCCTTTTCGTCAGAGACAATGGTAATTCTACATGGCCTCCAGTTCGCTCAAGATTTGGGTTTTCAACAGGTGATTCTGGAAAGTGATTCAAGAACTGTCATTAGTAAGCTGAACTCCTCCTAAGATGATTTTTCAGAAATCAGACCCATTACCTGGTCAATTAAGGCAGTCTCCCGTTTGTTCTCAGCTTGTAAATTTCAGTTTATCCCCCGTAGCGGCAACAGATTGGCACATGCAATGGCCCATGAAGCAAGAAGCAGTGACGATGACCGTTTCTGGGTAGAAGAAGCGCCACCGAGAGTCATGGAACTAGCGGCAAGTGACCATCGTCTTACAGATCCACCATGAAAAGAGCACAATGCAGTTTCAAATGAGTTTTTTTGGGGAATTCTTGATCTTCTTTAAATCCCCAAGCCACACAATTTGGTTTGGAATCTTGTCCTATAAGATCAAAATAAATGGGACTTGATCTTGAGCCCAATAAGTTCAATGAACTTAGTGTAAACAATCTACATTTTAAGCATGCTTGGAGCATTGCTTTCCTAAAAGGAATCCTGGAATCTTTTATGGTGTTGGGTTTGGTGGAGTACATTATGGTATAAACCTTAAAGAGAGTTAGTTTGATGGACCCAAAAAATTGGTATTGTAGTATTCATTCTGATGCTAATGCAGTACAATGGTTGTGTGCCATGAGAATTTAGTTCTGCTTCCTTTATCTGGACCAATCTCTAAAAGTTAGTTGGCCTGTTTAATTCCAAGTTTGCTTACTATGCCTTTTGAGGCTGAGGCATCCTTCTGTTGGTGAACTTCATACAGTGAAGTGATTGCTCCTCAAGATGTTGCTACTTATGGTGTACTTTGTGCACTTGCAAGCTTTGATCGAACTGAACTGAAGGCACGAATCTCTCTAGTTCGCCCCCCCCCCCCTTTATTTTCTGTCAATGTCTTACCGTTGTTTGATAGATTTCTTAGTCATGCAATGTTTTTACTTTGCAGAACAAAGTTATTGACAATATCAACTTCTGGGATTTCTTGGAGTTGGTACCTGAAGTAAGGGAGCTTATTAATGATATTTACGCAAGGTATTATCTATCTTTAATTTACAATCCTTTTGTCTTGTGACTCTGCATTTCAACCTGTCCTTGCTCCTAATATGCGCCCAATTGATGAGAAGCACTTACTTTTAACTTGTGACTTCTTTTCTATTGCAGCCATTATGCTTCCTGCTTGGAGTATCTTGGAAACCTCAAATCCAACCTGATGCTTGACATCCATATACATGACCATGTTGAGACTCTGTATGATCAAATCCGGAGCAAAGCCCTCTTCCAGTACCCACCCATTTGTGTCTGTTGATGTGCGAATGATGGCTGATGCCTTTAAAACAAGTGTTGCAGGACTTGAGAAAGAACTTGAATCTTTGATTACTGACAACCAGATACAGGTATTGTTTTCACCAGTATCCTGCTTTCTTAAGTTTCGTTGGTGCATGCGGTCATGGTTTTATATGTGATGTGATTTTTCAAATATCCATCGGAAATTGATTATTTAATTAATCTTAATCTCTTTGTTTACCAATGAGTGTCATTTTACTCATTTTGAGTGAAATCCAATAGACCTCTTCAAATTAGGTTATACAGGGGATTTTTGTCTGAATGTAACCCTTACAATGAAGATTAAAATGTCTTTGCAGGCTCGGATTGACTCACACAACAAAATTCTTTACGCCCGTCATGCCGATCAAAGAAATGCAACTTCCCTACGTGTTTTGCAGACTGGCAACGAATTTGATTGGGATGTGAGGGCAATGCTGTTGAGAGCAAACCTTCTGAAGCATGAATGCAATCTTAGGGCTTCTAGGAAAACCTGAATTCTGGACTGAACCATTACCAAGACTTTCTTGATACGGTTCTTTATTGCTGGGCCTGGATTCTTGATGTGCCGAGGTGCCATTGCAAGACCTTGGAAAGGAGATCAGATTGGCTGTCCATGATGGTGGATTTGCATTTTGATGGTGTTGGGATACACTGTTCTGTATATACTCGAAATTTACTTCATGAGTTGGAATTATTCTTTTTTTTTCTTTATAAAAAATTCTGCTTATTGCCCCTGGTCTTTTATTTGATTTGATGTCACTACAAACTCAATGTTGGTAAATTCCCAGTTATGGCTAATTCAGCACGATCTAAGATTAATGTCAATGATGGGTATGGACATGGTGACAGTTGCTGCACAACATGCAAGGCCTTCTCACTTGGTTGTCTCTCTAATTTGGTACTTCTGTTGGTAGAAAAAAATTAACGGCATGTTAATTAGAAGAGTGAAAATTATAAAAAAAATACATGTAATATATTGACTAGGAAAGAGAAAATGACATGATAAGCTTGCCACATGTAATTTTTTTTCTCCTAGCCAATATGTTACTTTTTTAACAGCGAAATATTAAAATAAAAACAAAACGTAATATTAAATATTATTTTTATATAGGTGGAGTCCTAAAATAAAAATACAAACATAGGTGGGGTATTCAATAGGTAGTTTCCATGTTTTTTTGCTTGCATGGATCACACGTGTATTACCTTTTGCTGCCGAAAAGCTCAAAATTAAAATAAAAATCAGATGAAATGAAAGTCATAAAAAATTACTTCAATTAAATTTAAAAAAAATTGGACTTAAATGTCATTGGTTACTTTGTACCATTATTAATTATTGAATGCATAATATTATATTAATTCTCAACTTTAATAGTTTAGAAGATGGTATGAAACAAATCCCAAAGCTAAGATGTTGACACTTGACACCAAAACAAATACATTAATTTTCCACATTTTGAAAACATTATGATCATATTTAAGGGTCCGTTTGATTCATTAAAAGCATATTACAAAAAATAAATTTCGTAAAATAAATTATATTTTTTGAAAAGCGATTTACGAAAGGTATTTTCTAGTGTTTGAATGATCTTGTATAATTCATTTTCCGTTGTTTAATAATTTTCTTGAAAACATTTTGCAATATCTGTAGTAAAACAAGTAAACATTTTATTATTTTTATTTTTTATCAAGTAATTTTATTGATTTTTATATAAATACGTCAAATTAAAATTTAATGTTATTCGTAATTTTAAAATTATAGATAATATGGTTCATTGTGTTAGAAATACATTGCTTTTTATTAAATATGAAGTTATTCCTAAAAAAAAATTGTTATAACACCCAAGGTTTTAGAAAATATGCTTTTAAATAACAAGATACAAGGGAAATGGAAAGAAATAAGAATGGACAATAATCAGAAATACATTGGCAAGCCACCATCTATAAACATTGAAAAAATAAGGATTGGGTCCAGAAAATTTAAGAGAAACAACAATAGATGAAAATCTTGAGAGTTAAAATAGTTTTACTGAAAAATAAAACATTGCATTCTGAAGACATCTGCACTCCAAAGTCCAAACACAATCCATAAGTATCTTTAGAATGTGTATGAAGTTTGCTAGCTTATGTTACACGGAACTCAAATGTGTGTCGGATACAAGTACTTGTCTAATACAAAAATCCGGAAATATATTGAACAAGGATACTTAGAGAAGAAACAAGTAAATGCATTGTTTGCATGCTTCAAATCTAAAGAAATTGATTATAGATCAATCTTCAACTAATCGGAGATATATACCTTTTATCAAAGAATAACGTACTAACAGAGAAAAGTTTGATAAAAACAACAGTTACTAATGGAGTCACCCAACCCCAAAAATTAGTAGTCATACGAGATATATTAAAAACATTTTAAAAGGGGCTAATTGTCAAGTCTGCAGTAGCTAGGGCTGGCATTCGATCGAGTCGAGTCGAGTCAAAAAATTTCGAGTTATTCGAGTTGACACGTCCTATTTTATCATTCAAACTTTATTTGAAATTTTTTTCGAGTCAAGTCGAGTTTCGAATTTTTGTACAAATTTAATTATAATTATTTATAATATTATAGTTCAAATTGATAAGGACTTCTTCATATTTTTTCGCATGTGTAAATAAGACTTTTAATATAATTTAATAAATCAATTGTCATCAAAAAATTATATAATAATTTATAATGATATTCTTATAGGTAAAATGTTACTTCATTAAAGTATGACCTCATTAAAAACCGGATCGAAATTGTCACCAGAAAACAAATCGGAACAATCAATCTTGAAATCAAGGACACACAAATATAAAACATTCATTAAATCAAAGCAAATTGTCCATCATTAGAAATCATAATATAGATACATTCTGATTTCAAACCATTGGGACTAGATTGCAAAATTTTCAAAATTTAGAGACAAAAATGTGAACTTACCAAAGTTTAGGGACTTAACTAAAACTTTTAACAATTAGTACTATATAGATTTGGGTCTTGTTGTGGCTTACACATGAAGGAAAAGTATTATCACATTGATCAATCTTTATCATTCAATGGCTAAACAATGAAATTTCAAAACTTTAGGAACCTAATTGTAATTTTTTTTAAAGTTATAGGACCAAAGAAATGTTCATTTAATTAATAGGTTTTATTCTTAATCACATGTTCATCTCAAAAATTGAATTTAAAAAAAAAAGTTGTAACTGAATTGGAGTTCAATTGAAAAGGTTATGAAATAGTGATCAAAACGTAAAATTTTAAACTTTTAAATTTCGGTTTTTCGGTTATTCGAATATCCAAAAATTAGATCTGACTCGAACTCGAAATTCATCCGAGTTATTCGAGTCAACTCGAATAACTCGACTTGAATATCTCAAAATTTAAAAAAAAAATCAGTTTTTTCGAGTCGATTCGAGTTCTGTCTACCCCTAGCAGTAGCATAAAGCTTATACAATTAGATTTATTGAATGCAAATATATTCAAAAGTTAGTTTGAGACCAAAAGTAATGAAAAAAATGTAGCTTTTCGGCTCAAAAATGTTTTTTTAGCTTGGTTTGTAAAGTGATTTTCAAAACTTGAAACTTATAGCTTTTAGCTTTTCTAAAAAGCACTTTTAAGTAAAATTATTCATATATCCTCGTTTATATTGCCAATTCTTTTATATTTTCAAAAAAAAAGTCTAAAATATATATTTTATCTACTTAAAAATATTTTTTTGACAACAATACCAAACACTCTTATTTTAAACCAAACAATCTCAAAACGCTTTTTAAAATTACTTTCTCACTGTATTTTCCAAAAATAATGTCAAACTGACCCTACAAGAGAATATAAAAAAAATGGTCAACCATAAAATAAGCTTCATAAACCAAGTGAAATTACATGAATCAAACACTGTAATTGGTGTAAAATGAATTCCGAATTTCATTTTTCACAAATCAAACACACCCTAAGATGTAGTGAGATTAATTCATTGGCAGAAAACGAATTCTATGGGTTTTGTAATGCCTGTCATTATTTATTATATACCCCGTCGGCTGGCTGGAGGCGACAATGTTCCACCTAAGTAATAAATAAATTAAATTCTTAGATTCTTTAAGGTAAAATTTGTGTTCGAATTTTAACATTATAAATAATTTTTTTATAATAAATTTTGTAATATTTGATTCGAATTAATGAGTTGAATATTGGGATTAAAAAAAATTAAATTCCCAAGGTGCCATCGGTCGACCGCACACGCCACGCTACATGCTAATGCATTGCTCCCCATCCCATAAAACTTATCTCACAATTTCTCTAATCTTCGAAGCCTCACTTCTGAAGCTCTAAAAATATTCGCACCACCATTTGCAACCAACCCAATCTGGATCTAGAACCATGGGTCACTTAAATCTACCGGCATCCAAACGGAACCCACGGCAATGGAAGCTTTTGGACATCGTTTCCGCCGTATTCTTCGGCCTCGTCCTCTTGTTCTTCCTGTTAGTATTCACCCCTCTCGGGGATTCCATGGCGGCCTCCGGTAGGCAAGCCCTGTTGCTTTCCACCTCGGATCCCAGGCAACGGCATCGTTTGGTGTCGTTGGTTGAACTCGGCCACCACCACAAGCCAATCGAAGCCTGCCCCGCCGATTCCGTTGATCATATGCCGTGTGAGGACCCAAGGCGTAACAGCCAGCTGAGCAGGGAGATGAATTTATATAGAGAAAGGCATTGCCCTTTGCCTGATGAAATGCCTCTTTGCTTGATCCCTCCTCCCCCTGGTTATAAGATTCCTGTTCAGTGGCCTGAAAGCTTGCATAAGGTAACTTTTCTTAATCACTAACAATTTGTGGATTTCCTGGGACTTAATTCTTTATTAGAATCTTTATAGAAAATTGTTCTCCGTTGTTGCCATAAATGAATCCCTTTTAAGAAACGGAAGTAAATTATTAGTGTTATACTTAAAACAGTTATAATTCTGTAATGTTTAGATATGGCATTCCAATATGCCGCACAACAAAATTGCCGACAGGAAAGGTCACCAAGGATGGATGAAAGAGCAAGGTCCCTACTTTATTTTCCCTGGTGGTGGAACAATGTTCCCTGATGGAGCCGCTCCGTATATCGAGAAACTCGGGCAGTACATTCCCATAAATGGTGGAACTCTTAGGACTGCCCTTGATATGGGATGCGGGGTAAGTTGATTTTTTTTAATATAGTATGTTATCTTGTTATGCTCATACTCTTGTGCTGTTTGAATATCATCCTTATTAATCCTTGTGCAGGTTGCAAGTTTTGGGGGTTCATTGTTATCTGAAGGCATTTTGACACTCTCATTTGCTCCTAGAGATTCGCACAAAGCGCAAATACAATTTGCATTGGAAAGAGGAATACCGGCCTTTGTTCTAATGCTCGGCACTCGCAGACTCCCGTTTCCTGCATTTGCATTCGACTTAATTCACTGTTCCCGATGCCTGATCCCTTTCACAGCTTATAGTGGGTGTTTGTGTGTGCGTGTGTGTGTGTGGAGAGTTTTTGATGTATTCTTATTTGATATCTCTTTGTTTGGTGTTAACGTGAAGATTTATGGCTTTTTGTAGATGCAACTTATTTTGTTGAAGTGGATCGGTTACTACGCCCAGGTGGATATTTGGTCATCTCTGGACCCCCTGTACAGTGGCCTAAACAAGATAAGGAGTGGGCAGACCTCCAGTCTGTGGCAAGAGCGTTGTGTTATGAGTTGATTGCTGTAGATGGGAACACGGTCATTTGGAAAAAGCCTGATGGAGATTCATGTCTACCAAACCAAAATGAATTTGGGCTTGAATCTTGTGATGAATCAAATGACCCCAGTAATGCATGGTAATTGCCATGGAAAGCATGTAGAAGAATTTAGAATTCTTATCAGGATCTGCCTTTATTTTCTTCAAGAAATCAACATGAATTTCCACATAATTAGCTGTATGATGGATGGTTCCTGGTTGCCACACTTATACCATGGGTCTTGTTGTTTCCAGAGCTAAAACATTGTGTTCTTCTAAGTTTCTTTTCTCTTTTGTTGGGGTAGGTACTTTAAGTTAAGAAGGTGTGTGACTCCAACATCTTCTGTGAATGGCAACTTTCCTCTTGGGATGATTCCTAAGTGGCCAGACAGGCTAACAAGAGCTCCTTCAAGGGGATTCGTCATGAAAAACGGGATTGATTTGTTTCAGGCAGACACAAGGCGGTGGAGAAGGAGAGTTACCTATTATAAGAATACTCTGAATCTGAAGCTTGGGACTCCAGCAGTGCGCAATGTCATGGACATGAATGCATTCTTTGGAGGTTTTGCAGCAGCACTTGCTTCAGATCCAGTATGGGTGATGAATGTTGTTCCTGCTCGGAAGCCACTAACTCTTGGTGTTATATATGACAGAGGCCTTATTGGAGTATACCATGATTGGTGAGTTAGTGTAGGATTTTTCATCCTTATTTATTGAAAAATTTAACTGTTTGTTACCAGTTCGAAAACAAGAGTATACATTTAGTGCCTTGTCATCTACTATCTATGACAAACTTCCCCATGGAAATACCATGTCTGTTCCTTTCTGCCCTAAGAAAACCTTCGACTGCTTATTCCTTTGTTTGATTGAATCTCCCATGAGAACTGTGCTAGCTTGGATTTAGGTAATTTAGTTGGATGAGTGATTATTCAACTGGAGCTATAATTATGTGCTGCAGTGTTTAACTTTTATACTAGATACTTGTTTAACCCTTCTCCTTCTCCTTTAATGTTTGTTATGGTTGCTCGTCATCTGGATTCCTCTTTATTTGTGGGATAACCTATGGGATTACCTGACAATCTCGATTGCTGTTTGCAGGTGTGAGCCTTTCTCAACATACCCCCGTAGTTACGATTTTATCCATGTAGCTGGCATTGAATCGGTAATAAAGCTTCCTGGTTCAACCAAGAGCAGGTAGATATAACTTTTACTTCATCCTTCAATTCTCTTTGCATTTGTACGAGCAACACAAGTTTCTGCTCTTATCATTTTGGGTATGTGATAAATTGAATGCCTGCTTATATCATACTTTTCTGTGCCTTAACTAACCTTACTCCCCCCCCCCCCTCTCCTTTTAAGCTTCACTTCTTAAGGCAATGCAAAACAAAGCATAGAAGGCTTGCACCTTTATGTCCTATGGTAGTCATTGCATGTTGTGTCGTTGTTGAATGCACTCATGCAATATTAGTGCATGGATCACTCACTCTGTTAGTTTTCTCTTTGCATGTTTTGTCTGTCATCGTTTGACTTCCAAGTACCTTCATCAACTCTAATGTTCCTGCAGGTGTAACCTTGTGGACCTAATGGCGGAGATAGATAGGATGCTGCGTCCAGAAGGAACAGTTGTGATTCGAGATTCTCCTGAAGTAATCGACAAAGTGGCTCGCATAGCTCACGCAGTAAGGTGGAAGCCTACCATACACGACAAGGAACCTGAATCACACGGGAGAGAGAAAATCCTGGTAGCAACGAAAACGTTTTGGAAGCTAACTTCACCATCCCATTGAGACAGACTTGTTCTTTACAATGTAGGTATTTTTCCTTTTCATTACATTTTTGTTCATTATATGAAGCCAAGTCGCCTTCCCCATGCATTTTTTTCCTTATTTGGTATATTTTTATCACGAAACTGTAGATTTACAAAAAGTATAAAAATCAAAAGGCTACAGCTTTCTGGCAGTAGACATATAATATATGTTAGCTGTGGGAACTGATTGTAATTTGACAGCATAATATAGATTGTCATTAACTTGATGTTGCTTCATTGTTGCTTGATTATTCATCATGGAGGTGTTTTCCAAAGACACGGGGTTACTGGATTGCATATATATATATATATATATAGGGTCAGGATCCACTTACACAATGTAAAACTCATAATTTTACATTTTTTTGGATAGTTGGATAGGTGAAATGGATGGCTGTGATTAACTCATTTTTTTCGAGTGATAATCTTCTCATATCCTACTGTTAATCTCACCCATCCAAAAAATGTGAAGCTTAAAAAATATTTTTGAGGGCGGGCACATATATATTATTCGTGGATCCAGAAATCTCACGGTGACAGTCAATAAAATAAAAAATTAATGTAAGAAAATTTATATTTATCAATAAAATAGATAACTAACGGAAGAGATTTCAGATTCCAGCCCTTCACTACACATGGATAAGCCATTAGGATTATTATCTGGTATACTCATGGTAGAGTTTTCATTCATTCAGTTTTTATTCTTGCAAAATATCAGATAAGAACATGCGGGGTTTTCTATCATCACTTGTAGAATTAAGATACTCTATCGTTCATGTATCAAATAATTATATTTATTTTACCGTGAGTCACTGTATGTTGAAAAAAAAATGAAAAATGCATGGAATTATGTCATCATTGTTGGAGAAAAAGTTGGAAAATAAGGGGTATGCCAAAAAATTCAATCTTTGAAAAGTAAAAAGGCCTCAATGGGAAAAGGAATGGCCTATGGCAATTGGAAGAAGTCAAGTACAAAAAGCCAACCCCCTTTGGTTGTACCAAAAAGTTTGAACTCAGATTTCATCTTCAGTGGTTTGAAAAGAAGAAAAGTGAACAATTTATTTTGTAACCTAGTATTTGAACAAAGAAAAAAATGAACTGAAAAGGTGAAACGGGAACCCACATGTCGAAGAAAACAGAGGGAGTGGAGGCTGAAAAAAGTGGATGAAATTAAATGCAAAACGCCCCCATCATTAGATTAATTGCTTCAT
This sequence comes from Hibiscus mutabilis, assembly GCA_019671005.1. Classification (NCBI taxonomy): domain Eukaryota; kingdom Viridiplantae; phylum Streptophyta; class Magnoliopsida; order Malvales; family Malvaceae; genus Hibiscus; species Hibiscus mutabilis. The sequence continues at coordinate 47,443,088 of CM033729.1, read as the reverse complement.
GGTTTTCGTGGGAAAACATTGGTGGAAGCATCGGTTCCTGAGGTCGGATGTGAGCTTTTTTTTTGAACAAACCGGATGTGAGCTTAGCTAGTATTAGACCGGGGATAAACCGAGGGATACTGGAGGAGACAATTGTTCTTCTAAAAGTTTTAAATTCTCCTATAACTTATATATAATTTTTGTATTTGTTATTTATAATATAATTTTATACCCTTAAAATTTTATAATTTTATATTTCTTACGTTTTTAATAATTCGCACCCTTACATAAAATTTTACATATTTTTATGTTTCTAACACCCTTACATAAATTTTGTGTCCAGTCTTTGCACTAGACAACTAAGCTCGGAGACATCAGGTAGAAGCTGCAGCAGCTTTTTGAGGCAATTCTTGCGTCCACCTTTTCTCACCTGAATAAATTCTAGACTTGTGCCCCTCTCTATAGCAAAATTGATTGAGATAGGTCAAAGTTTTTAAGTTAGGTCATATTCGAATCTTAGATATTGGGTTTAGTTTAATAACCTCTTAAACTTTTATAAAAAAATAATTTAAGTTCCTAAATATTTTTTTACACTCAATTAAACTTCAAACTCAAGAAAAAAAAATAATTTGACCTTTTGATCAACGTTAACCGTTAACATTAACAGTTTTTTTGATTTTTTTAACACATTTCACAACATGATAATGTCACTTGTCGTTTCTATGAATCTTTAAATTTTAATTTTAAAAAATATATGAAAAACAGAAAAAAATCTAAAAAAATTAAAAAAATTCTAAAAAATATTTTAAAAATATAAAAATACTTTTTCAATTTTGAAAGTTATTTAAAAATGATAAATAATAATTTTTCAAAAGATTAAATTATTTTAAAAAATTAAAAATTAAAAATATTACTATTATTATACAAGTATAAAAAATAATTTGAAAAAATATAAAACAATAAAAGTTATTTTAATTTTAAAAATAAATTTTATTGTTTTATATTTTTAGAAATATTTTTTTAATATTTTATAAAAATATAGTTTTAAATATATTTTTAAAATCAAAATAACTTTTATTGTTTTATATTTTTTCAAATTATTTTTTATACTTGTATATTAATATTTTTTTATTTTTAATACTTTATTTTTTAAATATTTTAATCTTTTGAAAAATTATTATTTTTAAATATATAGAAATTTAAAAAAAATTATATTTTTAAAATATATTTTTAGTATTTTCCAGAATTTATGAAAAAATAGATTTTTTTTGTTTTTTAGATATTTTAAAATTAAAAATTTCTAGAAATGATATTTGGCATTATCCTATTGTGACATGCGTCAAAAGAATTTTTTTTTCAAAAAAAAAGTTAAAGTCAACGTTGGTCAAAGAGTTAAATTGATTTTTTTTTAATTTTGAAGACTTAATTGGGTGCAAAACAATTTAGGGGCTTAATTAATTTTTTTCAAAAGTTTAAGGGCTTATTGATCCCTTAAGCCTAGATATTTTTTTTTTAAGTTTATCCATATTTGTGAATAAGTTATTCATATTTTTTTTGCTTGATGTTTACATTGTAATATTATTTTATTAGATTACTTTTTTATATGGTATATATTATATAAGTAAAATATTTCATGTATTGACATAATTTTTTTTACGAGCAGGTTTAATTTAGGGCTTAGAAGTTTATGTTTTACGGGTTAGAATTTAAGGTTTAGGGTCAAAATTTAAGTTTTAGATTTTAGGGGATAAACCATGTTTTATGGTTTGGATAGATATTTGAATTTTAATTTTTAAGAAAAATTTAAGCATGCTTGTGAAACTTTTTCAATGTTAGTGCTGCAGTGCATGATATAATAACCCATTACATAATGTGTATGAAAATTAATATAATATAATGTACCACATGTAAAAATAAAATAAATACGAGTTGGATCTAGTTCAGACTTTTAATGTTGAAGTTTAAATTCGACTTTTATTTTGAAGGCTTCTAATTTTTTGTTTAAATCTATTTTTCAAATAGAAAATATTTCATGCATTAACAGTAAAAAATAAGTTCTCCCCAAGCGGATTCAATTTAGGGTTTAAATATTTAGTGTAGGAGTTTATGTTGTAGAGTTGAGAATTTATAGTTTAAAATCTATATTTTAGAATTAGAAATTTAAATTTTAGTTTTTAGAGTAAAAATTAGACATACTTATAGAGTAATCGAAATTATTTTCGAACACTTCGAATTTCAATATGAAATAATATAATATGTATTTATGGTAGACGACGAAGAGTAGTAGTAGTTGTTGTTAGGCCCACCAAGGTCCAACTAAGCATCCCACGGTTGACTCAAGATTCCTCCTACCACCTGAATATCTCCTAACTTTTCAATGGTGGGTCATGTTTAGGCTGCACCAAGTAAAATATAATAGGAGCGGATAGAGGTGTGCATTTTTTAATATAGGATAGAATTTAATTAAAAAAATTATATATTTAAAATTTTGAATCAATAAAATAATTAGTCATATTCAAAAAAAATCAAATATTTATATATCTGATTATCCATATATAATTTGGTTTTTACGTATTTTTTAATTTGACGGTCATATTTATGAAAATTTTATTTTTTTGAATATAACAAGCAACAAATTGCCGAATATAACAAGATTCACATCTATGGAAATTTCGGACTTTCGAATTTTCAGACATAACAAGTAGGGCCGTCCCTGGGCCAGGGCAATAGGGGCTCCCGCCCAGGACCCACGCCTAAAAAAATTAAAAGTATAATTCTTAGCTCTTACAGGTAGATGAAAAAAAGAACCAAGTGCTGAATATATATATATAGTTGGATAAGTTTTGAAGGCCCCAATAACAAGTGTTAAAAAATTAAATAGTAAGAGTATGCTCATATTAATAAATATTGGGGGAAAATCGGGCCCCTAATAATAAATATTAAAAATAATTCAATTTTTAAGAGTATGCCCATAATAACAAATATTAAAATTAAAATTTTTAATACTTGTTATTAGGAGACCTATTTTTTCTACTATTTATTATTATGAGCATACTCTTAAAATTTATTTTTTCAATACTTGTTATTATAGACGTACTCTTAAAATTTATTTATTTTCCAATACTTAATATTATAGACATGTATTTAAATAGGGATGTAACACCCTCGGCCCTGATGTCACATTTGGGCCTCAAGCCCAAACCATTACCATACAATTTTGACCTAGTTTAGTCCAATCCACAAATCTATTATGAAAATCCATTTAATTACAACCCAATAAAACATAATAAATACTTAAAAACATATACAATGAAGCTCCTTTTAAAATTACATTATAAACCCTTGACTCGGTAGTTTGAAAATCCAAATACGATTTACAATATACAATAGGTTCCTACGAATACAAATCCCAAAGACCTAAGTACTGTACTCTAAAGAGACGAGGCGCTGGAGTTCTTCCCAGATGGTGCTCCTTCAAGAACGTGCCAAACCTACTAACCTGCGAACGGAAACAACGATTCCGAACGCTGAGCTAACAAAGCTCAGTGGATACACCGCCACTCAATCATGCTTCATGCAAATCATAATTAAAGCAATGCAACAAGAATGATATCATGGCAAGATAACAATGGCGCTACCATATCCGCCTAAACACATGGCATTATGAGTGTATGATCACGCACACAGCTCGTACAAGTATCTCATACGTTTACCTAGCATCACACAGATAACACCAACAACATTAAGTGAGGTCCGCGTCCACAAAGCATCGGAATCCTACACTTGAGTGAGGCCCGCGTCCACAAAGCACCGGGATCCTACACTGCGAGTAAGGCCTGCGTCCACAAAGCATCGAGATCCTATACTCAAGAGGATAAGGCCTGCGTCCACATAGCATCGGGATCCTACATCCATGCTCGGGATATCTCATCAAGCATCTTCAAATGAGGCACGTGTCCACAAAGCATCGGGATCCTACATTCGAGAGTCTTCAAGGTGTTGCAACACACTTAGGGTATCCAAATCCCAACAACATGGGATGACTCGACTATCTAGGTATCCCATAAGTACACAGCAAGGACCCTAGTAACCATACAGCTCTAGACCTCGACACAAGGGTCTTACCGCACACAGCTCTAACACCTTTACTATAGCCTTATGGTTTTTATCAGTTATTATATCATCCCGTTGAATTATCCATTCATTAGCATGCTTATAAAGTACACATTAGCCATTCTCATTAATTTATCTTATTATCCGACAAGACTCAACCTTATAGGCGCCATTTTTCGCACACAGCATGGACCTAGATTACCACACAATATCCACGATCCGCCTAGGATCCCTATGGTTTACCACCTCACATAATTTACCCAACATTTACCAAGTCATTAGCCATTCATTACTCGTACGGGGTTAAAATTTCTATTTCTCAGTTTTGATATTCATTTTACACCTTGACGGACCTTTAGGGCCCTTTGTCTCGAATTATAGCACCCCCGAATGCAACCTCGAATTTATTGGGCAGATTGCCCAACGAGTATCGATACTCTAAGATGAGTATCGATACTCCACTATAGGTATCGGTACTCCCCTATGAGTATCGATACTCTAATTAGGTTTAAAATAATTAAACCTCAATCCGTACCGATACGCTACGTATCGTATCGGTACCTATCATCGATACTAGGATCGCCCCGTATCGATCCACCCCGTACCGGTACTCCCACATACGTGTACCGGTACACCAAGCCTTTTCTAGGAAAGCAACAGCGCGTACTGATACCCTCACTAGATTCAAAGGAATTTAACCCAAGGGCGTACCGATACGCTACGTATCGTATCGGTACTCAAAGCCTTTCCAGGCAATGTAACAGTGCGTACCGATACTCCCCCTTGTGTACTGGTACACGAAGGCGTCTCTAGAATCCTTACCTTGCAAGGGGTACCGATACACGAGGAGGCGTACTGATACTCCCTTCACAACTCTTCCCACATTTACACTAAGACGTACCGATACCCTAGCCCCAATATCAATAAACGAGCCCAATTTCTGAACTTTGGGTGCAGGTTTAACCTAAAAACCCTATTTAACTCCCATAGTTAAACCCCAAATCGATCATACAAGTTATTGTGAAGGTATTAAGTGGGTTTCTACCAATTTTAAGCCTTAGCAACATCAAATCCCCATTTTACCATTAAAGGGGTCAATCCAAAGCTTATAAAACCACAAACACCAAAACATGTACAAAGCTTATTTGTATGAGTTGCAGGAAACAATAGGAGTTAGTAGTGTACTAACCTGAAATTAAAGTTGAGGAAGAAGCCTTCAAAGACCATTCCCGTTCACCCATACTAACCCTACCAAAACCTCAATCTCTACCATAACTAGCCATCCTTGATTAGTAGATCTCTCAAAGCTGAACAAGTTTCCCTTCTTGCCCCAAACGAGATTCTTACTTAAACTCTCAAAGATTTGACCTTTAACATGAAGAAGTTTGAGTGATAGATAGGAATGGGAGAGAGAGGGAACAAGGGGACCAAGATGATCTCACTCCCTCTATTTCCTGCAGAAATAAAGTCTCACATTAGCTCTCTTGCCTTCAATTATGCTTTTACCCATTTGCCCTTCTTATTTTCACCTTAGCCCATCAACAACCCAACAACACAAGCCCAAAAGCTTTCCTTCAAGCCCAACAAGGCTCTCATGGCCCAATATCTTGGCCCAAATGCGAAGCCCATGCCTCGGGTTAACCCAACTCTCGAGTTTTGAAACCTGGGTCGTTACAACCTTCCCCTCCTTAAAGAAAGTTTTATCCTCGAAATTTAGATGGATGCAAGAGAGATGTAACCAAAACAGACCTAACCACCTCACCATTCAAACAGGATCACCTCGATTAGGGAGAGTCCCCCCAATCTACCTTAAACAGAACCATAACATTAAACCACATGCTCCCAACATTTCTCTTGAGATTTCTCACGACTGTTTTTCAACAGCCAACGACACTTACGACAATCCGCTAAGCATGGTAACACCACCAACCTTGAGCCACACTGTTCAAACATCAACTTAAAGAGCTCACCTTCAAGGGATTCTATCTCGGTGAACCAACCTTTCTATTAGCATTCGACAGCCAAAACTAAACTTAGACTTTATCTACGTCTAAAACACTGCACCACATTCACAAGACATTGTTAGGAACGCATCACGCCTAACAACCATATCCCGGTTAAACCACTAAAGGACAAAAAAAACCCAAACAATCGGTTATCAACATCAATTTACCTTGAACTAAAAGCTTATTTCTCCAGACTTGGCCCACCAAGTCAGAACCTAGGACTTCACTTTATCCAAACTTACTTTCAACAGGATCAAAAACTACTTACGATTCAACTACTTGGTTCCGAGAGATGGCCACCGCCACTTACGAACTCGCACAAACAACCCAAAACTAACCATTCTATTTGCGAAGGTCTAAACACCTTCTTCAAACCCTTGACTCAGTCCAAACAATTAGACGCGAAGAGCTATCTGTCTGCTCTCAAAGATCTCTAACTGGCCCGTCTAAAAACATTTCTTTGCACCACAACCATTCAGTTACCCTCAACACAGCTATTGATCCACGTTTTCGTTGCGCTACTCTGATAACTTCCACCTTGTTTGTCTTAACCGATAATAACTTTGGTTGAACTTAATTGGGCAATCCTCTAACTATCGAGATCTAGTTCGATAGGTATACAATCCAAAAAACTATCATTGCGATTCACCCTTAAGACCTTAACCATATCCATCACAACCTTCATTTACCCTTTCTACGGTACCTTACTCCAATAACAACACATGAAGCTCTCACATTCTATAGCCACAAGAAGGTCGCCAAACTTACGCGAAACCGATAACGGTCTTCCACTATTGCACTATGGCTCACACATCCAAAGCCACCCTACACGCTACTCTCACGCAGCCATGATTCTCGAAGAAACACTTGGCAACGACACCCAATCGGTCACTTGCACAAGTGTGCCTCCAACAAAGAGTTCGTTAAGTACCATACCGCAAGGCGATGGACACTAACACGAACTCAACCCTACCTTTATCGTCGTTCTAAACCATAATCAACTGATAAGATTGCTCGTTTACCGAGAGTACCTCTATGCTTTCAAAACACCCATAACTCTAAGACCAGGGACTCCTAACCCTTGCGTCCACCATGCAAGCTAAGAACATCTTGCAACATACATAACCCTCATCGAGCTAGCACTATAGAGTACAACATTCACTCTAGAGAGGTTAAGGTTCATCTCATCTAACACTAACAATTGGATTCAAGCATTCTAAAACTTCTCGGATCCTCACTCATATCATATGGTACCCATGCACTCTCAACAACCGTCTACGATAAAACCTTATCTAGCAAATAATGCAATTCTATTTTACCATCTAAAGCAACAACAAACCCAAGATTTTCCAAGATGCACCTCACAAGAACCAGTCTATTACACAACCAAAGAGCTAATCGGCTAACATAATAGCTGAAACCAACACAAAACTTAATTAACTGACTTATCCTCAGTCGCAACGCTGTCAACTCTAATCTGAGCAGTAGACTGCCTCGCAACACCTCTCGTGCCAACCCTGGTAGTGGATCTCACAAGACCTCTACCTCGATGACCTGACGGTGCCCTAGCTCCGCCTTTAGCAAAACTCTAATCATGTCGGGAAGTAGTCAACCTCTGAGACTGAACTGATGTATCCTCATCCACAACCGGGCAGTCTCTTGCCATATGCCCTAGTGCCCGGCACCGATAGAAACCCTCCGAAGCAAAAAGCGTACCCCAAGGTAATGTCAGCCACAATGCTCACATGCTGATGGAAGCGATGCTCCAACAAAACCATCAATACTCCCTTCCAGAGTATGAATCAAAGAGCCTTTACGAACCCTCGATCTAGATTCCTGAACTGACTCTTGGTGACTGATCCGAAGTAACTCTCTTCGAACTCCTCGAAGCACAAAACCCCTCATGCACATAGGGAGAAGAATCAACGATATCCTGGGTTTCCACATCATGACCTCTAGAATCTTCAAACCAATCAAACGCTGAACTCTAAAGTCGCTCAAGTGCCTTCACACTATTGGCTAACTCAGAGAATGCCCCAAGCGGACTCGCTGTCACATGCAACTAAAAATCAACATTCAAGCCTTGTCTGAACCTCTTGCACCTCAACTCTTTCATGACGACAACTCTATGGCAGAACGGCTCAACGTAAAAACTCTTGCTCATAAGCAAACACTGTTCGATCTCCTTGAACCAGATGCAGAAACTTATCCTCACTTCATCCACGTATGCCTCACTGATGTATGTCTTCCGAACTCATCTACAAAGATATCCCATGCCGAGAGCTCGAGCTGTAGACCCGACTCTACGGTCTCTTACCATTCACATACATTACCTTTAAGAAAAAGACGATACAGACATGATTTCCCTTAAGCCTATTCCACGTCATCCTCAGATCCTTCTGAGGGTTTCTTAACCATCAATCCGATCGATCAGGTCATCCTTTCTCAGCCTCTTTTTCTATAATTAGATTCGTAACATTGATTCCCCTCCATTTAAAAGAACATGGCTACATTCACAACTCTCATTGGTCAATCTCGTGCCATCAACCCAACTGACCTGAACCGTATTCAGAAGATGGTAATTGTCTTTCTCACTACCCTGGGTTTGATTCCCCCGAAACCTCGAAGCTTCCATCACTACACTTGTCATCTCAAGCTAGCTCATGACCGAACAACAACCGGTGGCCAAGATCATATCAACTCATTTAGGAGACAACTCCGTTGTATCTGTCAACCATGTATTCTCAAGCTTTACTCAAGCATCACCTCGTGCAAAACCCATGATGTCCTTCCGACCACCACTATAAACAACCGTAACAAGCATACCTTGCTCAAGATCTCAGGGCATTCAGCCTACTAAGATCATACTTGAGACTTTACAACCATCATATACTTCTGTACATTAGATGAAAACGCATATCTACCAGGCGAGCTACATCCCCATCACATGGTACCCACCATTAAGGCTCACTTACTATGAATAATGAGACCCCCGATCGACACTTTATCACGGGTCAATCAAAAGCAAGCCCTCTTATCCATTTCATAAGGGTTGTCTATCAACACGTAAAATATCACCACTAGAGGTTCTCACCATGAACCCAAGGCCTTAAGGTAACTTACGGTACATAACTATGATTACTCCTCAAGCGATGTGAGGAGAGCACGCCCTCAACTCCTCCATACCTTCATAAGCCCAAGCTTAACGTCTGAGATAACTCTGATCTCAAAATCATCCTCAAAAGAATCAGCCAATATCACAGTACTCACGACCGCGATGGAATCTATCTTAATGTCGCAACCAGCGACGCGCGAACGCAGGGCACACCATCCAGATTCCAGTCTTGAAAGAGTACAACTTAGACACAAGGGCTCGTATTCGCTAGACACCTATTCTCGACTCCTAACCACCCCAGGGTTTTCCTAGAACTGGCTAAACCTAGGCTTTGATACCACTAAGTGTAACACCCTCGACCCAGATGTCATATTTGGGCCTCAAGCCCAAACCATTACCATAAAATTTTGACCTAGTTTAGTCAAATCCACAAATCCATTATGAAAATACATTTAATTACAACCCAATGAAACATAATAAATACTTAAAAACATATACAATGGATCTCCTTTTAAAATTACATTATAAACCATTGACTCGATAGTTTGAAAATCCAAATACGATTTACAATATACAATAGGTTCCTACGAATACAAATCCCAAAGACCTAAGTACTGTACTCCGAAGAGATGGGGTGCTGGAATCATTCCCAGATTGTGCTCCTTCAAGAACGTGCCAAACCTACTAACCTGTGAATGGAAACAACGATTCCTAGCTAACAAAGCTTAGTGGATACACTGCCACTCAACCATGCTTCATACAAATCATAAATAAAGCAATGCAACAAGAATGATATCATGGCAAGATAACAATGACGCTACTATATCCACCTAAACACATGGCATTATGAATGTATGATCACGCACACAGCTTGTACAAGTATCTCATACGTTTACCTAGCATCACACAGATAACACCAACAATATTAAGTGAGGTCCGCGTCCACAAAGAATCGGAATCCTACACTTGAGTGAGGCCCGCGTCCACAGAGCATCGGGATCTTACACTGCGAGTAAGGTCGCGTCCATATATCATCGGGATCCTATACTCTGAGCAAGGCTCGCGTCTATAAAGCATCGGGATCCTATACTCGAGGGGATAAGGCCCGCGTCCACATAGTATCAGGATCCTACATTCATGCTCGGGATCTTTCATCAAGCATATTCAAATAAGGCCCGCGTCCACAAAGCATCGGGATCCTACATTCGGGAGTCTTCAAGGTGTTGCAACACACTTAGGGTATTTAAATCCCAACAACATGGGGTGACTCGACTATCTAGGCGTCCCATCAGCACACAATAAAGACCCTAGTAACCACACAACTCTAGACCTCGACACAAGGGTTTTACCGCACACATCTCTAACACCTTTACCATAGCCTTATGGTTTTTATCAGTTATTATATCATCCCGTTAAATTATCCATTCATTAGCATATTTATAAAGTACATATTAGCCATTCTCATTAATTTATCTTATTATCCGACACGACTCAACCTTATAGGTGCCTTTTTCCGTACACATCATGGACCTAGATTACCACACGACATCCACGATTCGCCTAGGATCCCTATGGTTTACCACCTCATATAATTTACCTAACATTTACCAAGTCATTAGCCATTCATTACTCGTACGGGGTTAAAATTTCTATTTCTCAGTTTTGATATTTATTTTACACCTTGAGGACCCCTAAGGCCCTTTGCCTTGAATTATAGCACCCCCGAACGCAACCTCGAATTTATTGGGTAGATTGCCCAACGAGTATCGATACTCCAATGTGAGTATCGGTACTCCACTATAGGTATTGGTACTCCCCTATGAGTACCGATACTCTAATTAGGTTCGAAATAATTAAACCCTAATCTATACCAATACACTACATACCATACTGTTACTCATCATCGATACTAGGATTGCCCTGTACCGATCCACCCCGTACCGGTACTCCCACATATGGGTACCGATACGCCAAGCCTTTCTTAAGCAAGCAACAACGCGTACCGATACTCCCCAATGAGTACTGATACCTTCACTAGATTTGAAGGAATTTAACCCAAGGGCGTACCGATACGCTACGTACCGTACCGGTACTCAAAGCCTTTCTAGGCAATGTAACAGTGCATACTGATACGCCCCCTTGCGTACCGGTACATGAAGGCGTCTCTGGAATCTTTACCTTGTAAGGGGTACCGATACACGGAGAGGCGTACCGGTACTCTCCTCACAACTCTTCCCCCATTTATACTAAGGCGTACCGATACCCTAGCTCTAGTATCGGTACGCGAGCCCAATTTATGAACTCTGGGTGTGGGTTTCACCTAAAAACCCTGTTTAACTCTCATAGTTAAACCCTAAATCGATCCTACAAGTTATTGTGAAGGTATTAAGTGGGTTTTTACCAATTTTAAGCCTTAACAACATCAAATCCCCATTTTACCATTAAAGGGGTCAACCCAAAGCTTATCAAACCACAAACACCAAAACATGTACAAAGCTTATTTTTATGAGTTGCAGGAAACAATAGGAGTTAGTAGTGTACTAACCTCGAATTAAAGCTGAGGAAGAAGCCTTCAAAGACCATTCTCGTTCACCCACACTAACCCTACCAAAACCTCAATCTCCACCATAACTAGCCATCCTTACCTTGATTGGTAGATCTCTCAAACTGAACAAGCTTCCTTTCTTGCCCCAAACGAGATTCTTACTTAAACTCTCAAAGATTTGACCTTTAACATGAAGAAGTTTGAGCGATAGATAGGAATGGTAGAGAGAGGGAACAAGGGGACCAAGATGATCCCACTCCCTCGATTTCCTGCAGAAATAAAGTCCCACATTAGCTCTCTTGCCTTCAATTATGCTTTTACCCATTTGCCCTTCTTATTTTCACCTTAGCCCATCAACAACCCAACAACACAAGTCCCAAAAGCTTTCCTTCAAGCCCAACAAGGCTCTCAAGGCCCAATATCTTGGTCCAAACGCGAAGCCCATGCCTCGGGTTAACCCGACTCTCGAGTTTTGAAACCCGGGTCGTTACAAGGGGTATGTAACCACAATAGAGATCGTTATATAGCGGTAGAGACACCATTCAAAACCACAATACCTGCAACCGTTATGTCCACAATAATATATGTTATTAAAATTTTTCACAACTACGATACCCGCAGAGATAAAAATAACATTCGTTATGTCTGCAACCGTGATAAACGCAACAAGACCAAATATACGATCGCAACCACAATTTAAATCCTTAATTTAGGGCCTAATTTTTAGGTTCGCCCTAGGGTCACTAAAATCTCAGGAATGGCCCTGATAACAAGCATCAAATTGCTAAATAAAATTTTCAGATTTTCAGTTTTTTTCGAATTTTCGGATAATCTAAAACTTAAAATATTGTGATTCGTTTCCGATCTAAAAAACAAAAAAACAAATCGGATATCAAAATTTTTGGATCGAATCAACGGATAAACATAGCTTTTGCACACCCCTACGAGCAGATCATAAAAACGATGAAATTCTTTCTTTCGTAAAATATTTAATATTGTTGTATTTTTAAAGTTTTGAATCCGAGTACTTAAGGTTAACTTAACATTATTTTTAAGAAGTTCATTGGAAAAGTATTTTTAAATTGTTTGATTTAAAATGAGAATGTTTGATATTGTTGTCAAAAAATACTTTTAAAAAAAATTAAAATTTATAATTTTTCAGCTTTTAAAAAATATTTTCAAATTAAATTAAAAAACACTTTTAACATAAAAATTACCTGTAATGCATTACTTTGGCCCCAAAACACTTTTATAACATTACAAAGTGGTACATGGTTAGATTTTGCATTTTTTTTCAACCATCCCGAATTCCTAAATTGAAAATCGATTTATGCTTAAACATATTCAAACTTATAGTTTTCAAAATATTATTAACCAAGTGGAGACGCATTTAGATTCTCAGCCTTAACAAATCACCTGACCTAAGCCTGCTAACTTAGCACGTTACTAATAAACATCAATCAAACAGTTGTTTTATTTATTAATTTTCAAGGCAGATAAGAGACAGGATACAAGATGTTGAAAGGGGGTGTTTTGAAAAAAATCAAACTTTGAAGGACCTTTATGTCCAGTTGGTGACACAATTGCTTTTTCGTACGTAGAAAGAAAGAGATGAATTGCTTTTAATGTAAACTTGAAGTCGATAGGCTGGAAATCAAACCTAAAATGGGAATGCTATTAATGCAACAGCCAAAAAGAAGAGGGGACTGGGGCGGTGGGTGTGCTCCTTGGCTCAACCCTGAAAATGATGGGTGAGTTCGGTTCGGTTCTTTAATTTTTTAAAATAGTTTATAATGTTTTTCACTTTTTAAAATAAAAATTAAGTGAAAATAGAATTTGATTTCATTTGAATATCAACAATTTTAAAATTATAAATTATAAAGTGTTCAAACACTATAATTCAATGCAATTTCTATGAAGATACAAAAGTATTATTATTCAATCTAATCTATTGGTCTTGTAGTACTAAACATGTAGTTGTGGAATTGTTCAATCAAAGAGAGTGGTTGGACAAGATTAATTAAGATGTTACAACGCTTATGAGAGTGAAAGGTGATATAATATATGCTCGTGGGTGTAGGCAGGGGAGGATCTAGAAATTTAAACTCCGTAGTTCACCCACCGATAATAAATATAATTATATGTGAGTAAGAGTAAGTTAAATAAGTTATCAAAAATTACTTAAGATGTTCGTAACTGACATGACAAAAGACCATTCAATCACACCTAAATATATAAGTAAGAAGTCCATTATTATTTAGTTATTAACTCTCTTTAATAAAACACATGTATAAATGAATCCACATTAGTCTATACAAATTTTTTTCCTAATCAAATCATTCCAAAATATCAATTTGACAAACTAATAGTCTGAACACAAGATTTTTTATATTACTTATGAGTAACTGAAACCATTTAAAATAACTTTCAACATTTCCATATGATTGATCACTAATATTTATCACCAAATCTTTATCAACTTATTATCATCATTATTATTGTTATTATACAAATAATTTTTGGTGAGTGAAAGCTCTCATTTTTACCTTTTGTATATAATCATTCTTTGTAAGTAAATTAGTGACAAAATATTTGATTTTCATTGGTTAAAAGGGTTATTTATTTTTTTACAAGTGCAAGCAAGAGAAGATAGTAAGATATCGAATAATATATTTTTAATAATTTTTATAATAGTAAAAATTGTTTAACAATTAGTAATTTTTTAAATGAAAACAAAAATTTTATAGTAAAAATTATACAAATATTTTAATGAAAATACACAAACTTGTTAAGAATTTAAGAAATATGTTTAATAATAAAAATTCAGTAACTTAAAAAGTTTAATTATTAGTTTATTTTAAAATGAAATGGAAACAATGAAGTCATTCAAAAAAATATGAAATTATTAAGAAAATTGTATAATAATGCGAAAACCTTATTTTTTGTAGAAAATTGTGGGGGTAACAATAACTAAAACTGAATGACCTCATAAATAATTTTAAATAGGTTTCTATGAGTTTACTTTTAATGTAGATACTAATTACACATCTTACATTAAAAAACTATAAATATATTTACATTTTATAAATTTGCGTAGCAAATTAATTAATGGTTTTAAGTTAAGTACAATAGTGTTAACGAGGGTATACATGCAATTTAGGAGAAGAAAATCACTAGATTGATGTCTTTTTTAAATATTAGGAGCTAAGTTTACTGAATTATTTTGAACTAGGGCTAAATTTGTAGAATATATAAATTTTGAGGACTAAAATTGTTATTATACCAAAATTTGTTAAATGACCATTTGTATTTATTTTAACGAGGAGTGATCTAAGAGTAACTAAAACTTTAATTTAGTGACTTAATTGTAACTTTTAATAATTGAATAACTCAATCGTAACTTTATTAATAATTAAGTGACCTTTTGTAATCACTCATTTTTATCTGTTTTTTTTTGTTGATATTTTAATATACTAATATAATAGTTAATTAGTATTGTTATTGCATGATTACGTACGAGCATGTGTGTTATTAATATGCATGTAATATATGTGTGATGTGATGTAAATGCATGTATAGTATGTTATGTGGTGCATGTGTGCTATGTGCGTATTGTTTGTATATATGTCAATGTGTGCATAGTCATATTAAGTATGTGAGATTAAACAAATATATATATATATATATAAGTTAGTATGTTATATTAATTATGTATGTTATAGGTGGTATTGTGCATGTGTACGCTTAGGTTATATATATGTGTGTGCTTGTGTGTGTATACGTATAGGTATTATTATAATCATTATTATTGGGCTGGGTAAAAACATAATTTAAATAAAACAGAACCCAAATTGTATTTAAACCCCCCAAAAAAGAATTAACTGTCCAAGCCCATTATAAAATTACAACCCAGAGTTAAATTTTACAAAACCCGTTTGGCCCAAAACCCCAATCCCTATAAGATAATTAATAATATTATCTAACTTTAATTGCCCTTTTGTGTGCAGCTAATCTTGGGCCGTTGGATCAGATCTTGATCCAACGGCCACGATCGAAGGAAGATAACCCGTCTAGATGTCGCATGTGGTTCACGCGTGGACCGTTCGATCTCCCACGCGCGCGTGCTTTCCACACGTTGGGCTCCTCGGCTGCTGAGCTCCACGTGTCAAGATCTGATGCAATCTCACCGCCTCCGAAATCACATCTGAGTCATCCATGCAGCGAAGCATCTAGCCGTTGGATCAGATCTGATCCAACGGCCGAGAATGCCTCTGGCAGAGAACATCACCACCATGCCTCCTCCTCATGCCGCCGTACCAACCACCACACCAGACGCATCACCAAAAACACAAGAAAAAATAGATCTGTCAGTGACCAAATCACGAAAAATATGTATTTTGTGTCATATCTTCTACCAAAAACGATCAGAGTAGGATATATGTATGAAAAAAAATGTAAGAATGAAAGAGGAGGAAGTTATCAGTTTCAAAAAAAATAGATACAAGTTTCCATCAGTAATATCTTTTTTTTTCTTTTTTTTTTCGCATACATGCATGAAAAGATAATAGATAAAAATGAAAAGGTAGAGTTTACATAAGGAAAAATCCTCCCCTGCCGGCGATAAACACCGAGGAGTGAGCCACAAGAAGGGGATTTTCCTTTGTTTTCGTCTCGAAACATCAGGGATCTAGGTTTTTCGGTCTCAAAATAGAAGGATTTTGGGTTCGGCCTTTTGAAAGTTGAGAGGTTTCGATTCTGGACGGGAGTCGTGGCTAGGTTTTAGGACGTTTGAGTGTTAGGGGGCGGTGGCCGGAGTAGCCGGACCACCGCCGGCCTCTAGAACCACGGTGACTGAAAGGGGTTTGAGGGTTGCATTCTCTGAAAAATAAAGAGATTAAAGAGTCTCTTTTAGGGCTCAAAAAAATGAAGGAAAAATGAAATAGGGGGCCGGTTGGGTGAGTTTTATAGACTTAAAATAAAACAAAAATGGGTAAATTGCTTCATAAATCCTCTCTTACACTTGAAATTTTCAGTTGTCTCGCCCCTTGGGTTAATCACAGCATAGATCCTCCTTTCTTTTCAATTTCTTTCAATTTGGCTCCTAAATTAACCGAAACCAGCTTTCGAATGGTAAAATTGCCCACTTAGTCATTCCGTGTTTTGAGTTTTTTCGGTTCAAGCCTGCCCCTTGGTTTTATTGCACATCCAGTCCTTGTGGGTTTTGTTCGAATCTCAATTAGATCCCTAAATATCTCTTTATTCATTTAATTTCTGTTCTCTTGTTTTATTTCATTCCATTTTGGTCATTTTTTCGCATTTTAAATATTTATGTCATATGTTTTTTTTTTGTTCTTTAGGTATGCTTACAGTATTTCCTTTTTGTGTCCTTGTTTTTATATTTTATGTTTTTCTTAGTTTTCTTTAAATAAGTGTTTAATCTATGCTTTTATGTTCATGCTCGTTCTTTATATCGTACATATGTGTTTTAAGAGTTATACTTTAGTTCATTTACGTGTAGTGTGTTTTGTTTTATTTAGCATGTATTATGATAGTTTCGTATCTTAGATTCATGGTAGAAGCAAATGATAAGTGTTACATGTGATTATGCGTGCATGTATTGTGTCATATGATAAAATTTTGGTACAATCTTGAGGTAGTGTTGCGTTATTAATTAAATGTTGTGTTTTTATATATCATGCATACGTGTTGTTTTGTAATTTTAATATGCTTAGGTATGTTAGATATGTGCTTGTTTAATTTTGAAAGACGTTATTTCCCTTGTATTTTCATGTTTTAATTGGTGTTAGCCTTATGATATCTAGGTTCGTATGTATGATTGTGTTCGTATTTATGTGTCCCATGTTAAAGTATTAAGTTATTGTTAGCACCTTGATTCGGATTTGTTAATTTAATATCATGTTACAGTATTTCATGCATTTGTTGTTTGCGTTTTTTAGATGTTCGAATATCGTAGTTAATTTATTTTTTGAAAATATGTTCCTTTCGCATGTTTATATTGGGTTTTATTATTGTCATATGTTACGTTGTTTTGTGCACGCATTATTTTAATATTATTATATTTATGTTTTTATGTTTTAGATCCATGTTAATGTGAATGTATATTTTTTATTTTTCTAAGTTCGCATAATGGAAATAAATAAATTGTCGATGCGGTGCCCTTTTATCCGAGAGTAAACGGGGCCAGTATCAGGCGTAGTGATAGTGGTTGGGCGTTTACTCTCGGATAACGTGGCCTTTAAAATTTACCCACACTCATAACGAAATTTTAAATTAATCGTTACTTTAATCCGGAAAGTTTAATATTAATAAAACGGTAATTATTAAAGTACTAATTTTGGGCGGTGTGGGGGTGCTAATCCTTCCCCACCCGTAACCGACTCCCGAACCCAAAGTTTTCAAAATCTCTGGTTTTTTATGGTGTCCGGCCTACCTAAGTGGCCGATGGCGACTCTATTTTTTTTAAATAAAATACGGTATTTCTAAAACCCCACAGAATAAATATTTTAATACCCGAAAGAAAATAAACACCCTCGAAAACTCAGTTTTTTTAGCGGGAGGGACATCACTACAGATGGCGACTCCGCTGGGGACCATTTTTGTTTTTTCAAAAACAAAATGAGTGTCAAGCTTTTTCAAATAATTACCGCTTTAATAATATTAGAAGTTCCGGATTAAAGTGACTATTAAATTAATATTCGGTTGTAATTGCGCGTTTATTCTAACGCATTTAAAATTTGGCATATAAACCCATTTTTTTAAGTGGGGGGAAAACGCTAATGCTTTCATGGAGATATCGTTCTCCCGTGTAGGCCTAGAAAGTACCTTCGGGGCTCGAGTACCTTATGCTTTTGTAAGGATATCGTTCCTTCGCGCAGGCATAAGCGAACAGGTTCCCCTGAATTGAACCCGATTGGAAGGAGCCTATAATGGGTGATGATCGGGGGCCTTGCTACTCTTAGTAGAGGACAACAAGGACAATTCGGGTACCTCCTAAAACCAAGAATGCATGTAGAGGATATATAGAAACCCACCCCTTTAGAGCCATGCAGATAACCTTAGGTGTTTTAGACAGGATAAATAGGGTTGTTTTGTCTGTTTACCTTATTTAATTCGTCATTTCATTTACGTATTTATTAATTCTATCCGGTACTGACTTGTTTTCTTTTTTTATTTTGTTTTTTCATACATTATTGCATTTGCATTACATAAAGGTACTGGATCAAGTGGTTTGCCTGATCAGAAAGTCTTTCACCATGGAAAAAAAGTGTCTTAGGAAAGAAGAACTTAACTTGTCAGTCAGGCATTGGTCAGAGGTCAACCAGAAGGCCCAAGGAGATAGTTTACCGAGCGAGAGCGTAGTAGTAGGGTACACCTACGTGAGTCTTGAACATAACAACTTATGGGATCTTCAAAGCATCTGGGAAGGATGAGACCAAAGACTACAAGATAGGTTCTGTGATAGTTATGGCGACATTGCATAGTTGTTATACGTTCGGGTCAACCAACCCTACTCCGAGCTATTTTTCAGTTCTGGAATCCTACCTTTTGCTGCTTCACCTTCAATGGACAGGACATGATGCCTACAGTAGAAGAGTACACCGCCTTACTTAATCAGAAGAACATTCAGGAAGATTAGATCTACGCAAAACCTCTGAGGAATCAGAATTACACTTCAAAAGCTCAAAACCTTTACCGGGATGAGTGACAATTGGGTTAATGGCCTGATCCGACTTCGAGGAGACAGTACAGTCTTTGCATGGGAGAACATTGGAGACATCATACCTGCACATCCAGATGAGGGGAAAAAGATAAACATATTTTCCTTGGGAATATATGAGATGGTGATCTTTCCAAGAACTCTTGGAAACATTGATGTAGCCATTCTAGACCTGTTCGAGCGTATGAAACGGCGGGCAAATCCAGTACCAGCAATCTTGGCCGAGACCTTTATTTCTTTAAATGTCAGTCAAAAGCATGAAGAAGGACGTTTCAGGGGATGTGCACAGCTGTTACATGTATGGGTTCAGAGCCACATGTGGAAGACACCGACAAGGGTCCTACCAGGGATATCCTTCCAAGGTTTTTCGCCCTTACGGAAGTACTTAGCAAAAGAGTGGCGAGAAAACTTGAAAACGAAAAAATGTTCTAGTTTCTTCAGGAACATTCAAGACGAAGACATAGTCTGGAGGGTCTCGTGGCTCGGTAGAGTTAATTACTTCTTGTACAGTTGCGGTGATTTACTGGCTGATGATGTTAGGACTGCATGAAGGGATTGCTTGTGCTCCGCTTCTGGTGTCCCGACAATTTAGATCACGACAGTTTGTCCCTAATACCACCGGGTTAAGCCGAACTGAATTTCCTTTCAAAGGTGAGTTTAAGGAAAAAGTCCAGACTATCATGAGGGCTTGGGACCATTGTTACCGGATCAGAGTGGAAGGAGACACCGAGCATATGACCACCCTGGACTACGATCTTTGGAGGCGTTTGAGGGTTAATGATGTGATTCTCGAACCTGACCAGGGACCAGTTATGTCAATTGAGGAGCTTAAAAAGGTGGTACCGTCTGAAACTGATATTTTACGGAATGAACTTGAAGAAATTAAGAGGAAGATGGACACCCAACAGACTCAGCATGCGAGTGAGCTCTATAAAGTGAGCTTAGAGGTCGACGAACGGGACGGGATCATTAGGCAATTGAAGAAATTAAATGCGAATTTGAGTGAGAAGAACGCTTTTTACCAGAAGGATATCCTCCTACTCTAAGCGAAAGTACAGAAAGCCGGTCGAAGTCAGTTCAATGCCGCGGAAAAGGAAAGAATGAATGGTATCCATTTGGTGGAAGAAGAACGAGAAATCAGCAAGCGATCAATCGAGAAGGAGATAGAAAGCTGCAGGTTGGCTACTGAGGAAGAAAGGCAGTCTTTCAAGGAGGCCATCGATCAAGAAAAGGAAAAAACTAGGTAAGAGATCAGCAAAGGAAAACAAGCAATTAACTACGAGAGAGAAAACGTCACCGCTTGGAAAAGAAGGTTCATGAGCAGCCGAAATAGACTGTTAGAGATGCAAAGGTTGTACGATGACACTATCCAAAGTCTGGATCAGAGCCGAAGTTAGAATGTCGAGTTAGAAGAAAAGGTGGCGGAGTAGAACACTCCTTTCAAACTTACTGTCAGAGGAATGGCTTCACCGAGCTACAAGAAAGGGAGCGTGAAGTAGGCACGTTACTAACCCGGATTGAGTCACTTGAAGCAATTGTTCAGGATTATAAGGAAAGAATTAGTGTATTCGAAGAGGCTGCAGCCAGAGGGGACATTTATTGGCAAAGAAGACTACGTGACGCTGCTCGGATGGTGCAGGATAAGGACCAATATTACGCGAACCTAATGGTGGACATACAGCGAGTCGCCAGACATGTGAGTGATTTACCTGTCGAAGCTGAAGCACTCCGACCTTTCGTAGCCCCAGGCATGGAAGAAGCACCTAGGTTCATCAAGCTGCTCAGGGCTATTGGAAAATTAGGAGATAGAGCTAGGGCTTATCTGTAGGACTCTGTATTGTAATGAGGACTCTTTTGTATTAGGGACCTTCATTTTGTAATATGAACTCTATAGTAATCTAGATCCTTTAATTCTCGTGGAAGTAGTTCAAAAGGGTGATTACCAGCGGAATCAGTACCTTTATCTGCATATATTTTTGCATTGCATCATTATACACGCATTTATTTTCCTTGCAATCATATTAATGTTATAAATATTGTGGCAGTGTGAAAATAAAAGTTAAGCCGCAATCATTCATCATCCATATCTTACCCGACTACAAAGTAAGCTCATGGAAGACAGGATAATCAGTCTAGAGAAGGGACAAAGAGAGCTGGAAGCAAGATTTGATGAGGCCCAAAGAAGCCTCAGTGACCAGATTGCTCAGTTACAAGCGTCGATAGTGTCTGACATAACCGTGTTGTTAGTTAAGAGCCTTGGAAAAAGAGTCGAAGGAGAAGTCGCTTAAGAACCAGAAAGTACCCTAGTTCACAGTAAGGTTCAACCGACTACGCTGAATTTGGCCAGAAGGGTATATATCGACCCTGCTGGGATGTCTGCTAACCTTCAGGTAGGGGCATCTGAGACTCAACCCCTTGACACTAAAGCACTCTATGAGGAGGAGGTGCCAGACCTGAACTTGGTCGAAAGGATCAGGACAAAGGTAGAAAAGAAGTGGGAAGAGAGGTTTCGCCTCATGAAGGAAAGATTTAAAGCCCTGCAAACTATGGAAGAATCGGGAAATGATGCCAGTGACTTGAGTCTGGTATCCAACCTTGTTCTGCCACCAAAATTTAAAACACCAGAGTTCGACAAATACGATGGAACCATGTGTCATTCCGCGCACGTAACAATGTACTGCCGGAAGATATCGGCCTACCTTAAGGATGAGAAACTATTAATTCACTGTTTCCAAGACAGCCTAATTGGGGCGGCATTGCGGTGCTACACCTAGTTGAGCCGGGTAAACATTAAAACCTGGAAAGATCTTTCAAGAGCATTCATCGAGCAATACAAGCACGTAATAGGCATGACACCCAGTAGAATTATGTTGGAAAATATGGGGCAGAAGTCCAACGAAAGTCTACGACAGTATGCTCAGAGGTGGCGAGAAATGGCCGTCCAAATTCAGCCACCCCTCCTAGAACATGAAATTACGCCATTATTCATTAATAATCTGAAGGGGACACTGTTTGATCGCCTCATTAATAACACGACACAGAGTTTTGCTGATTTAATTAGGATCGGGGAGTCCATTGAATTGGCAATCAAGAGCGGTAAAATTGATAGCGGGGAAGGGTCTCGAAAGTATAGCAAGAAGAATGAGGTGAACGCCGTCAGTACTTACACTGCCCCAAAGAATTTTACAGTCTCGCAACCACAAACGCCTACAAGGAAAGCGCAAAACTCGAATCAAAGAGAGGAGA
The DNA here is from genome assembly GCA_019671005.1 of Hibiscus mutabilis. Classification (NCBI taxonomy): domain Eukaryota; kingdom Viridiplantae; phylum Streptophyta; class Magnoliopsida; order Malvales; family Malvaceae; genus Hibiscus; species Hibiscus mutabilis. The sequence continues at coordinate 47,420,346 of CM033729.1, read as the reverse complement.
GAACCCCGAGAAAGGAGAAAGAGAGGCAAACTTTTACTCCACTACCCGTTCCGTACTCTGAGCTCTACTCTTAGTTGTATGAAGCGGACCTGGTCTGTCCATACTACGTTAATCCGTTCAAACCGTCGTTCATGTCCCTGTATAACCCGAACGCGCATTGAGACTATCACGGTGGTACCCCTGGTCATCCCACCGAGAACAGCCTTGCTTTCAAAAAGCTTGTGTAGAACTTAATCGATTCTGGGATATTGAAGTTTGAAGAACCAAGTGTAGCTACTAACCCATTGCCTAATCACGGGAACATGGGAGTAAATGTTATTGAGAAATGCTTTACCAGGAAGATTAAGGATAATGTGTCAGAAATCAAATCTCTTTTGCGGTGGGTATTTCAGCAATTGTGCATGGCTCATTTGATCGACAGAGGCATGGTAGTAATACAGAAGGGATGTGGAGTGTATTGCGAATTCTATCAGGACAGAGGACACGCCATCCAACAGTGCGATGAGTTTAAGAGATTGGTGTAGAAATTGATGAATGACAAGCAAATAGAATTCTTCGAAGAGCCTACAAGAAGGAAGGGGTCAGACGTACATATGACGGACAGCCCCAATGTTAAATACGGGAGAGATAGACCTCTTATCATCACCTCCAGGCCGAAGAGTGCAGGTGCCTCCCAAGGAGAAACTACTAAGATAACTCCCAAGATCATCATCTTAGCACCATCCCCGTTCCCATTCAAGGATATGCGGCAAACTCCCTAGAACTATGCTATAAATGTGACCATACCAGAAAAGCCAGAATTTGGTGAGGTAAAAGAGCTTACATCGAAAGAAGAGCAAGGCAAGAATGATGTGAATGTCGGTGAGGTGGGCCATTTCACGAGGAGCGGCATATGTTACTCCTCTGAGACCTTGAGGGCTGCTGAAGTGGCTAAAGATAAAGGAAATGATACATTGGTTACCCCCGCGCAGATATTCGGTGATGAACCACTCCCAAAGATAAATAAACCAGTAACCGAGGCTCAGGCCAATGAATTTCTAAAATTCTTGAGACATAGCGAGTACAGCGTAGTGGAACAACTACGAAAGTAACCGGCTAGGATCACGGTGCTAGAATTGCTCTTGAGTTCAGAAAGACACCGTAAGGCACTATTAAAAGTACTAAACCAGACTTTTGTACCCCAGGACATTTCTGTATCAAAACTGGACAGGATAGTGGGGTATATCACTACCTATAACCATATAACATTCAGTGATGATGAGATCCCCGAGGGCGGAATGGGGTCCACCAAAGCTCTTAACATCACAACCCACTGTAAAGGGTATGTGTTACCGGGGTATTGATTGACAACGGGTCAGTACTGAACGTACTGCCTATGGTGACCTTGCAAAAGCTACCAATAGATAATTCTCACCTAAAGCCTTGCCATAACTCCGTGAGAGCCTTTGACGGTACACAAAGAGGAATACTGGGAAAAATTGAGGTGCCTCTATTGATCGGGCCGACTGAGTACGTGATTGACTTCGTGGTGATAGACATAAAACCATCATACAGCTACTTATTGGGAAGGCCATGGATCCACTCTGCAGGAGTTGTCCCCTCATCACTGCATCAAAAACTAAAATTCGTGATCGAAGGCAAGTTGGTCACAGTAGAGGCTGAGCAGGAAATTATTGCTTCGGTGACATCAGATGCCCCCTACATTCAAAATGATGAGGATGCTGCAGAATGCTCTTTTCGAGCATTAGAGCTAGTGAATGCCACATTCGTCGTGGAAGGTAGTCGGATCCTCTATCTCAGGTTATCTAATTGTACCAAGATGACTGTTGCTGAAACTTTGGGCTGAAGAGCCAAAGCAGGAAGAGGGGTAGGGAGAAGATTGCAAGGGAGCCTACGAGCCAAGAGTGTGATAACCAAGAAAGGCTGTTTTGGGTTGGGTTACAACCCAAGTGTCCAACAAAGAAATGAGGAATACAAGAGAAAAAAAGAACAGAGAAGAGCCAGATTTAAGGGAGAAGACATTCCATGGAGACAAATATCTTTCCCTAGTTTGAAAAACACTTTTGTCTCCGGAGGATTCTGCCAACCAGGACAGGAGGTCGAAGAAATAATTAAGAAAAATGACGTACTTAACGAGAAAGAAAGGTTTAATGAATTACTTGAGGGGATGTCCATCAACATGATAGCTGAAAATGACCAAGTCAGCAGTATGTTGACCAACATCCGCCCCTCTCATCCCGGGGAAACTCTTGATAACTGGAGCCACGTTGATCTACCTGTGGTTTTCAGGACTAGATCAGAGTAATGCTCTGAATCAACCTTTTTGTTTTTGCCCATAAACAATAGGGATCTCTTGTATAGGGCACCTATGTTAACTTTTTGTTTGAAATGAAAATATCTTCCTCGTTTTCTTAAATGGCAAACGTCTCATTTATTTCATTCATTCATTCTTCATGTTCACTCACTTCATATAAAACCATTCTCTTCCCAATACATTCATTCTCATTTAATGCAGGTCTCCCATGATTGACAGTATGAATGATGCCGAATCTAATCCCGAAATTGATTTTGAATGCCCCGAGATCTCATAAGGAATTGGGGAAGAGGATGATGAGATAGAATGCAAGGTCCCTGCAGAGTTGATGAGGATGGTGGCCAACGAAGAAAGGCAAATCATGCCCCACCAAGAAGAAACAGAAGTTGTAAACTTAGGGACTGAAGAAGAGAGAAAAGAAGTAAAAATAGGGATGACATTTTCCTCAAAAACCAGGCACGAACTGATAACCCTACTTCAGGAATTCAAGGATGTTTTCACCTGGACTTATCAAGATATGCCAGGTTTGAATACTGACATAGTGGAACACAAACTCCGGAGAATGAGACCAGACATGTTGTTAAATATCAGAGAAGAGGTAGAAAAATAGTTTGATGCTGGCTTCTTGGAAGTGGCCAAATACCCTGAATGGGTAGCAAACATTGTACCAGTACCGAAGAAGGATGAGAAGGTCCGTATATGTGTAGATTATTGGGATCTCAACCGAGCCAGCCCTAAAGACAACTTCCCTCTGCTACATATCGACACGCTGGTTGACAAAACCGCGGGACATTCATGGACGGCTTTTCAGGGTACAACCAGATAAAGATGGACTCGAACGACATGGAGAAAACTACATTCATAACTATGTGGGGCACTTTTTGTTACCGGGTGATGCCTTTCAGGCTCAAGAACGCGGGGGCAACTTACCAAAGAGCAATGGTGACTCTTTTCCATGACATGATGCACAAAGAAATAGATGTATACGTGGACGACATGATCGCTAAGTCCCGAACAGAAGAGGAGCACCTACAGAACTTAAGAAAACTATTCTAAAGACTACAGAAATAACAGCTGAGGCTTAACCCTGCCAAATGCACCTTTGCCGTTACGTTTGGAAAACTCTTAGGGTTCGTGGTGAGCAGAAGAGGGATTGAGGTCGATCCAGATAAGGTGAAAGCCATCCAAGATTTCTCACCACCCCATACTCAGAAGGAGGTTCGTGGTTTCCTAGGGAGGCTAAATTATATCTCTCGTTTTATTTCCCAATTAACTGATAGGTGTGACCCAGTCTTCAGACTTCTTAGAAAGAATAATCCCGACGTGTAAGATGAGGAATGTCAAGAAGCCCTAGAGAAGATCAAAAGGTACATGACAAATGCTCCGATTTTAGTCGCGCTGGTACCAGACAGGCCTTTAATCCTCTACCTGGCAGTCTTTGAGAATTCAATGGGTTGCGTATTGGGGCAACACAATGATTCAGGAAAGAAGAAGCGAGCCATCTACTACCTAAGCAGAAAGTTCAATGATTGTGAAGCGCGGTACCCGCTAGTTCAGAAGCTATGTTGTGCTTTAGTTTGGGCTACCAAGCGGCTTAGGCAGTACATGCTATACCATACTACGTGGTTGATATCCAAGCTAGACCCCTTGAAGTTCTTAATGGAAGTGCAGCACTGACGGGGAGGATAGCCCGCTGGCAGATGCTCCTATCCGAATTCGACATTGTGTATGTAAGCCAGAAAGTCGTAAAGGGAAGCACCGTAGCGGATTTCCTAGCTAGTCGTGCTTCGGACGATTATGAAGCATTGAACTTTAATTTCCCGGATGAAGACTTGATGTGTATTATAATCGAGGAAGAGGTTTCAGACAACAACTCATAGAAGCTTTACTTTGATGGAGCCTCCAACGCCCTCGAACACGGGATAGGGGCCGTGCTGATTTCTCCTGAGAATGCCTACTATCCCTTCACTAGCAGACTAGAATTCTTCTGCACCAACAATATAGTCGAATATGAAGCCTGTGTTATGGGACTGAACTCAGCTATTGAAAGAAAGATTAAGGAACTTCGAGTATTCAGAGATTCATCCTTAATGATTTACCAGTTGCGTGGAGAATGGGAAACCAGAGATTCGAAGCTGGTCAAATATTATGAACTAATCCAAGGAGTTTGAAAAGATCAGCTTCAATTACCTTCCCAGAGAAGAAAATCAGATGGCAGACGCCTCGGCAACCTTGGCTTCCATATTCAAAGCAAAAACACAAGGGCAGAAATGAAGCCTATTGAGATGCAGACTTTTGAAAGGCCGGATCATTGTTGTAATGTGAAGGAAGAGATTGATGGCAACCCGTGATACTATGACATCTTGCAATATGTCAACCTTCAAAAGTATCCCGAAGGGGCAAATGACAGAAAAACACTCAGAAAATGGCAACAGGATACATCCTGGATAGGGAGATCCTATATAAAAGAGGTTATGATCAGACATTGTTTAGATGTGTGGATGCCCGAGAAGCGAAGGAGATTTTAGCCGAGGTACACGACGGTCTATATGGGACGCACGCCAAAGGGCTGTCTATAGCCCGAAAAATTATGAGGTATGGCTATTTCTGGTCGACCATGGAGGGAGATTGGATCGATTATGCCAGGAAATACCACAAATGCCAAATTTATGCTGACAAGATTCACGCTCCTCCGTTACCTTTACACACCATGAATTCTCCGTGGCCTTTTGCAGCGTGGGGTATGAACGTCATTAGGCAGATTCACCCGAAGGCTTCCAACGGACATCGTTTTATTTTGGTCGCCATAGACTATTTCACTAAATGGGTGGAGGCAGCATCTTACGCCAACATCACAAGGATGACGGTATGTAAATTCCTAAAGAATGAGATCATTTGTCGATACGGTTTGCTAGAAAGGGTCATCACCGACAATACTTCCAATCTGAATAACAAAATGATGACGGATGTGTGCAACCAATTTAAGATAACACACCATAATTCTACAGCCTATCGTCCTAAAATGAACGGGGCAGTGGAAGCAGCAAACAAGAACATAAAGAATATCATCGCGAAGACGACAAATACCTACAAGGATTGGCACGAAAAGCTGTCATTTGCCCTTTTCGCCTATAGGATGTCCATTCGCACATCGACAGGGGCAACACCCTATTCTTTAGTGTATGGTACCGAAGTAGTACTCTCCATTGAGGTGGAGATTCCGTCGCTTCGGGTCCTAAATGAAGTAAAATTGGAAGAATCCGAATGGGTGCAAGCCAGACTCGACCAGTTAAATCTTATCGAAGAAAAGAGGCTAAAGGCCATCTTCCATGGTCAAATGTACCGAAAACGAATGATACGGGCATACAACAAGAATGTGCGCCCAAGATAATTTAGAGAGGGGGATCTGGTGCTTAAGAAAATCCTCCCGATTCAGAAAGATTCTCGGGGAAAGTGGATGCCCAACTGGGAAGGGCCATACGTGGTTAAAAAGGCTTTTTCAGGAGGAGCTTTAATCTTAACCGAAATGGATAGAGACGAGCTGAAAAATCCTGTAAATTTCGATGCTGTTAAGAAATACTACGTTTGAAAAAAAGAAGAAAAAACAAAAAAAAGAAAAAATGGAGAGCTCAGGGCGAAAACCTGAAATAGGGCGTCTTGAAGCAAAGGAAGGATCCGAGTCGAAAACTCGTAAAGGGCGACTCAGATAAATTGAGAGGTTGGATCTACGGAAAGAAGAGTCGTCCCCATGAGCCCCGTAAAGAAGAAGCTTCAGGTAAAGATTCTACTCCGGTTGACGGGATCATGTATCATTCATACTGTGGATACTGAGAGGTTTTGCATTTCATGTTTGTCTTTTCCTTTTCCTCATGTTTGCCATGACTCTCTCAAAATTGTTCCAAACCCTTAATCATAATAAAATCACATTTTTGAGCTTCAATTCCTTGTCTTCTTGTTATTTACCATTAATATCATGCAAATAAGTTAACATAGGCTTATGATAAACAAGATATTTCTGAGCATTACTGTAATCTAACCTTAAAGATGCAGGTGATTAGAAAACGATGTTAACCTTGCCCTCTAGCTGCCTATATGATGTATGTTGAAATAGGGTGAGCAGAAGGTTTCGAGCACCAGGGTAAGATGACCAATGACACATGCCCTACTTGTTTAAAGAAAGCATATGAGACAACAAGAGAGATTTCCCCGGTGAAAACTTGGAAGGGCCCCTCTAAAAAAAACTCTAAGGTGAAAACCCAAAAGGGCACTTTAGAACCCCGAACCAGAAATTCAGAAAAAGGAAAGGTTGGAATGGTTGTACTCGACAGGGAAATAGGGTGTCACTGCTAGAAGAAGAAAAAAGGAGAAAACGAGCAAAAAATCCTAAGGTGAAAACCCGGAAGGGCACTTTAGAACCCCGAATTAGAAATTCAGAAAAAGAAAGGTTGGAATGGTTGAACCCGACAGGGAAATAGGGTGTCACCGCTAGAAGAAGAAAAAATGGAGAAAGCAAGCAGCGTAGAGTCGAGATTGACTGAGGGCTAAGGCAGGACCACCAAGATACCGACACCCATGCATCATGAATAGTTAGACATCCTTAGGATTAGGAGCATGCTAATTTATTGGTCATAGCATTTTGTCTTATTCTAGACAGGTATCTGCAAATTCAAAGAAGCATCAGTAGCCATCCTGGCGTGAATCCCAAATATGAAGATAAAGGTTATATATAGGAAGGATCTATATTTTCAAGTGCCCGCAGCGAGAGGTTCTATATAGAAAGAATAGGCCGCTCCGAGGCTTCAGAAGCTAAAAGTTCTATATAGAAAGGGCTTGCAGCTCCAGGGTGAAGACTAGCAGTTCTATATAGAAAGAACTCACAGCCGAAGGAATTCACCCTTGACGCAGAAGGTTTTATTTAGGGAAAACCCGATGTGTTGAAGGCAAAGAGTCCTATATAGGAAGGGTTCCAACCTTTACTGTCTTAGAATGAGAGGTTCTATATAGGAAGAACCTGCAACTCTGAGATTTCAGAAGCTAAAAGTTCTATGTAGGAAGGACTTGCAGCTCCAGGGTTTGAAGACTAACAGTTCTACATAGAAAGAACTCCCAGTCGAAAAAATCTGTCTGTGACGCATAAGGTTTTATATATGAGAAACCGACGTTGAAGGAGAAAAGTTCTATATAGGAAGGACTCCGAGCTTTACTGTCTTAGAGTGAAGAGTTCTATATAGGGGGACTCCTAACTCAAGACTTCATAATGAAAGGTTCTATATAGGAAGAGCCTGTAGCTCCAAGATCGGAAGGTGACAAAGTTCTATATAGGAAGAGCTTACGAGCCTGAAAATTTAGCCAAGGAAAAGCGGAGAGTTCCAGAAGAACACGTGATTCCAAAGCTACCAAACAGGGAAGTCAGATAAAAATAAGTGCTTATGATCTTTGCTTTGTTCTCGTTTCACAAGAACAAGCAAAGAGGGGCAACTGTAATCACTCATTTTTATCTATTTTTTGTTGATATTTTAATATAATTGTTATTGCATGATTACGTACGAGCATGTGTGTTATTAATATGCATGTAATATATGTTGATGTGATGTAAATGCATGTATAGTATGTTATGTGGTGCATGTGTGCTATGTGCGTATTATTTGTATATATGTCAATGTGTGCATAGTCATATTAAGTATGTGAGATTAAACCAATATATATATATATATATATATATATATATATAAGTTAGTATGTTATATTAATTATGTATGTTATAGGTGGTATTGTGTATGTGTACGCTTAGGTTATATATACGTGTGTGCTTGTGTGTGTATACGTATAGGTATTATTATAATCATTATTATTATTGGGCTGGGTAAAAACATAATTTAAATAACACAGAACCCAAATTGTATTAAAACCCAAAAACAAAAGAATTAACTGTCCAAGTCCATTATAAAATTACAACCCAGAGTTAAATTTTACAAAGCCCGTTTGGTCCAAAACCCCAATCCCTATCATATAATTAATAATATTATCTAACTTTAATTGCCTTTTTGTGTGCAGCTAATCCTGGGCCGTTGGATCAGATCTTGATCCAACGGCCACGATCGAAGGAAGGTAACCCGTCCAGATGTCGCGTGTGGTTCACGCGTGGACCGTTCGATCTCCCACGCGCACGTGCTTCCCACACGTTGGGCTTCTCGGCTGCTGAGCTCCACGTGTCACGATCTGATGCAATCTCACCGCCTCCGAAATCACATCTGAACCGTCCATGCAGCGAAGCATCCTAGCCGTTGGATCAGATCTGATCCAACGGCCGAGAACGCCTCTGGCAGAGAACATCACCACCATGCCTTCTCCCCATGCCGCCGTACCAACCACCACACCAGACGCATCACCAAAAACATAAGAAAAATCAGATCTGTCAGTGACCAAATCACGAAAAATATGTATTATGTGTCATATCTTCTACCAAAAACGATCAGAGTAGGATATATGTATGAAAAAGATGTAAGAATGAAAGAGGAGGAAGTTATCAGTTTCAAAAAAAATAGATACAAGTTTCCATAGGTAATCTTCTTTTTTTTTCTTTTTTTCGCATACATGCATGAAAAGATAATAGATAAAAATGAAAAGGTAGAGTTTACCTAAGGAAAAATCCTCCCCTACCGGCGATAAACTCCGAGGAGTGAGCCACAATAAGGGGATTTTCCTTTGTTTTCATCTCGAAACGTCAGGGATCTAGGTTTTGCGGTCTCAAAATAGAAGGATTTTGGGTTCGGCCTTTTGAAAGTAGAGAGGTTTCGGTTCTGGACGGGAGTCGTGGCTAGGTTTTAGGACGTTTGAGTGTTAGGGGGTGGTGGCCAGAGTAGCCGGACCACCGCCGGCCTCTAGAACCACGGTGACTGAAAGGGGTTTGGGGTTGCGTTCTCTGAAAAATAGAGAGATAGAAGAGTCCATTTTAGGGTTCAAAAAAATGAAGGAAAAATGAAATAGGGGGCCGGTTGGGTGAGTTTTATAGACTTAAAATAAAACGAAAATGGGTAAATTGCTTCATAAATCCTCCCTAACACTTGAAATTTTCAGTTCTGTCTCGCCCCTTGGGTTAATCGCAGCATAGATCCTCCTTTCTTTTCAATTTCTTTCAATTTGGCCCCAAAATTAACCGAAACCAGCTTTCGAATGGTAAAATTGCCCACTTAGTCATTCCGTGTTTTGAGTTTTTTCGGTTCAAGCCTGCCCCTTGGTTTTATTGCACATCCAGTCCTTGTGGGTTTTGTTCGAATCTCAATTGGATCCCTAAATATCTCTTTATTCATTTAATTTATGTTCTCTTGTTTTATTTCATTCCATTTCGGTACTTTTTTCGCATTTTAAATTTTATGTCATATGTTTTCTTTATTTTTGTTCTTTAGGTATGCTTACAGTATTTCCTTTTTGTGTCCTTGTTTTTATATTTTATGTTTTTCTTGTTTCCTTTAAATAAGTGTTTAATCTATGCTTTTATGTTCGTGCTCATTCTTTATATCGTACATATGTGTTTTAAGAGTTATATTTTAGTTCATTTACGTGTAGTGTGTTTTGTTTTATTTAGCATGTATTATGATAGTTTCGTATCTTAGATTCATGGTAGAAGCAAATGATAAGTGTTACATGTGATTATGCGTGTATGTATTGTGTCATATGATAAAATTTTGGTACAATCTTGTGGTAGTGTTGCGTTATTAATTAAATGTTGTGTTTTTATATATCATGCATACGTGTTGTTTTGTAATTTTAATATGCTTAGGTATGTGCTTGTTTAATTTTGAAAGACGTTATTTCCCTTGTATTTTCATGTTTTAATTGGTGTTAGCCTTATGATATCTAGGTTCGTATGTATGATTGTGTTCGTATTTATGTGTCCCATGTTAAAGTATTAAGTTATTGTTAGCACCTTGATTCGGGTTTGTTAATTTAATATCATGTTACACGTATTTCATGCATTTGTTGTTTGCGTTTTTTAGATGTTCGAATATCGTAGTTAATTTATTTTTTGAAAATATGTTCCTTTCGCATGTTTATATTGGGTTTTATTATTGTCGTATGTTACGTTGTTTTTGTGCACGCATTATTTTTAATATTATTATATTTATGTTTTTATGTTTTAGATCCATGTTAATGTGAATGTATATTTTTTATTTTTCTAAGTTCGCATAATGGAAATATATAAATTGTCGATGCGGTGTCCTTTTATCCGAGAGTAAACGGGGTCAGTATCAGGCGTAGTGATAGTGGTTGGGCGTTTACTCTCGGATAACGGGGCCTTTAAAATTTACCCGCACTCATAACCAAATTTTAAATTAATCGTTACTTTAATCCGGAAAGTTTAATATTAATAAAGCGGTATTTATTAAAGTACCAATTTTGGGCGGTGTGGGGTGCTAATCCTTCCCCATCCGTAACCGACTCCCGAACCCAAAGTTTTCAAAATCTCTGGTTTTTTATGGTATTCGGCCTACCTAAGTGGCCGGTGGCGACTCCATTTTCTTAAATAAAATACGACATTTCTAAAATCCCACGGAATAAATATTTTAATACCCGAAAGACAATAAACACCTTCAAAACTCAATTTTTTTAGCGGGAAGGACATCGCTACACCTTTAATGTAGTTTATCCAAAAAATTTATAGTAGGTCAAGTGACCTACTAAGACCTATGGTAGATATGCCCCTGGTGTGGGGATGGGGATTGTAAACATGACCCCACTCCTAACTCGTTTCTAATTCGTCTTACAATGACATAATTCAATATTATTTTATTGTTGAGGTTAAAATACAATTTTAATATTTGTCTCATATTTTTTATTTTTATGGAGTGATGACTCCATTAATATCCAGAAGATTCTGCCTCTACGTAGACTACGTCCTCATATGCTTTTGCAAAAGTTAATAAATTTTACATCGGTATATTAAAGTTGAACATGATCTTTAATTCAATAAAAAATGATCTTTAATTTGTTAAATATTTTTTATGAATAAAACACATTAGCATCAAAATTGGCTCAAAAGTAAAAATAATATGTCGCCAATAGCGGAGACGAATCTGCATAAATCTTGGGGTTGTGACCCCCAAATTTTTTATTAAAAATATAATAATTTTTTATATATATTTAGACCTTCAATTTTCAATTTATTTCAACTTTTCCCTTTTTATTTTATGTTAATTGTATTTTGTCATCCCCAATCTTAATTCATGATTCCATCCCTGACTGAGAGTAATGAATTCTTAATGTGTTTAACATTTTTTTATGGAAAAATAATATTATAACTTTTGAAATTATTATTGCTCCAATAATAATATTATAACTTCAGAATTTTTATTTTTTTTCAATATATTGTACTTAAAAGATAATTAAATATTTATTTTGCCCCTCTTAATTTAAATTTTGATTCCTTTTAATCACTATCCCAATATAAGATTCTTTACTTGTTCTTATAAGTGTTATGATTTTAGAATGTCGGATATATTACTCGGTTGTGTAAACAAGTTTGATTAGACACATATATATGTTCACGCTATTTTTAATTAGTCAAATAATATTAATAAAAAAATAGTCAAATAACATATTATTATTTCATATATCGACAATAGAAAAAAAATACAACACAACAAAAATTTAATATTATCATATGTTTTATTCAGTGTTTAAAGTTTTAGTATTAGTCTTAAGATTTATAATTCAAAGTTTAGCAGTTAAAATTTAAGATTCTTAAATAAAACACGCGACGACATTAAAATCCCATTTGTAACTGTAAAATATTTTTTATGAAAAAACATGAAAAACATTGAATCAAAACATATAAATATGACCAACCTCGTGAACTAATAACAAAAGTCATATGGACATAAAAACTACATAAAGAATATTGTGCACTTAAGCAACATTCAGTTGGTCTAGCAAGATATGATGCTAGGTCCCTTAAGTAAAGTCAAAAGTTTGAATCATGACATTGTAAAATGGAGAAAACTTTGTAAAGGGATCACCCCACATTGAGCCTCTGCAAAACTCGATCCGGAATAATCGATCAATGAGCCGGATATCTATGATTAAACAAAACATTATTATGCACTTAAACATACTTTAATCTATAGTTTTTAAAACACTACAATAACAATACCAAACAAACTAATATATATGAGACTAATTTGTGAAATTGAAATTTCACTAGAAAAAACATGACATACAAACTGTAGGTGAAGCAGAGCTCTTAGCAGTGGGGCATTGTTTAGATAAATTGATAATAACAGGCACAGGTCATTCAAGCCACTATTTAATTCCCAATATTTATCATAATTCAATTTGTTGTACAGTTGGCACACTTTTATTGCCCCACGTGTGTAATTAAATAAAATATCACCCAAACTCTAGGCCATATATTAATTCATATATAAACTAAAAAAATTATTGTAAACTTTATCATTTTGATTTTATTTAAATTAATATTCACAATATCATAATTTAAAACTTAAATTTTAATATTATTTGAAAATTAGCAGCCATCTTTTCTCTTTTTCCAGTTATTGTATTTTTTAATTTTTTTTGTGTTATCGACGACAACATTAATTTTGTGCCGATTATTGATCATGATGATCTTTTTTATTTTTTATTTCTAATAACAATTTCTTTTGTGACACGATTTTCTATTGTACCGTGGCCTATTTTTCGTCTGTCTTAAAGCACTGTTATCATATATCTTTATAGTAGTTTGATGTTCATGTAGCGATCATCATGACGCACGTCTCTAACAAGAGAATGTCAATGATCTTGTATGGTTAAACCTCTTTTGTGACAGTTTATCGATATTTTTAGAACTATTAGCGAGATAAGCTACAAAATTGATTATATTGATCACTTGTCCTACATCAGTACTTAAGCGTAAGTTGAATAAAGACGAAGAGATTTATTTTACAAAATTCTATGGATGATTAATGACGTAGTTAAGGGAGTTTCTTTTTTAATGTTCTTTTCAGTTTTCATGTTTTATTTTTTTTGTATGAGATTTTTGGGAGAAATAGCTGTCAAGTTTTTCTTAATATTTTTTTGGGATGGTTTAGCTGTACCTTTTCTATTGCAATGAAATCAGATTTTTCATTAAAAAAATTACTTAAAAGATTTAATTTTCTATCCCATTAAATCAATCCATATTTGCTCTCGAATATTTAATTTTAAAGGTGAACAAAAATTAATTAAGTTGATAAATGGTCTATCTCAACAAAAAGAAATCAAAGCACAAACATAATTATTTTATTAAGAAAAATAATAAATCCATAGATTAATTAAAGATGATGTATACACATGTAAAATTAATAATGAAGGCTATTCAATAGTATTTACGCTTTACCACCCATTTAAAATACATAATTGTTATAATAACAATTTATTATCTTAAATATTGATACTAACAATTATAACTAAATAAAACGCTAACATTAATGGTATAAGAAAGGGAATTAATTCATTTTAGATAATTTTAGAAAATTCATTACACTCAATAAATAAAAATAATAACATAATAAATATAACATAACATTAACTACATGTTGTATAAGTAATTAATAATTATTATTTGTTATATCCTTGTATCTCAAATATTATTTCGAAACGACATACCATCAATCGATCGATGATCCTTCGAACCCCTTATGTTACACATCAATTCGAGTAATTTACATTTTAGATTACCAAATTTAATATTCACTTTCATTTATATCATAAATCTTTAATTTAATCAAATTATATCATTTAATTTTTATTATTTATAAATTAAGTCATTTATATTGACGCCATTAAATAATTTTAATTGAACAAAAAATGAAATTAGCAATTTTATTTGACATATTTTTCATATACCATCAATGAATAATGTTTAATTGGTAATTTAAATATTTTTTGTTATGATTTATAAAAAATTGGTTATTTTTCCTTTTTGCTCGGCAAAATGTATGATTTATTAAAAAATAGAATCATACGAACTCCAATTATGTGCCTCGTTAAAAACCTCCTTAAACCTAAAATAAAGGAAAAGAGTACACCACAAACCGACCATAACAAAACACCCGATAAAAGCAAACATAAACAAAAGCCAAAAGAATAGCAGCCATCCCGCACTTCCAACGCAAGCAATCACACGAACAATACCAAGCAAGATCGAGCAGAGCCACCAACCAACACCAATAGCCAATGGACCAAATAAAGAACAAAAAGCATATCAGGCAACACAACACGGTCCAAGCCACACCGCCAACAGACACGACACCAAGCCAGCGAAGTGAAAATCCTCCGACATACAACCACAAAAGTCTCAGGATCAAGCACAAAACAAAGCCACACGATCCACGCCTTCCTTAGCCAAAGCATCCGTAAGAGAATTAGCTTTGCAAAAAAATGGTGTAAGCACACATTCGACAAAGAAGAACAAAGCGAGTCAATTGACACAAAAGTATCCCATAATGTCCACGGCCGACATTGCGTTTGCAAAATCCATCTTATTGCTATGCTAGAATTCGATTCAATGATCACAGGACAATCAACCCAAGCTGAATTCAACACCATCTTGAGAGCAAACTCAACTGCCCGTAATTCAGCGACATTAGAATACAAAATGCCAAGAAGACCTTAAAATATAGCTAAAATCTTCCCCGAATCGTCCCAAAGCACACCTCAAAAGCCTGCAGGACCTGATTTACCCTTTACCGAACCATCCACATTGAACTTAAACGTACCACTAGATGGCGGCTCCCAACATACACCAATCCGTGAAGAATGGGAAGGAACCAAAACAACATAATCACTCGGGCATCGCCACCATACTGTTTCCATGATAGAAAAATCTTCATTAGCCGCCTTTACCCAAAAGAAAGATCTCAGTTTAATCAAAAACATATCTTCTCACATGACAAACATTGTTTTGTTAAAGACCACCTCATTTTGCGCAAGCCATAAGGACTATAAGGTCAATGCCACACATGACAACCACCATTTACGTTGCATAACCGAGAAAGAGCATAAATAATCAAACTCTATAAATTTCGACAAGTGCGACGGAAGAACCATACAAACTCCCCACCACCCCAAAAACCAATCCCATACCACTCGAACAAAAGCATAAGAATAGAGGATGTAATCAATCTCATCCTCAGCCATACCACACCAAACGCAGAGGCCCTGATCCGATGCCAAATTTATGTCGTGATGACGCAAAAAATTAAAAGTTGGTAAACGCTGCAACCAAATGAACCAAAGGAAAGCTTGTATTTTTGGCGGAACTGGTACTTTCCAAGCAAAACAAGCCCCTAAATCAGCATCTCCTACCTTATCAAGCAGAAGCAATATCGACAACTGATCCGATTTCCAAATAAGAGTATCCTCAACCCAAGATCACAGCGTAACGCAGCCACTATGTCAACCAAATCACAAGTTGCCGAGTCTCAAACACCCACAAATTACGACTAAAGAAAGTGTGTCGTTGCTCGTTTACAAAAGAACCATTAATTGTGTAATCAACGACTAACACAAGCTTATTAGTTGCAATGGAAAACAACCGCGGAAAAGAGTCTTTTAATGGCAAATCAGCACACCACGGATCTAACCAAAATAACACCTTCGTGCCACAACCCACATTCCAAGTAAAGCATGTCGAACCCATATGAGCATCCACACAATCACACATAGAAGTAGTAACTATTTGTTTCCAAATAACCGACATTGAGGACCTATGAGATGTATTAAACCCTCACCATTGCACATTCTCACCATACTTCGCAACTATCAACGATCGCCAAAGAGAAGATGATTTCTGGGCATATCACTAACTCTATTTAGAGAGCAACGCTTGGTTTCGAACCTGAAGGTCTGCCACCCCTAAACCACCATAGTGTCGAGGCTTACACACCACCTTCCATTTAACAGACTTATTTTTTGATGCAAACCAACACCCCCCACAAGAATACGCGACAAATTTTATCAATAGTAGCTATTACCCCATTTGGCACAAGAAAAATGCCCATGTAGTATAACGGAAGAGCAGACAAAACTGAGTTCACTAAGGTTACATGAGCCATAAACGAAAGTGATGTTTTCTTCCAACCTGCTAATTTCACATAGAAACGAGCAATAACCGGCTCTCACATGTCCTTTCTCCTCGAATTTATACCCAAAAGACGACCCAAGTAAGTGAAAGGGAACATCCATTATTGACAACCCAAGATAGTCGCAGCTTGATCAACGATTGCCGCTTCCACCCAAAAAAATAGTGATAAGTTTTGAAAATTGATGCGCAAGCTTGAACACACTTAGAAACAATGTAAAAGGCGTTGAATATTGACAACCATGTCGAGAGAACCCTCAAAAAAACAATATTGTATCATCCGCAAACTAAAGGTGTAAAATCAAAAAAGTATTCGAAATACTGATACCCCGAACGACACCAGAACTACACGCAGAGTTCATCATCTGATGAAGAGCTTCAGCCACAATGACAAATAACAAAGGCGATAACGGACAGCCTTGACGAATGTCTCGACCTATATGAAATTCTTTTAATGCAAAACCATTTAATAACACAGATAATCGAACCGTACTCACACATTCCCATACCCAACTACGCCAAGTGACATCAAAACCCATACGACTCAAAATATCATCCAAAAACTCCCATCGAACACAGTAATAGGCTTTTGCGAAGTCTAATTTTAACATAAAACCACCTCGCGACCCCCCATTACTACGCAAAGAATGGATTACTTCGTTCGTCAGGAGAATCCCATCAAAAATCTGACGACCTTTCACAAAATTTATTTGTGTCGCTAATAATAATATCCATAATACGCTGTCACCTTCTCCCCAAAGTCTTAGCCATAATTTTGTAAGTCGAACTCACAAGACTAATGGGCCTGAAATCACTCACTAATAGTGAGAGGTGAATCCTTCTTTGGTAAAAGAATTAAAAAAGTAGAGTTGGCGCCTTTTAGTAATTTGCCCGTAAGATGAAATTGATTCATAAGGTGTAAAACATTATCTTTAACAAAATCCCAACTACGTCTATAGAATTCAAAATTGAACCCATCTGGGCCGAGCCTTCGAGCTATCACAGCTCCAAATTGCTGCTCGAATTTTATCCAAAGTAAAAGGTATGGTCAAAGTTGTCATCTCCACTTCCCCCAACTTCTTGAAGTCACCACATACTGCCCATGTACCTAACCTTGGTTCTTTAGCAAAATGCTTTTTAAATTCAAGGTAAATCAGCTGACAGAGTCGAGACGGATCAATTTCCCAAATGTTATTCACCTCCAAACCCACGATAGTGTTCTGAGCCGACCTTACTTTAGTAGCACGATAAAAGAACACCGTATTTCTATCTCCCAAGTGAATCCAAGTCGCACGCATTTTTTGTCGCCAAATAGACTCTTTCCGAGCAATTACCTTCTATAACTCTTTAAACCACATCTGATGCCTCTCCAATGCCTCATCCGACACCACACTCGAAGCCACCTCATGATCAACACCCTCAATATCCCGCCAAAAAGCTTCAATAGTCACATCCACATCCCCAAATTTAGTGCGATTCCAAGCTCTTAGAAAAGTCTTCATGTGCTTTAATTTAGTAGCCAAGTTATCCTTTCCAATACCAACAGTAGATAAATGCAACCATTCCTGAGACAATTGATGAACATTACGCTCACTATCTAGCCAACGGTTCAGAAATTTGAAAGGTCTTGAACCTTAATCGCAATCATCATACAAAAGTAATAGAAGGGCATGGTCGGACACGTCTCGCGACAAACATATTTGCTGAATGTTACTAAAATCCTTAATCTACACATTAGACACTAAAAAATTATCAATCCGACTACATCGTCTATCAGGACCGAACCAAGTAAAATGACTTACACAAAGAGGTAAATCCACCAACCCTATATCCTCAATAAAATTCAAAAATTTCTCTATGCCAAGAGGTTCTGAGCTACAACCTCCCAATTCAGAAGGCCAACGAACTGAGTTAAAATCCCCCACTACGCACCAAGCACCCTCAACCTCACTAATTCTGTGTGATAAAGTTTCCCACAAACCAACACGTTCATGAACCACACAAGGATCATATATAGGAACAATACAACAATAGAGCCCTAATTGTACCCATTATCCTTGCAAAAATAAAATGATGAGACACCTCTAATGATTCCACCACAAACGTCGTCGATTCCCAAATTGTCAAAATTCCACCAGACGTTCCAATAGAAGAAGAAAAAATAAACTCAAACAAATCTGAGGGCCACAGAGTAGTGTTATGTCCCTAGAGTTTCATAGCCCATGAACGTGCAGCCTTAGGCACCTCGTGACTCTACTTGGCTGGTTTTGTGCCTAAGTCAGCCTTAAACCACACCTTGCAAGTACTCTAGCTCGCTAAAGGCTCAGACAAGCCCTCAGGGCTTCGATAGATACGAAAGCTTTAAACACCAAGGTGACTACTCTAGCCACTACGAGAGGCAACAAGAACAAAGAGAACGAAGAACAACTAAAAGAACAAGAGAAAGTAGAGTAAATGCCTCAAAGTCTTATTACTCTTCTCAAAGTGAGAATGGATGGTTTTTAAAAAAAAATGAGAATGGATGGAATGAGATAATACAAATGAGTGAGGAAGCTCTCTATTTATAGTTGAGCTCCCACTCAATCAATGGTCTAGATCGATTTACATGGATGGCCAAGATTAGCCCAAATCTTTACAATATACACTATTCTAGGAAAGAATATCAAATCTTATTTAATTACATCAATTATAAGGCATCTTTCCTCGGATAGATGATCACGCTTGATATGGAAGGATTCTCCCATAATTTTCTTTGACTTGTTGTCACTTGCCATTTCTGAAAAGCCAATGTGATCGAGTTCTCTAGCATTCTCCAAGTGATGGGCCAAGTTTGGTGATCTTGGTAAGCCCGATGCCTCGCATGAAACCTCTTTGTCGAATACTTGCGCCATTATCTCGAACCAAAATATTTGGTCTGTGATATTCTTTCCCACTGAACTTAGCAACTCCATCATCGCTTCAATAGAACAATCATGGGTAGGGCCCCATTGGATGCTGCTACTCGTTGCCTCAGCTTGGTGTGGTTCCTCATATGAACTACTCACCTCAGCTCTTACTTCCATAGAACACTTTAATCCTATGCACCATTCCTCACATTATCTTGGTGGCTTCTCGGCGTCTCGGCTTGCTTGTGTTCCCCCATAAGAATTGCTCGCTTTGACTCTTTCCGCCAAGTAATGTTGCGTGCTAAGACGCCTTTGGGTACATGTCTATCGTGGGAGCCTTCTCCCACCAATCTGGATTTACCTTGATTCAGACACTTTTGGTATCGCGGTAAAGTCTTGGGTGTCACCATATTAAATACCGAACAAACTCTCAAGCTCATCAGCCCATTAGTTTGGCTCTTTAGAACTCTGAAAGGTCCCTTCCAAGCTTTGTCTCCCTGAATGTTAGGTCTCACTTGACCTACACTCATCAAATACGGCAAATCAAACTCAAAAACACTAAAGTTGTGTTTGAGATGTACCTTCCTCTAAGTTGCATTTACTCTAAAATGGGTCAGCCCTTCTTTCTTCTTAAAGTCTGGCTTCCTTTGCATTGAACCTCCTTTATTGAAGTTCTTTGCACCGTTTTGCATCGACCCTTTTATGAAGTCTAGTGCCCATTGTTGTATCTACCCCTCTGACTTGAAGTTTGGTGCACTTTTCTTGCGTTGATGCTTCTTTCTTGAAGCCCTCTACCTCTTTCCCACCTTGCCCATGGCTGGTGTCTCTACGGTTGCTATGTCCCTCTTTAGCTTGACCCCTTTTGACCTTATTACAAATACGGTATCTGAAGAAATATTTTTTACGCAAACACCCTCAGCAAGCTCTTATGTAGCCTTCTCAGACATGGCTAGCCCATTATGTAACACCCTCGTCCTGGATACTACAGTTGGGCTGCAATCCCAAATCCACTCCCATAATTTTTTTTACTTTTAAAAGCCAATAAAAATCAATCTCTTAAATCCAAACATGCCATGACCAAAACAATTAAATCCATACTTCTTAAAACATTCAAAATAGTTAAAGGAGCTCCAAATATAGTAATAAACATTTGACCAATACAAGTTAAATCAAATAGAGTTACAAATACATAGGGTCGTACGAATACATAACCCACTACATCTAAGTACTTGTACTCTACCAAAAGGCCAATGCTGGATCCTTGCTTCGATGGTGCTCTGCTACGCTCGAACTGCCTATTAACATGCGAACAAAAACAACGATTCCAAACGCTGAGCTAACAAAGCTCAGTGGATACACAACCACTTGACCATGCTTCAGGTGAATCATAATTAAGAGCATGCTATGCAATATGATGTCAAGATATGCTAAAGAAATGGTGCTACCATAACCGCCTAAACACGTGCTATAGAATAAATAGCACCTCAAAAATATCAACATATAAGTAAACAAACCAGAAGTAAGGCCCAATGTCAAACGATACTGGAAAACCCACCCATGCTCGAAATCTCACATCGAGCTGCTCAGAATCTCATAACGAGCTGCTCGGAATCTCACATCGAGCGGTATACCCAAAATCTCACATCGAGTCTTCACTCAGAATCTCGCATTGAGCGGGGCTCGAAATGTCACATCGAGCAAGTATCATCACCCGAAATCTCACATCGGATGGTCTTCGATTTATCACCCAGAATCTCACATCAGATGTCCTTCATGTGTTGCAACATTCACTCACTGGGTATCTGGATCCCACCAAACAAAGACTAGAACCAAACAAGTGCCCTTAACTGGCATAACCTCAAATGATCCACCAAGGATCCCTAAAACTCTCTTACCAAGCAATTTCTTTCATTTCAATACTCAATTAACCATTTAATCCATTTAAGCAAGAAGAAACACACATTCTCGATTTTACCAGTCATTTTATATCACAAGAGACCCATTAGAACCTTAACCACAAATTATAGAACCCCCAAACTCAAAACGTAAAACTTGGGCAAATTGCCCAAAGCGTATCGATACTCCTAAGTAAGTATCGGTACTCCTCTCTAAGTATTGATACTTCCCAAAGAGTACCGATACTCCAATTAGATTTGAAAGAAATTGGCCCTTGCCCCGTACTGATACGCGTATTGGTACTCTCTATCGGTATTGGGATTGCCCCGTACTGATTCTTACCCGTATTGATACGCATACCCTAGCGTACCGGTACGCAAAGCCTTTCTAGGCAATGCAACAGTGGGTACCGATACGCCCTAAGCGTACCAGTACTCCAAAGCGTTACTGGAATTCTACTCTAATGAGGGGTACCGATATACGGAGAGGCGTACCGGTACTCCTCTCCCAGTTTATCCCCTAAGGTACGTAGGAGTACCAATACGCAACCACCCCGTACCAGTACTCGAGCCCTAATTTCAAAATCTGGAGCTCGGGATTACACCAATCCCACCCTTAACCTCTCTAGTTAAGTCCCAAAACGTTCTTATCAATTATGATGAGTCATTAGGTGAGTTTCTAACATTTTTAACTTTAAACATCAACCATTTCAAGTTTCGCCATGGATGACCAACCAAACTCTAACTTATCCAAACATCATAACTCAAGCAAGTATAGCAAAATGATGATGCAAATGAACACACAGAAGTTAGAAGTGTACTAACCTCGAATTACAAGCTAAGAAGGAACCTCAACCTCCACCTCAAGCTTTCTTCTTTCCTTGGGCCTTAGAATGATCTCCAACCTCTTTAACTACAATGAAATGTTGTAAACGAGTTACAACATGGTTGAGAGATTTAAAAGAAGCTTAAAGGACGATTTCACTACAAGAAGTATGATTAAAAACACCATTCTCATTCTCACTCTAAAACCCCACTAAAACCCCATTTCCACCATTTCAAACAAAACTTACCTTGGATTGTAGATCTTTGAATGCCTAACAACTTTCCTTTCTACATCAATCCGAGATTTCGACACAAAACTAACAAAGATGGAGTTTTTTCTTTCAACTCATATAGAAGAGAAGATGAAGATGGTGGAGAGAGCTTTTGGGGGACAAAATGACTTCATCAACTTACAAAAACCTACAGCTCATAACTCATCCCTCATCTTTTCTTCAACTATGAATTTACCATAAAGCCTTTCTCTACAACCCCATAACTCAAGCCCAAAACCTAAACCAAGCCCACCAAGGTTTTAGGCTCAACAGCATGACCCGAAAGCGAGGCTCATACCTCGGGTTAGCCCGATGCTAGGATTTCTAAAACTCGGGTTGTTACAACTTTCTCATTCTTAAAGAAAATTTTATCATCGAAAATTACCTGGTGGAAACAAATGCGGGCAGAGCTCTCTCATCTCGGCCTTGACCTCCCATGTTTTCTCTTCAATTCCATGGTTTCTCCATAACATCTTCACTAGGGGTATACACTTGTTATGGAGCTCTTTGACTCCCCTATCAAACACTCTTACTGGCTCTTCTTCGTATGTCAAATCCGTGTCAACCTCCACCTCCTCGAGCAATAAAATATGTGAAGGATCAGAGTGATAATGTCGTAGTATAGATACATGGAAAACATCGTATATACGTGCCAACTCCGAAGGCAAGGCTAGCCGATATGCTACGAGCCCAACTCTCTCAATCACCTCGTATGGTCTAATATACCGCGGGCTCAACTTGCTCTTCCGTCCTAAATAAATTATCCTTTTCTATGGTGATACCTTTAAGAATACTTTTTCACCAACCTCATACTCGATGTGCTTGCGCTTTCTATCCGCATAGGCCTTTAATCGATCAAAGGCCGCTTGCAATCTTTCCTTGATGATGTGAACCTTCTCTTCGGCTTGTCTAACCAAATCAGACCCCACGATCCCCCTCTCATTAAGCTCAGTCCAACACAAGATTGTCCTACATCTACGCCCATACAAGGCTTCGAAAAGGGCCATCTTGATGCTTGATTGGTAATTGTTGTCGTACGCGAACTCAACTAGCGGTAGTTGCCCTTCTCAACTTCCTTCAAAATCTACGACACAACACCGAAGCATGTTCTCAAGAATCTGGATAACCCGCTCGGATCGCCGCCGTCGGTCTAAGGATGAAAAGTCAGACTAAAATGCAGCTTGGTGTCTAATGCACTATGAATCTTCTTCCACAACCTTGCTGTGAACCGCAGATCCCTATCCGATATGATCAAAGATGGAACTCCATGCAACCTCACTATTTCCTTGATGTACAATTAAGCCAACCGCTCCAGGGTGAAATCCATACGCATAGGTAGGAAATGAGCAGACTTGGTCAAACGATCCACTATTACCCATATCGTATCATGCTTCTTTTAAGTCATCGGCAAACCCGTAACAAAATATATGGTGACTCGATCCCACTTCTATTGTGGAATCTGAATCGGCTGAAGCAACCCCGATGGAACTTGGTGTTTTGCCTTCACTTGTTGGCAAGCTAAACATCTTGTCAAAAACTCAGAAACATCCTTCTTCATACATGGCCACCAATAATAAGGTCGAAGATCTTGGTACATCTTGTTGCTTCCCGGATGCATGGTGAAAGGACTATGGTGTGCCTCCCACAAAATGCGATCCCTCAAATCTTCTAAGGCTGAAATACACAACTTACCCTTGAAGTACAAGTACCCACCGTCTTGTATTTCAAAATCTGAGGCCTCGCCTCTCTGAACCGCTTCAATTTGGGCCACTAAATCTTTATCCAGAACTTGACTCCTTCTTATTTCTTGTACTAAGATGGGCTCAACCCGGAGCTCAGCTAAAAGCTCATCGTCCCCAGTCATTCTCAAGCGGGTAAACATGGCTCTCAAATCAGACATCGACTTATTACTCAAGGCATCCGCTACTATATTCGCTTTGCTCGGATGATACTCAATAACACAGTTATAATCCTTAAGTAGCTCAATCCAACGACGCTGCCTCAAATTAAACTCTTTCTGGGTGAGAAGATACTTTAAACTCTTGTGATCCATATAGATGTAACACTTTTCCCCGTAGAGATAATGCCTCTAAATCTTCAATGCAAAGATTACTGCGGCCAACTCCAAATCATGGGTAGGGTAATTCTGTTTATGAAGTTTAAGTTGCCTTGAGGCGTAGGCAACCACCTTGCCCTCTTTCATAAGAATGCAGCCAAGTCAGTTCAAGAACGCATCGGGCTACGTCAAAACTGGAGCCGCGGTAAGGTAGGCTTTCAACTGTTTAAAACACTATTGTCTCTTCTTATTCCATACAAATGGCACTCCCTTCTGAAGCAACTTGGTCAACGGGGCAGCTAAGATTGAAAAACCCTTGACAAACTGTCGATAATATATTGCCAGTCCAAGAAAGCTACGGACTTCTGAGACATTTCTAGGCGGTTTCCACTCTACTATTGCCTGAATCTTCTGAGGGTCAACGCAGATCCCATCCTCCGCCACGATGTGGCCTAAAAATGCCACTTCAGACAGCCAAAAATCCCATCCTCCGCCTGTCTCTCAAAGTCTGAAGAACTACTTGCAGGTGGTAGTCGTGCTCCTCAACCGAACGTGAATAAACTGGAATGTCATCAATGAACACCACCACAAACTGATCCAAATAAGGCTGGAAGATTCTGTTCATCAAATCCATAAATGTTTCTAGAGCATTAGTGAGCCCAAAAGGCATCACCAAGAACTCATAGTGTACATACCGCATCCTGAAAATGGTCTTCTGGACATCTTCTTCTACCACTTTCAACTGATAGTACACTGATCTCAAATCCATCTTTGAGAAAACTCGAGCACCCCACAACTAGTCAAACAAATCATTAATTCTGAGAAGAGGATAGTGATTATTCACCGTACCTTATTTAACTGCTGGTAGTCAATGCACATTCTCATTGACCTAGCATTCTTCTTAACGAACAAAACTGGTGCACCCTAGGGAGAAACACTGGGTCGGTTGAAACATCTCTAGCAAATCTTGAATTTGTTTCTTCAATTCCCTTATTTTTGTTAGTGTCATCCGGTAGGTGGGATGGACACCGTGTGTCGTGCGGACATTACCTCAATTTGGAACTCAAGCTCACGATCCGGTGGTACCTCATTTGAGAAGACATCCATAAACTCACAAATTGTTCTAATTCTCTCGATAGACGGACTCTCGACTTTTGTATCCACTACGTGAGCCAAAAATGCCTCACAACCTTGCTGTATTAACCTCTGTGCTGCAATAGCCGAGACTAATTTAGGGATGCAAGGGTGTCTTTCCCCTCTAACCTTTAGCTTAGATCCATCGGTCACACAGAGCTTCAAACTCTTAGTCCTACAACCCAAACTAGCATCGTGCTCCACAAGCCAATCCATGCCTAAGATTGCGTCAAACTCTTAAAACGGTAAAACCATAAGATCTGCTGGGAAGATTGAACCTTGAACTTCAATAGGACACCTCCGGTACACCTTGTCTACTAACACATCTAACCCTAATAGACTAGACACACGAACTCCTATCTCTATGTCCTCAGACAGTATGCCCCAACGCTGGGATATCCCACTACGGATGTAGGAGTGGGTAGACCCTGAATCCACTAATGCAACAATAGGAACAGAAAACAATGAGAAGGTACCTGAAATCACATCGGTGGGCTCACAATCTTCTTGAGCTCTAACTGTATACTGCCTCACAGGTATCCTTACCATAGATGAAAACGTGTCTCTACTCTGGTGGTCGGTCGCCTGGCTTGACCCTCCCTTAGAGAACCCTTAGCCCCTCTGAGTCGGAAAAAAAACCCTTGGTACCTGAATTGAAACGGCTGTGGTAACAGCGGGGTAATCCTTCACAAGGTAGTCTTGAGACCCACACTCAAAGCAAGCTCGGTTTGCACCCCAACACTCTCCTCAGTGCCTACGCCCATACTGATTACAAAATGGTGCGCTTGCACTCCCTTAAGAACTATCTGGGCTCATCATAGACGAAGATAATGTAGGCCTCCTACGGCTGATAGACTCTGACCTACGATCTGACCTTGCGCTCTGATTTGAAGCTCCTTTTCCCTGATTCCATCGGTTCCTATCCTTTCTCAAGTAAGACTGTGAGCTGTTAGAGAAATTCTGAGTCCCCCTACTAGGACCTCTTTGTCCACTAGCATAACCATATGTCACACCTTGCACTTGCTCAAGAGACTTTGCACTAGCAGTCAACATGAAAAATACTTTGGGTGGGGCAGCTATCAAATAAGTTTGTATCTCATTTATTAAACCTTTTATGAACCTCTTGCACCTCATTTTCTTGGTGGTTACAAGCTCCGGCGCATACCTGCTCAACTGCTGAAACTCTTGTTCATACTCAAAGACAGTGCGGTTCCCTTGCACGAGGTGAGTAAATTGGTCTCTCAACCTATCAACATGAGCCTCACCCACATACTTTTTCTCGAACTCATCAATAAAGTCGTCCTAAGAAGGTCGGCTAGGGTGCCATTATAGCTCTACGATTTCCCACCATTCTCTCGTGTTTCCCTTTAGCAAAGATAGCACGCAGGATAATTTATCTTCAGACCGCAACCTCATCTGCCTCATAATCCAACGGATGTCTCAAAGCCATTGGTCCGCTTTTACCGGTTGTCTTGTCCCGACCCAAAAAATCTGGGCACCTTGCCTACGAACGAGGGGTAGATGAATGCCTCAGAATCGCCCTCATAATCCTGTCTAGGGCTCGGTGCAAGTGGAAGAAATAGTTGGCTCCATGCCTAGCTCCCCTATCGGACTCCTCTACATCTAGCACGTGCCTTCGCGTGAGCTCCCACCACCGGGAACCCAAGCTTTCTTCCACGTACTTCTCCTTGGCAACATTCAAAATTAGACAATATGAATACACCATCAAATATAGTAATAAACATTTGACTTATACATGAATTCGTTAAATCAACCACACTAAACTTACAAATACATAGAACCGACTAAATCTAGGCTCTGATACACTAAATGCAACACCCATCTAAGTACTTTGTACTCTACCAAAAGGCCAAATCCACTCCCTTAAACTTTTACTTTTGAAAACCAATAAAGATCAATCTCTTAAATCTAAACATGTCATAACAAAAACAATTAAATCCAAACTTCTTAAAACATTCAAAATAGTTATATGGATACACAAAACATTTGACCAATGCAAGTTAAATCAATCATAATTAATACATATGCTATGCAATATGATGTCAAGATATCTAAAGAAATGGTGCTACCAAAACCAATCTAAACACGTTGATAGAATAAATAGCACCTCAAAATATCAACATATAAGTAAACAAACCGAACGTTGAAGGCCCAATGTCAAACGATACACAAAACCCCACCCATGCTCGAATCATCTCACATCGATGCTATGAAATATGATGTCATAACGATAAAGCAATGACGCTACGGAATCATATGCATCGAACAAATAACACCTCAAAATATCAACATCTAAGTCTTCAACCAGAGTCCCAATATCACCAAAAACGGCCCAAATGTCACAGAATCGAGCAAGTATCATCACCCGGTATCTCGAATCGGATGGTCTTCGATTTATCACCATCACCCGAAATCTCACATCGATGTCCTTCATGTGTTGCAACATTCACTCACCGGGTATCCAAATCCCACCAAACAAAGACTAGAACCAAACAAGTGCCCTTAATCGCATAACCTCAAATGATCCACCAAGGATCCCTAAAACTCTCTTACCAAGCAATTTCTTTCATTTCAATACTCAATTAACTATTTAATCCATTTAACCAAGAAGAAACACACATTCTCGATTTTACCACCATTTTATATCACAAGAGACCCATTAAAACCTTAACCACAAATTATAGAACCCCCAAACTCAAAACGTAAAACTTGGGCAAATTGCCCAAGCGTATCGATACTCCTAAGTAAGTATCGGTACTCTCTCTAAGTATTGATACTTCCCAAAGAGTACCGATACTCCAATTAGATTTGAAAGAAATTGGCCCTTGCCCTATACCGATACGCCGTGTTGGTACTCTCTATCGGTATTGGGATTGCCCCGCATCGATTCTTACCGCGTATTGATACGCATACCCTAGCGCACGGTGACGCAAAGCCTTTCTAGGCAATACAACAAAGGTACCGATACGCCCCCGCGTCAAAGATACTCCAAAGCGTTACTGGAATTCTACTCTAATGAGGGGTACCGATATACGGAGAGGCGTACCGGTACTCCTCTCCCAGTTTATCCCCTAAGGTACGTAGGAGTACCAATACGCAACCACCCCAGACCAAGATACTCGAGCCCCAATTTCAAAACTCTGAGCTCGGGATTACACCAATCCCACCCTTAACCTCCCTAGTTAAGTCCCAAAACGTTCTTATCAATTATGATGAGTCATTAGGTGAGTTTCTAACATTTTTAACTTTAAACATCAACCATTTCAAGTTTCGCCATGGATGACCAACCAAACTCTAACTTATCCAAACATCATAACTCAAGCAAGTATAGCAAAATGATGATGCAAATGAACACACAAAAAGTTAGAAGTGTACTAACCTCAATTACAAGCTAAGAAGGAACCTCAACCTCCACCTCAAGCTTTCTTCTTTCCTTGGGCCTTAGAATGATCTCCAACCTCTTTAACTACAATGAAATGTTGTAAACGAGTTACAACATGGTTGAGAGATTTAAAAGAAGCTTAAAGGACGATTTCACTACAAGAAGTATGATTAAAAACACCATTCTCATTCTCACTCTAAAACCCCACTAAAACCCCATTTCCACCATTTCAAACAAAACTTACCTTGGATTGTAGATCTTTGAATGCCTAACAACTTTCCTTTCTACATCAATCCGAGATTTCGACACAAAACTAACAAAGATGGAGTTTTTTCTTTCAACTCATATAGAAGAGAAGATGAAGATGGTGGAGAGAGCTTTTGGGGGACAAAATGACTTCATCAACTTACAAAAACCTACAGCTCATAACTCATCCTCATCTTTTCTTCAACTATGAATTTACCATAAAGCCTTTCTCTACAACCCCATAACTCAAGCCCAAAACCTAAACCAAGCCCACCAAGGTTTTAGGCTCAACAAAGATGACCAAAAATGAGGCTCATACCTCGGGTTAGCCCGATGCTAGGATTTCTAAAACTCGGGTTGTTACAACTTTCTCATTCTTAAAGAAAATTTTATCATCGAAAATTACCCGTGGAAACAAATGCGGCAGAGCTCTCTCTCTCTCGGCCTTGACCTCCCATGTTTTCTCTTCAATTCCATGGTTTCTCCATAACATCTTCACTAGGGGTATACACTTGTTATGGAGCTCTTTGACTCCCTATCAAACACTCTTATCGCTCTTCTTCGTATGTCAAATCCGTGTCAACCTCCACCTCCTCGAGCAATAAAATATGTGAAGGATCGAGTGATAATGTCGTAGTATAGATACATGGAAAACATCGTATATACGTGCCAACTCCGAGGCAAGGCTAGCCGATATGCTACGAGCCCAACTCTCTCAATCACCTCGTATGGTCTAATATACCGCGGGCTCAACTTGCTCTTCCGTCCTAAATAAATTATCCTTTTCTATGGTGATACCTTTAAGAATACTTTTTCACCAACCTCATACTCGATGTGCTTGCGCTTTCTATCCGCATAGGCCTTTAATCGATCAAAGGCCGCTTGCAATCTTTCCTTGATGATGTGAACCTTCTCTTCGGCTTGTCTAACCAAATCAGACCCCACGATCCCCCTCTCATTAAGCTCAGTCCAACACAAGATTGTCCTACATCTACGCCCATACAAGGCTTCGAAAAGGGCCATCTTGATGCTTGATTGGTAATTGTTGTCGTACGCGAACTCAACTAGCGGTAGTTGCCCTTCTCAACTTCCTTCAAAATCTACGACACAACACCGAAGCATGTTCTCAAGAATCTGGATAACCCGCTCAGACTGGCCGTCAGTCTAAGGATGAAAAGCTGTACTAAAATGCAGCTTGGTGTCTAATGCACTATGAATCTTCTTCCACAACCTTGCTGTGAACCGCAGATCCCTATCCGATATGATCAAAGATGGAACTCCATGCAACCTCACTATTTCCTTGATGTACAATTAAGCCAACCGCTCCAGGGTGAAATCCATACGCATAGGTAGGAAATGAGCAGACTTGGTCAAACGATCCACTATTACCCATATCGTATCATGCTTCTTTTAAGTCATCGGCAAACCCGTAACAAAATATATGGTGACTCGATCCCACTTCTATTGTGGAATCTGAATCGGCTGAAGCAACCCCGATGGAACTTGGTGTTTTGCCTTCACTTGTTGGCAAGCTAAACATCTTGTCAAAAACTCAGAAACATCCTTCTTCATACATGGCCACCAATAATAAGGTCGAAGATCTTGGTACATCTTGTTGCTTCCCGGATGCATGGTGAAAGGACTATGGTGTGCCTCCCACAAAATGCGATCCCTCAAATCTTCTAAGGCTGAAATACACAACTTACCCTTGAAGTACAAGTACCCACCGTCTTGTATTTCAAAATCTGAGGCCTCGCCTCTCTGAACCGCTTCAATTTGGGCCACTAAATCTTTATCCAGAACTTGACTCCTTCTTATTTCTTGTACTAAGATGGGCTCAACCCGGAGCTCAGCTAAAAGCTCATCGTCCCCAGTCATTCTCAAGCGGGTAAACATGGCTCTCAAATCAGACATCGACTTATTACTCAAGGCATCCGCTACTATATTCGCTTTGCTCGGATGATACTCAATAACACAGTTATAATCCTAGTAGCTCAATCCAACGACGCTGCCTCAAATTAAACTCTTTTCACGGGTGAGAAGATACTTTAAACTCTTGTGATCCATATAGATGTAACACTTTTCCCGTAGAGATAATGCCTCTAAATCTTCAATGCAAAGATTACTGCGGCCAACTCCAAATCATGGGTAGGGTAATTACATTTTATGAAGTTTAAGTTGCCTTGAGGCGTAGGCAACCACCTTGCCCTCTTTCATAAGAATGCAGCCAAGTCGGTTCAAGAACGACGGCTACGCCAAAACCGAGCCAGCGGTAAGGTAGGCTTTCAACCGCTTAAAACACTATTGTCTCTTCTTATTCCATACAAATGGCACTCCTTCAAGAAGCAACTTGGTCAACGGGCAGCTAAGATTGAAAAACCCTTGACAAATCATCGATAATATATTGCCACCCAAGAAAGCTACGGACTTCGAGACATTTCTAGGCGGTTTCCACTCTACTATTGCTCGAATCTTACGAGGGTCAACGCAGATCCCATCCTCCGCCACGATGTGGCCTAAAAATGCCACTTCGACACTGACCAAAAATCCCATCCTCCGCTGTCTCTCAAAGTCCAAGAACTACTTGCGGTGTGGTAGTCGTGCTCCTCAACCAACGTGAATAAACTGGAATGTCATCAATGAACACCACCACAAACTGATCCAAATAAGGCTGGAAGATTCTGTTCATCAAATCCATAAATGTTTCTAGAGCATTAGTGAGCCCAAAAGGCATCACCAAGAACTCATAGTGTACATACCGCATCCTGAAAATGGTCTTCTGGACATCTTCTTCTACCACTTTCAACTGATAGTACACTGATCTCAAATCCATCTTTGAGAAAACTCGAGCACCCCACAACTAGTCAAACAAATCATTAATTCTGAGAAGAGGATAGTGATTATTCACCGTACCTTATTTAACTGCTGGTAGTCAATGCACATTCTCATTGACCTAGCATTCTTCTTAACGAACAAAACTGGTGCACCCTAGGGAGAAACACTGGGTCGGTTGAAACATCTCTAGCAAATCTTGAATTTGTTTCTTCAATTCCCTTATTTTTGTTAGTGTCATCCGGTAAGGTGGGATGGACACCGGTGTCGTGCCAGACATTACCTCAATTTGGAACTCAAGCTCACGATCCGGTGGTACCTCATTTGAGAAGACATCCATAAACTCACAAATTGTTCTAATTCTCTCGATAGACGGACTCTCGACTTTTGTATCCACTACGTGAGCCAAAAATGCCTCACAACCTTGCTGTATTAACCTCTGTGCTGCAATAGCCGAGACTAATTTAGGGATGCAAGGGTGTCTTTCCCCTCTAACCTTTAGCTTAGATCCATCGGTCACACAGAGCTTCAAACTCTTAGTCCTACAACCCAAACTAGCATCGTGCTCCACAAGCCAATCCATGCCTAAGATTGCGTCAAACTCTTAAAACGGTAAAACCATAAGATCTGTGGGAAGATTGAACCTTGAACTTCAATAGGGACACCTCCGTACACCTTGTCTACTAACACATCTAACCCTAATAGACTAGACACACGAACTCCTATCTCTATGTCCTCAGACAGTATGCCCCAACGCTGGGATATCCCACTACGGATGTAGGAGTGGGTAGACCCTGAATCCACTAATGCAACAATAGGAACAGAAAAACAATGAGAAGGTACACAAATCACATCGGTGGGCTCACAATCTTCTTGAGCTCTAATCAGATCTTGCCTCACGGTATCCTTACCATAGATGAAAACGTGTCTCTACTCTCGTGGTCGGTCGCTCGCTTGACCCTCCTCCCTTAGAACCCTTAGCCCCTCCGAGTCGGAAAAAAACCCTTGGTACCTGAATTGAAACGGCTGTGGTAACAATGGGTAATCCTTCACAAGGTAGTCTTGAGACCCACACTCAAAGCAAGCTCGGTTTGCACCCCAACACTCTCCTCAGTGCCTACGCCCATACTGATTACAAAATGGTGCGCTTGCACTCCCTTAAGAACTATCTGGGCTCATCATAGACGAAGATAATGTAGGCCTCCTACGGCTGATAGACTCTGACCTACGATCTGACCTTGCGCTCTGATTTGAAGCTCCTTTTCCCTGATTCCATCGGTTCCTATCCTTTCTCAAGTAAGACTGTGAGCTGTTAGAGAAATTGCGAGTCCCCTACTAGGACCTCTTTGTCCACTAGCATAACCATATGTCACACCTTGCACTTGCTCAAGAGACTTTGCACTAGCAGTCAACATGAAAAATACTTTGGGTGGGGCAGCTATCAAATAAGTTTGTATCTCATTTATTAAACCTTTTATGAACCTCTTGCACCTCATTTTCTTGGTGGTTACAAGCTCCGGCGCATACCTGCTCAACTGCTGAAACTCTTGTTCATACTCAAAGACAGTGCGGTTCCCTTGCACGAGGTGAGTAAATTGGTCTCTCAACCTATCAACATGAGCCTCACCCACATACTTTTTCTCGAACTCATCAATAAAGTCGTCCTAAGAAGGTCGGCTAGGGTGCCATTATAGCTCTACGATTTCCCACCATTCTCTCGTGTTTCCCTTTAGCAAAGATAGCACGCAGGATAATTTATCTTCAGACCGCAACCTCATCTGCCTCATAATCCAACGGATGTCTCAAAGCCATTGGTCCGCTTTTACCGGGTTGTCTTGTCCCGACCCAAAAAAATCTGTGGCACCTTGCCTACGAACGAGGGGTAGATGAATGCCTCAGAATCGCCCTCATAATCCTGTCTAGGGCTCGGTGCAAGTGGAAGAAATAGTTGGCTCCATGCCTAGCTCCCCTATCGGACTCCTCTACATCTAGCACGTAGTCTTCGTCGGAGCTCCCACCCTGGGAACCCAAGCTTTCTTCCACGTTCCTGGCTCTCCTTGGCATGGTTCAGCTCTGCACAATTAGACAATATGAATACACCATCGAATTTCCAGCTTAATCCAAGTACGACTTTGACTTATGGGCATGAATTCGTTAGACACTTATTTACCACACTAAACTCCCCGGGACTGCCTAGAACCGACTAAATCTAGGCTCTGATACCACTAAATGCAACACCCTAATCCCGAATGCTATATTTGGGCCGCAAGCCCAAATCCACTCCCATAAACTTTTTACTTTTGAAAACCAATAAAGATCAATCTCTTAAATCTAAACATGTCATAACCAAAACAATTAAATCCATACTTCTTAAAACATTCAAAATAGTTATATGAGCTCCAAATACAGTAATAAACATTTGACCAATACAAGTTAAATCAAATAGAGTTACAAATACATAGGGTCGTACGAATACATAGCCTACTACATCTAAGTACTTGTACTCTACCAAAAGGCCAATGCTGGATCCTTGCTTCGATGGTGCTCTGCTACGATCGGACTACCTATTAACCTGCGAACGAAAACAACAATTCTGAACGTTGAGCTAACAAAGCTCAGTGGATACACAACCACTCGACCATGCTTCAGGTGAATCATAATTAAGAGCATGCTATGAAATATGATGTCAAGATATGATAAAGCAATGACGCTACCATAACTGCCTAAACATATGCTATAGAACAAATAACACCTCAACAATATCAACATCTAAGTAAACAAACCAGGAGTGAGGCCCAATATCACCAAAAACTGGGAAACCCACCCATGCTTAGAATCTCACATCGATCTGCTTGGAATCTCGCATCGAGCGGTATACTCGGAATCTCACATCGAGTCTTCGCTCAGAATCTCATATCGAGCAAATATCATCACCCGAAATCTCACATCAGATGGCCTTCATGTATTGCAACACTCACTCACTGGGTATCCAAATCCTACCAAACAAATACTCGAACCAAATAAGTGCACCTACCTGGCACAACCTCAAATGATCCACCAAAGATCCCTAAAACTCGTTTACCAAGCAATTACTTTCATTTTAATACTCAATTAGCTATTTAATCCATATAACCAAGAAGAAACACACATTCTCGAATTTACCAGTCATTTTATATCACAAGAGACCCATTAAAACCTTAACCACAAATTATAGAACCCCTGAACTCAAAACGTAAAACTTAGGCAGATTGTCTAGAGACTACCGATACTCCTAAGTGAGTATCGGTACTCCTCTCTAAGTATCGATACTTCCCAAAGAGTACTGATACTCCAATTAGATTCGAAAGGAATTGGCCCTTGCCCTATACCGATACGCTTCGTGCCGTACCGGTACTCCCTATCTGTACTGAGATTGCCCCGTACCGATCCTTACTCGCACTGATACGCCTACCCTAGCGTACCAGTACGTAAAGCCTTTTCAGGCAATACAACAGTGGGTACCGATACGCCCCTAGCGTATCGGTACTCCAAAGCGTTACTGGAATTCTGCTCTAATGAGGAGTACCGATACACGGAGAGGCGTACTGGTACGCTTCTCACAGTTCATCCCCTAAGGTACGTAGGAGTACCGATACACAACCACCTCGTACTGATACTCGAGCCCCAATATCGAAACCTGAAGCACGGGATTACACCAATCCCACCCTTAACCTCCCTAGATAAGTCCCAAAACATTCCTACCAGTTATGAGGAGTCATTAGGTGAGTTTCTAACCATTTTTACCCTTAAACATCAACCATTACAAGTTTCGCCATGGATGACCAACCAAGCTCTAACTTATCCAAACATCATAACTCAAGCAAGCATAGAAAAATGATTATGCACATGAACACACAAAAGTTAGAAGTGTACTAACCTTGAATTACATGCTAAGAAGGAACCCCAACCTTCACCCCAAGCTTTCTTCTTCCCTTGGGCCTTAGAATGATCTCCAACCTCTTTAACTACAATGAAATATTGTAAACGAGTTACAACATGGTTGAGAGATTTAAAAGAAGCTTAAATGACGATTTCACCCCAAGAAGTGGGATTAAAAACACCATTCTCGTTCTCACTCTAAACGCTCCACTAAAACCCCATTTTCCACCATTTCAAGCAAAACTTACCTTGGATTGTAGATCCTTGAATGCCTAACAACTTTCCCTTCTACACCAATCTGAGATTTCAACACAAAACTAACAAAGATAGAGTTTTTTCTTTCAACTCATAGAGAAGAGAAGATGAAGATGGTGGGGAGAGCTTTTAAGGGACAAAATGGCTTTATCAACTTATAAAAATCTGCAACTCATAACTCACCCCTCATTTTTTCTTCAACTATAAATTTACCATAAAGCCATTCTCCACAACCCTATAACTCAAGCCTACCAAGGTTTTAGGCTCAACGATATGACCCGGAAGCGAGGCCCATACCTCGAGTTAGCCCGACGCTCAAATTCTTGAAACCCGGGTTGTTACACATTATTCTCTCGGTCTTTACACGCCTTGGCAGAACTTAAAGGGCATTATCGCAACTTGTGAGGCCCCTAACACTAGTAGCACTCTAATTACTTTTTCTTTACCCTCAGCTTGACAGCTTTCTCATTCGCTATCGCACCGGGTCTCGTCCTTGGCCAAACTACTTTGACACTCGTAGTCGCACCACAAATCTCCCTTGGCTTATGAACACTCAAAATTCTGCCAAGTCTGGCTATTTTTCCTTTTGGCTCATCTCTTTTTTCTTGATAATGGCAGCAAGGTGATACTTCTTGGGATATCCTCTAATCACATGGGGACCATTACAGAAGTAGCACTTTAACTTCTTTCTCATCTTCTTTTATGGCACAGACTTAGCCTCGACACTCATAATCTCTCTCATCGTGGGTTTAAATGTCTCAATGTTGGCTGGCTTGTCTCATGCAAGCTCAGTCAGTAACTCAGCCACATCTATGGCCTTACTCTGGGCATTTTCTTGTTCCAATGCGAGCTTTGCCCCGGGTCTAAGCCCCTCTAAGAAGGTAGCAAGCGTACCCTATTCACTTATTGCATCCTTGCAGCTGAGCAGCTCACTCTTGAGCTCATCTACCTCAATCCGCAAAGCCTCCATATATGCTTCACAAGCATTACTTCCTCGGACTGTCTCTAACTCGTTCAGAACATATTGCGTCTCGTCTTTGAACCTATACACCATGGACTCCACTTTGTCAAGACGAGACTCTACAATGCCTTGGGTCTTCTTAGCCTTCTCCTCAGATTCTTTAAGACTAGCGACCCTCTTTTCTAACGACGTTGAGGCTTTCCACAGTCCTTCCATTTAAGAGAGAAAGTTCTCTCGTCAAACTCATCAAAAGCATTTCTTACCTCTTCCATTGTCAATGTCTCCTCTTGGTTCCCACCACGGCACTCTTTACCTTTTTGTGTGAAAATACCATCTCTTTGTTTTGCCATCTCGATTGCTTTTTTGCCACGAACTAGCTCGCTTACTCAAACTAGCTCGAATGCAAATCCTGCTAAACTCGACTGTAACTGCAAGCTGGCTTAAATGCAACCCCCTCGACTCACTCTGATACCATTTGTCACGTCCCTAGAGTTTACAGCCCAAGAACTTGCAGCCTTAGGCACCTTGTGACGCTACTTGGTCAATTATGTGCCTAAGTCAGCCTTAAACCATACCTTGCAAGTAATCTAGCTCGTCAAAGTGTCAGACAAGCCTTCAAGACTTCGATGGATATGGAAGCTTTAAACACCAAGGTGACTACTCTAGCCACTACGAGAGGCAACAAGCACAAAGAGAACAAAGAACAACTGAAAAAACAAGAGAAAGTAGAGTAAATGCCTCAAAGTCTTATTACCCTTCTCAAAGTAAGAATGGATGGAATGGGATAATACAAATGAGTGAGGAAGCTCTCTATTTATAGTTGAGCTCCCACTCAATAAATGGTTCAGATCGATTTACACGGATGGCCAAGATTAACCCAAAACTTTACAAGATACACTATTCTAGGAAAGAATATCAAATCCTATTTAAATACATCAATTAGAATGTATCTTTCCTCGAATAGCTAATCACGCTTGATATGACAGGATTCCCCCACAATCTCCCTTGACTTGTTATCTTCTGTTATTTCTAAAAGGCCAATGTGACCGGGCTCTCTACCATTCTCCAAGTAATGGGCCAAGTCTGGTGGTCTTGGCAAGCCCGATGCCCGCATGGAACTTCTTTGTCGGATACTTGCACCACTGTCTCGGACCAAAATATTTGGGTCGTGACACTAGCCACAACCAAAAAAGAATCTCTCCGAGCTTGGATTCTGGTAATAGGAGCACGTCTACCTTATTCTGCCACACTATATCACGGATTTAACGTTGTTTCATCACACTACCCAAACCTCGTACATTCCACGACAAGATATGCATGTTCAAAATCCCGCCTTACTCTCGAAAATCACCCGGCTCAAGTCCCTAACTATGTCGTCCTCCTTCCCTATCGTCTGTACCCCAATCAATTTACTCAAACGGATCTTAGCATCAACCTCGCAACGTAAAACTGATTTTTTGTCTAGAACAATATCCGGTGATGCTACACGTGTCTTCTTTGGTCATCCCCTCCTTTTTTTACCCGGCAAAAAACAAGATTATGCCACTTGACTATTAACTCTAGCATTATCTTCATGTTGTATTTGATTTTGACATCCCGTTGAAATAGCAACAACACCCTTAAAAATAGGGATATTAATTATCTGTTGCACCACTACATCAATCAAACCAGAATTTGAATCAAAATGGGACTCCCCAATAATCTGTTGCGAACCAATAGCACTCTCATCCAAACTCAAACACCCACGGTCCACGAGTTGTGCGTTCGCAACAGTATGCGAATCCATGATAGCCAGCCGAGGTGAAAAGGACGTAGATTCTAGTTGATGCACCCTATCCGGTGTTATATCCCAAATCATCCCAACATCCCCTAGATTCCGAACAACCAAACCCATCTCCAGGAGCATCCCCCACCATGCCCTCATTGTTCGACTTCCCACAACAATTGTCTATGGCCTCTTCGTTAACCTCTTCATCATTACAGGACTTCGACTCGCAATCTGAATCCGAATCCAATGAATTCACATCATTATCCAATTTGAAGCTCGGCCGGAAAATTGGCTCGACCTCGTCACTCGGACACAAAAATCTTTATCCTACAACGTAACATTAACAAGACTGTCAATCTTTGATAAACAATTAGTGCACAATAAAATATTTGCCATTTCGAAAGAAAGCGGAGATGCCGTCTCCTTATCAACATTAATAAAAGACCCCCACAGCTCAGCAATCTTAGCGAATGTCTGCTGGCACCAACCACGTAAAGGCAACCCATACACCGAAACCCATGTACGCCGACTCTGAAATCCGGCCAAATTGTCATTCCACGCTTCCACCTTAGTAAACCAAGGACTCAGCTTATCCTTATCTCGTAGAAACTCCTCCCGAGACTTCGCACCCTCAAACAAAAGCAAAACAACTTTATTTCAATTCCCCCCACTGTATGGGGTTGCAAGAGAGTAGAAATCCCTCTTGATCCCGATGGAATAGAATCCCTCCTTTGAGTTCCTGCAAAATGTTCATAAATTTTTTACAAAAAAATTAAAATATCAATTAAACTTTATTTAATAATGATATGTGAAAAAAATGTTACGTAAAATTTCTCATTTCAATTTTTTTTGTTAGAATTATTTAACAATGTTAATATAAGTGACCTAGTTTATTAATAATAAAAGTTGAATGATGTGATTTGATTGAATTGAAAATTTATAATGTAAATGAAAGTATATGTTAAGTTCAGTGATCTAAAATGTAAATTACCCATCAATTCTATTTATAACATTTTCGTTGCAAAATAGGTATTTATTTTGCAAACATTTATTTTAACGATAGCTTAATATCATTAATTTTGAGTGAGTAAATAATATTCTTTGACCATAGAATTAATAAATAAAAAGGTATGGAGCTCAATGAAAACAAAAGTAAAAAAAGGTCGATAAAGTGGATTACTTAAAGGTATCTCATTAATTATGGAACAATAATGCCATACTTTAATCTTAGTTAATTCTTTTCCCTAAGGGGTTTGATTGTTGGCTTTATATGATATTCACCCTCATAATTGTTAAACTTTGTATTCCATTTTAGACATATTTTATAATTATTATGCATAATGGAGAAAAATAATAATAAACTTTGTATTCCATTTTTAGTGATATAATGTAGTATTATTTATACTACAACGTTTCAAATTACAAAAGAAAAACGCATTAGCTTATTATATAATCTAGGCATAAAGCCAAAAGTGTCCCTAACGTTTGACTGAATAGTCATTTTGGTCTTTATTCTTTATTCTTTTTTTTTGAAGCTGCTAGTCAACTGACGATAAACAACTTGAAATGACTTAACAGAATGACGTGTCAGAAGAATTTTTTTATATTTTATTCAATTTATAAAAATATTTTTTGACTAATGTGTCATTATGTAAAGTCAGTATATTTGTCTATATGACACTGCTATCGCGGCGTGCACTGCCATGCGATTTTGTCATATCATTTCAAGCTGTTTATCGTTAGTTGACAAACAGTTTTCATATGCAGATGGGCCATTTTGACCCAAAATAAAACGCTGAAGGTTAAATTGGTTCAAAAAAATAGGTGCCAAAAAAGCTATTCAGTCAAACGTCAAGGGCATCTTTTGGCATTATGCTTATAATCTAATAACTCACTTGCATGTAAAAATATTAATAAACTTTCTTATTAAATTGTAACTTGATTTGTTGTTGAAGTTTATTTATAGGATATAGTAAGTGTTAAGATTTAATACTTGTCTAATTTACCTAATATATAATTATTGTCCGTAATAGAATTACCGAAATGTAAAATTATATAGAACATTATTATGTATATTACATTGTACTTTTTAAATCTTTTAACTCGAACAACATGTTTTATTGTTTTATTGATAGAATATAAGATTCATCCAAAAACATAACGTGCTAAATTGTTCTTTCAGAATTTGCTTTTTCTTTATCAAAATGACAAGATTTTTTTTAAAACAAAACACTTGGTTTTATAATAAAACATGTTATTTGTTATGTTTAATAATAATTATTATTATTATTAAAATGTTTAATAATCAATCCATTAATTTTTGTACTATTTTTTCATTTTGGTTAAAGTAAAACGAATCAAAATCAATAAAATGAGGGTGTGGTATAAGAACATTAAATGGCGTAAAAATCAATAATGAGGCACCCAACTGCTAAAATTTAGATTCCACTCGATTTACGAAGGTAAGCCGCTGTTTGCATTTTTTTATCAACCCCCCTCCCTCCCCGCGCGCTGTTTTGCATTTACAATTATAATCTATTAATTTTATAATGTAGGGTTTATGTTTTAGGGTAATTATATCATGTACTAATAAATTTTTCTACAAATACGATTAATTTTGTTTAAAAATTAAAATCATAAATCTTAGTCCTAAAATCATAAATCCTAAACACTAACCTCTAATCCTTAAAACTTAAATT
The DNA here is from genome assembly GCA_019671005.1 of Hibiscus mutabilis. Taxonomy (NCBI): domain Eukaryota; kingdom Viridiplantae; phylum Streptophyta; class Magnoliopsida; order Malvales; family Malvaceae; genus Hibiscus; species Hibiscus mutabilis. The sequence goes on along the minus strand of CM033729.1, from coordinate 47,378,764 downwards.
GTAACCATAAAACATAAATTTAAATCCTACAATCTAAACATCTAAAACTTACACTCTAAATTAGATTCGCTTGTAAAAAATAAGTTTTTCACCGCTAATGCATTGAATGTTTTCTCTTATTTTTTCGATTATAATTGTGAATTTTGGTTTAAAATTTATAGTTGAGTTTAAAATCAGAGAATAGAGTTTTAAGTTAAAATTTAAGATTTTTAATTTTAGAATTTAAAATTGAAATAAATAATTATGTGAATTAAAATTTATAGGTTTCGTTGGTTAAATAATTATTTGAAAATATTAATTGGTGAAATAATATTTATTAAAAATTATTTGTTGAAGTAGAGATATTATTATAGTATTAGGGTAAGTCAAGAGACTATAGGTCGATTTCAGGAAAAATCGATAGCACTGCATGTTAACTTCAGACATAAAAACTTATTTATTGTAAGTCACTTCAACAAATCTATTGATACTCTATTGAATTGATAATTTTATCCCTAAATAAATAAATAATCTATAAAACACATCAATTTAACTGATATTATTTCTAAACAACAATATTTAAACTATTTATCTCAAGAAATATGTATAAAAAAATATTACTCAATTTTTTTCAACTTATTTTAGGGTGAAAGCAAAACCACTGCAAATCTGAAAACACCATAACGTTTGTCCTTGTTTGTTTGGATTTGCCCATAAATCTAGTGTTTTACAGATCCCTATGATTGAAATTACATGGAAAGTGAAAAATAAAAAGCTGAGTAGCATGTCAATGTAAAAAGCAATCAGGTTTAACTTTAAGACAGGCTAAAAAGGGAAAAGTTAAAACTACACACTTTTTACTGCCAATCTCGGCGTTTTGAAGTGGAAAGGGAAAAAGAAGAAAGAGGAAGAGTCAACCAACATGTTTGACTTGTTGGTGCTATGTATACGTATGTATGAAAAAATTATTAGCTCAACACCTCATATTTTATTCAATAATAATTTTTTATTTCATTTATTTTTTTAAAGTGAATTTTCGTATTTTTTTTATATGTTATTAAATAAATTAATCTTATTAAATAAAACTATAGATAACGTAGTGAGCTAAGATCATGTAACAATTTTTCGTTTATATGGCTTCCAAGAGTCCACGTAACGGGTCTTATTATCTTCTTCACCTGTTTTTTTAGGGTTCCCCATTCACTTGTAACGCCCAGTCCATTGTTTTCTCCATTTCAGACCCTAAAACCAAATCCCATCCCCTAAAAGAGAGAGGGAGAGGGACAGAGAACGAAGAGCTAAGCTGTAATAAAAAGGGTTTTCTGCTTGCCTTTTCTCTCTCTTTCTCTCCATTAAAAACCACTTCTTTTTTGTTCATCCTTTTGTCTCCTCTATCCTAAGGAACACAGTTTCATAGATTCTTATTTTTTTTGTTTTTTTTTCATGTATATGTTGAAATGAATCAAATGGGAGTGTAGTCAGAAAGAGTGTAAATTTGTAGAGAGAAAGAGTAGAAAAAGCAAAGCTTTGTGCTTTGTAGATTATAGAACAAGATTATTTGATGAGTTTTGGGGGATTTATTGATAACAGCTCCGGTGACGGATTTGGGGGTGCAAGAATAGTTGCAGACATCCCTTACAGCAACAACAACATGTCCGCCGGTGTCGTTGCTCAACCTCGGCTCATGTCTCCTCTTCCCAAGAACATATTCAACTCCCCAGGCCTTTCTCTTGCTCATGTAATGATCAAAAACTCTATCTTTATCGATCTTTTGTTTCATTTTTTTGTTGGGGTTTATCTGCGTTATTTTTTTTTCAGCAGCAACCGAATATAGATAATCAAGTAATGCGAGAGAATTTCGAGGGAAGTTCTGGGAGAAGAAGCAGGGAAGAAGAAAACGAGATCAGCAGATCTGGAAGTGACAACATGGATGGAGCTTCCGGTGATGATCTAGAAGCCGCCGACAAGCCTCCGAGGAAGAAGAGATACCACCGACACACTCCTCAGCAAATCCAAGAGCTCGAAGCGTATGATTTCATGTCTCAAAGCAAACATGTTTTTTTCTTTTCTTTCTGTTTAGGAACTATCAACTTACCATGTTTTTTCCCACCTTTTTCTTGGTTTTGGGTTAGTCTCTTCAAGGAGTGTCCTCATCCTGATGAGAAACAGAGATCGGAGCTTAGCAAAAGGCTTTGTTTGGAAAACAGACAGGTTAAGTTTTGGTTCCAAAACCGCCGTACTCAAATGAAGGTACGTTTTTTTTTAAATGATCTTCCTTTGTGGGGATTTGATTGTTTATGTAAAGTTAAAGACTTGATCTTTTTTTGTTTCTAGACTCAATTGGAACGCCATGAGAACTCTTTGCTCAGGCAAGAGAACGATAAGCTCCGAGCTGAGAACATGTCTATAAGGGATGCTATGAGGAACCCCATTTGTACGAACTGCGGTGGTCCGGCCATAATCGGGGACATATCCCTCGAGGAGCAACATCTTAGGGTCGAGAACGCTCGTTTAAAGGACGAGTTAGATCGAGTTTGTGCACTGGCCGGCAAGTTTCTGGGGCGGCCCATTTCGACACTAGCCGCTTTAATTGCAACCCCATTGCAGAACTCGAGTTTGGAACTCGGGGTCGGCAACAATGGTTTCGGTGGATTAAGCACCGTGGCTACAACATTGCCTTTGGGGGCTGACTTTGGTGTTGGTATGACAAATGCTTTGCCTGCAGTGGTTCCTCCTAATAGGTCGACAACTACGGTGACCGGTGTCAATCGATCGGGGGAAAGATCGATGTTTTTGGAACTCGCTTTGGCTGCGATGGATGAATTGGTTAGGATGTCACGGTCCGATGAGCCACTTTGGATTAGGAGCTTGGATGGTGGAAGGGAAATACTAAACCAAGATGTGTACTTGAGGACTTACACTCCGTGCTTTGGCATGAAATCAAATGGGTTTGTGACCGAGGCCTCTCGAGAGTCTGGTGTGGTGATTATCAACAGTTTGGCCCTTGTTGAAACTTTGATGGATTCGGTGAGTCATGTCATTTTCTTCGAACTTTTCTAGAGGTTTGTGCCATTGGAATTAACTTCCAATTTCACTTTCCCCCTTTCTTTTACATAGAATCGTTGGTCGGAGATGTTTCCTTGTATGGTTGCTAGAACATCAACTACTGATGTGATATCTAGTGGTGTGGGAGGAACCAGAAACGGTGCACTTCAACTGGTAAGTTAATTTCAACTTTCTAGCCATAGTAAAGGATCATTCCTCAATTTATAACTCCTTGTAATAATCTTTTCTTCTTTTGTTATAAGATGCACGCTGAGCTCCAAGTCCTTTCTCCATTGGTCCCGGTTCGCGAGGTCGATTTCCTAAGGTTCTGCAAGCAGCATGCCGATGGGGTTTGGGCGGTGGTCGACGTGTTTATTGACACGATCCGAGAAACACCAGGTGCACCCTCTTATGTGAACTGCAGGAGGCTCCCTTCTGGCTGTGTCGTGCAAGATATGCCTAATGGATACTCCAAGGTAAAAATCCATGGAAACTTGCATTCCCAAGCCCCAACTTTAGGGCTCATGCATCTAAAGAATCTTGTGTTTTAATTTGTCTAGTGATTACACTGTCAGTGCCTGGTTTTGCTTCAAACCAACTCATTAACTCCCCTGTGGGAGACTCATTTCGTTGATTTTGATGCTTTTGTGATGTTAAAAAACTATACTATTGTTTAGAATCCCAAGTTTCAACTTATAATAAAATATAGTATGATATAATATCCTTTGTGATCCCTGGGAGTCTCTTGTTGAATAAACTATTGATTTGATGTTTCTATTCCTATATTTTGACTCTGCCTCGATTACCCCATCTAGCCAGCTACATTTGTTTGTATACGGGGATCTTGCTTTTTTTTATTTAAAGATGGATAACTATCGAAATTTAAACTTATATTGTATTATTTTCTTTATGATCGAACCCTTTTCAATCTTTAATGCCTCAATGCAAGGGAGAGAGAAAGATACAATTGCTTTCATTGAGCCCAATCTTTGAGTCATTTCCAAGATTTGCCTTGCATTTTTCTATTAGTATTAGTATTTTTTATTAAAAATAAATAATTGCACTGATTGTTAGTGTAATTAGTCAAGATTTATGCTTGGATGATGCTAAAATATTGAACAGGTGACATGGGTTGAGCATGCCGAATATGAGGAGAGCCAAGTCCACCAACTCTACCGCCCTTTGCTAAGCTCAGGCATGGCGTTTGGTGCCCGACGTTGGGTGGCCACCCTTCAGCGCCAATGCGAATGCCTTGCTATTCTCATGTCCTCTACTGATCCCACTAGAGATCACACAGGTTTCCGATATATATATATATACTTTGAGACGTGTTTTTTTTTATCTGGCAGTGTATCGAATAATAATACGTGGATCGATGAATATGTTTATTTTTTTGTGTAGGGATAACTGCCAGTGGGAGACGAAGCATGTTGAAGCTAGCACAACGTATGACGGATAATTTCTGTGCCGGAGTGTGTGCCTCCACGGTTCATAAATGGAACAAGTTGAACGTTGGGAGCGTGGATGAAGACGTTAGGGTTATGACTCGGAAGAGCGTCGACGATCCGGGTGAGCCGCCGGGCATCGTTCTGAGCGCGGCTACTTCGGTCTGGTTGCCGGTTTCGCCTCAAAGACTGTTTGATTTCCTGCGCGATGAACGGCTGAGAAGCGAGTGGGACATCTTGTCCAACGGTGGTCCAATGCAGGAGATGGCCCACATCGCCAAAGGCCAAGATCATGGCAACTGCGTCTCCCTCCTCCGTGCCAGTGTAAAATTCCTCACACTCCTCCTCTCTAAATTTATAAAAAAAAGAGTAAAATCTGGGGACGAAGAGTGTAATAAATAATAATTTTGTGACGAAAATAAATTGGGACGAAAACTCTGGAAATTTGGAAGTATTCTGATTTATAAATCTGGGTGCAGGCCATGAACGCAAACCAGAGCAGCATGCTGATATTGCAGGAGACATGCATCGATGCAGCGGGGTCGCTTGTGGTGTACGCTCCCGTTGACATCCCGGCCATGCACGTGGTCATGAACGGTGGTGATTCGGCTTACGTAGCTCTCTTACCCTCAGGTTTTGCTATCGTCCCGGATGGTCCAGGCTCTCGTGGTGGGCCCTCGTCGAACGGAAATGTTAATGGGAACGGCGGTGGTGGTTCTCAGAGAGTGGGCGGGTCACTTCTCACGGTGGCTTTCCAAATACTGGTCAACAGCTTGCCGACGGCCAAGCTCACTGTGGAATCGGTGGAGACGGTGAATAATCTGATTTCATGCACCGTCCAGAAGATTAAAGCTGCCCTTCAGTGCGAAAACTGAGCGTGTTTGTGTATTTAGTCATCTGTTAGGGTTTGTGGTGAAGAGTGAAAAATGGAGAGCTTTTGCCGTTTTGAGTTTGTGTTTGTGTGAGTTGGAAGGTGTTGAGTCAAGAACGAACCGCGCGTGGAGAGACTCCTTGTATGGGCGATGATCAGCGTCGCCGGTGACAGCGCAAATGCAAGGGTGGTGGTTCGGGTATTGACTCAGGTCGACCCTTCAACGTGGAAAAAAGAAGAAAAATCCTAGATTAAGGATACCTTAAAGAACAGCTCCTGGTTATTGTTTTAATTCAATATCTTTTCCCGGGGGTAGCTTTTGGAAACTAATTACTAATCTTTTTTTTCTTCAGATTATCGGTCTGGTTTATATTTATATATAAGATTACTTTAATATATTTCTTCATCTAAAATGAAAAAAAATGTTCTTAATCTTCCTTGCTGTTATTTTACATAGTATGCCATAGTTTGGTGACAAATAATCATTTGAATGTCAAAGATTTGAGGATTCGACCATGAGGGTAAAAAGAGGTCAAAGATGGAAAGGGTCGAAGTAGGCTATGCCAGGGTAGTATCAATTTAACGGTTGGATAAACGATACATATAAGATTTATATTCGATATACTGACAGTGAAAGCTAAAGGTTTCATAAGCGCCTTTATTTTGGGGGTAGAGATTTAGAGTAAGGTGTAGGTATGTATGTATATATACAAATAAGTTCTCGTCATTTATAACTGAGAATTGAGTTTAATTGCCGATTAAGTATAGCTCAATTGACATTGTTACTGGTACAATATATACAATAATGTAGGACTGAACATGTTTAAACGCTCAATATCTTCCAATTTATAAATCGGGAAGAGTCTGAATAGTATAAATATTGTACACGGAAGGCCTCTCAGAAAATAGTAAGCCCATAAAAGTAATGAAATCGGGTTTTGTGCAGTCCAAGATATCACATCCCGGATTTGCGTAGAATCACATACTCTGCTTGAGTGGTCTATGCATCCGCACTTAGCCTACGTTGTTACGAAGGAATTATCTACTGAAATGGATGAGTGGAGGCCAGATTTTAACAAAGTTGGCATGAATCGTCCATGCATTTTGCATACATATCGACCAATGCACTTTGAACAAAGACATTACCTTCAAAACCAGTTCTAACAATGAAACTATGCACTTACGCGTATCGAAACACCCTTCATGAAAACTCTGTACCGTATCGAAACACCCTCTCGAGTACCCAAACGTAGGCCAAAATAGCCTAAGCTCGTACCAAAATAGTTGCTCGCGTACCAGTACATTAAGCCTGGAATGGCTTACCCATACCGAAACAAGGACACCCGTACCGGTACGCCTGGACCTGTAATGTCCCAAAATAGCTGTCAAATCACATTTTGATGATTTCCAAAACACTCCAACATGCTTCAAACACTTATACAACATTACTAAGATACATTACCAACCAAAGCATCACAGATTCAGCAACCATTCATGGCATTTATACTACTCAAGACATTCTATAGGCATACATCCTAATATTATTTCACCAAGTAACCAAAACTCACATTTGGTACATTTAAGGCATACTCAACATGATTGCACATTTATAGCATCATATCAAACTTGCTTGAATCATCAAACCATGGTAACCAATCACAACCAATTAGATGCATACTTTAGCACTTGGCTAGCAACAATATAGGCAAGATTCACTCAAGCTCAATTGACATCAAACAACCCTAAAATCCAGCACTACCTATGCTTAATACTCATGGAATAATAGAAATACAAATCCCTAAAATATGGCGAACACATTGACTTATTAACCGGAAACATAAACCGAGTTCATACTCAAACTAGTTTTTGTTCTTAGATCACTTTGGCCTTGCCCTTGCAGCCCCAAACTTTAGTGATTTGCATCGTTAAGGAAAAAGAGCGTAAGCACACTTGCTTAATGAGGATGCTCTTAAAACAATGATGCATTAGAACCCTTGAAAACTACACACTTGTTTTCAAACCAAGCTTGCAACCTAAACAAGTTCCAATGATTCCACTTCAAAACATGCATATCGACCATATGCAAAACATTATAATCCACATGCTTAAATCCCCAAAGCATTATATACAAAACCATGCTTAAATTCCAAAGCATTATAAAATAAGTTCAACACTTGAATTATCATATATTGACATTTATAGTGACCCCGGATAGACGACCTCTATCCTTTATTAGCTGACCGCTAATCTTTAAGTAACCGACCGTTAACCTTACATTTTGGATACACGGATCTCCCATGATAGTCGACTACTACCATGACCCATACCATGCTGACCGCATGATATAACCTCCTTGCCGACCGTAAGATCAACATCAACAAGGGGAACCGACCGCTCAACCTAAGTGACAACATTATAATTCGAGTAGCCGACCGCTTACCTCTAGGACTCTTAACCACGATCGATTTTTATCATATTATAGTGCACTTCATCCTATGGCATGCCAACTATATCCGAATGTTTTCTCATCATGTCACATGGCCAATATATCATTTACAAAATCATTAACTCACTGTTTTACAATGCATTATACAAAACCACCACATATGCAATCACATTGCCAAAGCAATAACACCATTCCCGACCGGAATGAAAACCAATGCTCACTAGCATTTCTTATACTTTTAAACCCCTGCATATCTACTAAAATCATGCATTTCCAGTAAATAAATCAAACCACTTTTACGACCAAAACATGAATTACACGTGCTCATATCTGAACCGATATTAAAGAGAAAAAGAGGGAAAACTTACTTTCAAGCTTAGGTAAGTGTTTCAAACTTATCCTAAACTCCCAACAATCTTTATTAAACCTCTTAAAGGAGTTTAAACTAGTTTCCACTCACCGATACGTTCATTTTGCTCGCCAACACAAATCAAGCTTCTGACAAGCCACAATCAACGTCAAGCTTTGTCTCTTTGATTATCCCATGTTTTAACCACATAAAACCAAAGGGAAAATGCATCATTATGCATTCAAACCATTGCTTACAAGCAATTACCCGCAACTCTCAAGTTGCCCACTCAAAACCCATCCGAAATATACCGAAATCATCATCAAACACTTTCAAAACTTAACCCAGCCATACTACAACGATTCAATCCATCAAACACCATCAATTAACACTTAAAAATAGGATTAATTCATCCAAATACTTCCAGCAACTACACAGCCACCCAACACCACAAAAACACAAATCTAACAACCTTAACAACTAGGGATTCAAGAATTTGTTAAAATCAACTTAACAAAAATATACATCCAAAATATGTTTAAAAACAATCCTCAACCCTGGAAAACAGATCCAATTCGAATCTTCCACTATTTTATCAATTTTACCCAATTAAATCAATTAATCATTATAGAAACACAAAATCAATTTATAAATCATAAATCAAGGATCAAATACTTGGGAATATAAATAAAGAACCATCAATAGATGAGAAGAATGAACCTTACCTCTATTGTTTTATTTCTCCCTCAATTGACTGTTTAAAGCTTGAAAAACACAAGAATTCAATAAGGTTTTGTAAATCAAAGATAAAGAATCAATTAAAAATCATGAAATTAAGAAAACAAGTCTATCACCTCTGTGATTTGATGAAAATAAGAGTGTTTGGCAGAAAAGAAGTGGAGAGAAAAGTTGGGAGAAAAGTTACGTCAAATTTCTTTAAAAGTGATAACTAACTTAAATATCCAAAACCCCTTTTAATTATCTTTTAAAACACAAGTTAAAATGACTTAATTGAAGAGAGAAATCACCAGCAAAAACTTGGTAAAATAGCTCCTTAAGGATTCTAAGAATTTGATCCTTTTCATTTTAGTCACCTTTAAAAATAGTTTTCAAAAATTACATTTTTGGTCACTAACCAAAATGTCACCCTTGCAAAACTTTTTTTCCAAAATTGATTTCACCATAATCATTAGTATATTAAATAATGATTTTAGCACATTTTCCATAATTTTATCACCGTCAAAAGTATTTAATCCAATTAAATCCCGAAACCAACTCGAATCTCTAATATCGGTCCACCGGACCTTCGAACCAACCTTTAAAACATCTAAGCCCAAAACCGAGGTGTTACAATGGGATCGGGGTGTTACAGAGATGGTCTATCTCAGGAGTTGTGTTGAAATCTCTTGTAATAAACTTGAGATAATTTTTTTGTTGTTAGAAAAAGTTAAAAAACTCCTCATAAACATTTTTATAATTTTCTTAAACACTTCTTATGAAGAATTAGGAAAACTGAAATTCCTTTTGAATTAGAAAAAAAAGTCATGAATAACTACTGATGAGATATAAAGAAATTCATAATCGTTTATGATTATGCATACTAATCTTAATTATTAGCAACTTCTCAAAACTTTGAAAATATAATCATGTGTAAACAAGATTTGAGTTTGTTAAAATATAGGTTTATGGTTAAAACTCATAGCAAACTTTAGTATGATTGAGAATTTGTTTGCACATTGTCCAATACACTTATTGATTTATTTCTATCTTAAAATGTTAGAAATGTGAGGGTGTCTTAAAATGATGATTAAAGTCAGAGAGGAACCTAGTTGATCCACTTACCAATTGTTAAAGACGAAAGTTGGTTCTAGATTCGTCGAGGGGGTGGGTCTAAAGCCCATTAGTTGAGGAATTCATGGTGGATACACAACTTAGTTATCTAAGTTCAATGTGGTTAAACGAAACCATGGAAAGACTCATAGTGTATATTTCTACCTACCCATCCCTATGACGAATAATGTATATGCACATGATGAGCTTTATTGCTCTTAATAAATTCATAGCCCAAGCTTTGAATGGTCTTAGTGAGAAAGACTTGATGAATTTACCGATTTTAGATGAATATCTACTCTTAATAAGTTCATAACCCAATGTTAAGTGGGTGGTCCTAACGCGAAGGACTGGATGAACTTGCCACTATAGAGTGGAATTTTCTTAAACTCTTAATGAATTCAATCCCAAGAGTTTGGGTGATCCTATTTGAGAATGACTCATTGAATTCGCCGATTACAGAGGTTGAGTATTTATTTTTAATGATTTCTTATCCCAGAGTTTGTGTGGTTTATTTAAGATGAATTTAAAGAAATTCACCTTATTTATTGTGAGGTTGAGCTGTTGTAAAATCTCTTAATTATTTCATAGCCCAGATTCGGGTGGTTTATGTTGAGATAAACCTGATGAAATAACCTACGCAAGTAAGAAGGACTAGCCACCTTCTATAAAAAAAACGTTGGGCTATTTTTTCTAGTACACTTACTAGAATCCTAAGGAATGAGGGCTATATATATACATTCCTATATATACTTTGTAGACACATCGAGGACTTCAGTGGATGAAGGGGTTAGTTGTGTGTTATGAGTTCACCTTAATCTTAGAAAGTTCTAGATTCGTTCATTAATCAAAGAGAAGAATTACTCATTATGTTCTAGCTCCAGATACGTTCACTAGTGCTTAAGCAACTAATCTCGCTATTGCTCTTCTCATGTTTTAACTTCAATGCTCTCATTTTTACGAATGATATTCTTTCGCATTAGTGGGGGAATGTTGTTAATGCTTAATTGTAACTATTATTTTAAGCTCATTTAATTCTATTTTAAATAGAATTAAATTGTGTTTGAAAATGATAGTTTTGCCCTCACTATTTAACCTATAAATAGTGGGCATCTCTTCACATTTGATATATCCCTAAGCAAATGTTTGCTTTAGAAACACTCTCTGGTTTTTATAAACCTATCCTGAGTGTTGTTTTTGAGTTGAGAAAAGAGCAGTACCATCAGAGTCTACTCCATCTTTTGGGTGTATGAAATTTGGAGAGCGTGCTAACCTCAGGGGGCGTTCGTCTATTGTAGCGATTACATATATCGGGGCGAATTCGCTTCTAAGTAAGTGGTTAATACCACGATACGATTATCGTTTCGTTTAATTATTCTATCATTTTCCAGTCAGTACTAACACCTCGTTTTACATCATTATATTTTCCAACACCAATCACCTATTTTCCTCTTCGAAGCAAACCCGATGTCGAACACAACCTTAAAATACTTCCCATGGTGTATTGATCAGGCCTTTGTTCCTCAAACTCCATTCTGAAAAACTAATCAAAAGCTTCAGTCTTCAGTTGTCATCCCATGTTGACAAAAAAACTGAAATTAGTGAATTCCAAGTGATGGAACTCTTTATTGGGGTCTCTTTAAAAAGCTCTACAGCTTCGGTTAATTTCCCGGAAGCTGCACACGCAACTATCTATGTGTTCCAGGTGAACTCATACCGTTCAGGCATTTTGTCGAATAGCTTCCGAGCTTCATTAATCCGACCCCATTTGGATAACACGTTCAAAACCCGATCGGAATCGATCTTTTATCGACTGGAATTCATAAAATGGAAACGATTTGATCGAACGTGAATGCATTGGTGAAATGACTTGAATACGATTTGAATAATTATCCGGAGTTTTTTTACCCCGGTCGGGTACCCGGCCCGCTAAAATATACATTTTTCCGGGTCGGGCTCGGGCCACAAAAATGTCCATTATAAGGTACCCGGTGACCCGATGACCCGGTTTGTTTTTTTATATTTTATTATTTATATATTGCATAAAATATTATAAATTTAAAAAATGTAAATTATTCCTAATGTTTTAATTTGTGCAAAGTTTTCCTAATTGTGTTCATTGATTCCTATTCCTGATGTGTTCAACTCTTCACTGTAAATTACTTCCTAATGTTTTAATTAGTGCAAAGTTTTAATTTAGCCATCTCCATTATTTTCCTAATTAGTGCAAGATATCTAATTTTGTTGTCTTCCATCGCATTTAGCAAAGAAACGGTAATGACATTTAGTTTAGATAATGAATGGTGTTTGTGTTATTAAAACTTCTTCCAACTTTTATGTGTTCTTTTTTGGATTGTGTACTTTATATTCTAAAGTTGTTTGGGTTTGATACTTTAGATCTTAAATTCTATGATGGTATTATATAATTCAAAATTTTATTAGTTATGAGTATTTTTTAATAAAATTAAATAATTTTAAAAAGGAAAAAATACGGGTACCCGGTTAGACTGGGCTGGGAAACAGGCCGAAGATTCTAGTACTCGGGGCTTTGGGTACTCAGTATCTCGGGTACCCGGTAATGATAGACACCATTGGTTTTTTTAAGGGTAAACCACATTTTCTGTCACTCAATTTGTCTGCATTTATGCTTTAGTCACCTAACTTTAAATATTTTTCATCCAACTTTGAATTTGCGGAAAACCGAACAAAAAAGAAGAAAGAAGGGATAAATGAGAGTGTTTTGGTACTAGTTATGTTGCAAATGACGGTTGAAGGTGGTCAAATGGTAGTTGATGAGGATTTCGACCATGAGAAGAAGGTTAAAAAATAGATTAATTTAAAAATCAAATTGTCCAAAATGCAGCGTTTTTATACTGTGTTGTATAAATAATGGTTGGGGTGAATAAATGAATTTTTAAAGTTGGGTGACAAAATCACAAAACGTTAAAATTTGGCGACCAAAGTATAAACATGGTAAAATTCAGTGACCCAAATGTGTAATTTACCTTTTCTAAATAAGTTCTTAAAAAAAATTCTTACCTCTGTTAAAATTTACATTTCTAAAAATTGAATTTTGAGTTGGACAAATTGAGTTATTTTATTTATTTGATATTTAAATTAATTTAATTTATTTTTTGAATTCGAATCGAGTTAAATTTTATAATTTGTATAAGTCAAGTAATAAATTAGTGTAAATACTTCTAAAGTTTCCAATCAATTTAAGAAAAATTTGTTCCTCTAAACAAAGTTTATATAGAAAAAACTAAAACATGTCTTCAAAAATTCGAATGAAAATAAAAAATTCCAAAATCTTATGATTTTTAAATATATATAAAATATATATTTTTGAGACTTTAAAAAAATAAGTTATCAATTTTAAATTATCACATTAAAGTATTTTTTTTACATTATTTTGTTATAAATAAAATAAAGAAGAACAATAACAAGAACAAAGAGATGAGAGGAATAAGGAGATTTGTATTTATTCTCAATGTATAGTTGTGTACAATGCTTTCTCCAAACCCTATATTTATAGGCATAAGAGGAAAACCCTAATTCCAATGGGTATTAAACCCTAATAATAAAGTACATTAAAGTCTCCTTTAATACATGGATATCCACCATAAATAAAATATTCATAACATTTCCCCTTGGATATCCATGAAGATAATGTGCCTCGTTAAAACCTTACTAAGATAAAAATCATGCGTGTTAGGATTTTTGTTTTGATATAATAATTGAAAGATAATTTTGGGCTAAATTGAAAAGATTGCAAAAATGATTTAAAGTCCAACCAACTTGAAAATATGTTTGAGGTGTTTTCAAAAGATTTTGGGAGGCTTTAAAACGTTTTTAAATAGCAAAATTAGCAAAAATTGAAGCTTCGTACCGATACTCATCATACCGTATCGATACGTGATTCAATCCAAAATTTTCAAAATCAAAACCTCATACCGATACCGCTTCTGACGTATCGGTACAGACATGGTGGTTCCGAAACCACCCTAGAGGTTTCGAAACCTCTGCTTGTTTTCAGCCTGCAACGGCTATTTCCCAAAATAGGGGAGTACCGATACGGGTACTCGCGTACCGGTACCAACAACACTAGAATGGGAAATTTTTCTTAGAAATCATCCCCAATGGCTCCAATTCATCCCCAACGGTCACCAACGGCTAGGAACTCATTTGAGAGGATAAAAGGACCTTTCAAGCACCTAGAACAACTAATGATCTTAATGCCAACATCTCAATGATTTAGAAAAGAGTCTTTGTACTTAAATTGTCATTTTCTTCATAAACAACCACTTGTGAGCTGAATTGTCAATGTATGCTCAAGTGTATTAGGTTTGGGTGAGTGAGCTTAATTGTGCAAACAATCTACCTAGTGAGGATTTCTTTGTTTGCTTTCTTTTTTCTTTGTAAAAAAGTGTTTTACAATACTTTGGGGTATAATTCTTGTGTTTGTAAGGGTTGCCTCTTGAGCCCGGGAAAAAGGAAAGAAATTCTTAGTGAATTTGGAAATCCTTAGTGGGGAAGCTAAAGTATTGGATGTAGAGCTTGGTTAGAAGCTCGAACTACTATAAAATCTTTGTGTCTTATTTCTTTTCATTGCTTCCACCACCAATCACCCAATTACCACTTCTCCACCACTTGACGAGCAATTCGGTTGAAGAATTCAAGCCCATCAATTGGTATTAGAGCGGGACTCAAATCAACGATCCAACAACCTTTGAGAAGATCACATGAGTGCTCGATCCATCTCTACATTCAATTGACCTTGAAGAGCTATTTTGTTCGACATCAAGCTCAAGGATTCAAAGATGAGCCATCAATCCACCTCTCAATTGCAATGGTGGCATGCTCACACATTAAAGATAGGTAACCTTTAAGCCTAATCTTTTAGATTATTTCTTTGGTTACTTATTTTTAATGATAAAATGTTCATGCATATTTAATTGTTAGATTTTTATAAATGCATGACATCGAAAGATTTTTATGCATAAGTGTATTTAACACACTCATTCTTATTTTTGTATAAACTCTAAAAAGATTTGGATAAATTGAACTTTATGATTTTTTTAAACTTGATCATTTTTATTGAAATTCAATAATTTTCTTAAGTGTCAATGTTTTGAGCTAAAATTTAAAATGGAATGTATTTATTAAGGGGGAGCTTTTGTTTTTCAGAAGAATTTACTTACTCTCCATTGTTATTTTGAACCTTAAATGATTTTGAATTATTTTTGATATAACAAAAAGGGGAGAGATAAGTTTGAAAATTTTATAATTTCAAAAAGAAAAAAGGGGGAGCTTTAAATATTTTTATAAAATATTCTCTTTTTCTAAAATTATTTTCCTAAGGGGGAGCTTTCACAAAAATAAGTTTTCAAGTGGTTTCGTTATATAAAAAAGGGGATATTGTTGAGATATTTATTTTGATATAACAAAGTGAAAAATATTTTTGGACTTAAACAAATATTGCAAAAATAATTCAAAGTCCATTTAATTTGAAAAATATGTTTGAAAGCTTTTAAAAGTATTTTTAACTCAAACATATATTTTCAAGTAATTTAAAAGTCCCTAACGGCTAGTTTTCCAAAGGCTAGTTTTTCATCGCACACTATAAATACAAGGCAAAGACACTTTAAGAAGAAAAGGATAAACATCCAAGCCTAAAGTTCAAGAGAGAAAAGTCTTAATGCGTTTATTTATTTTTAATCTCTTGTAAATTCTTTAGTCCAATCCTAGTAAGCTAAAATGTGTAAACACCCACCTAGAAATGTATTTTGTTTACAAATGTCAATACCTCATTGTTGAGGGATAGGTTCTAATTTAGCCTAAGGAAAAAAACTAGACAGAGGGTTCTATCTTAGCCTGTGAAAAGATAAGGATGTAAGGTTACCCCTTGAACCCGTAAAAAGGGAATAATCCATTGTTAGAGGATTGAGAAATCCTTATTGTGGATGAATGGGTCTTCTTCAAGTGTTTTAAAAAGAAAAATGATACATTTCTGATACCAATTCATGCAATTGTTGAGATGCAAGAAGCAAATTAGCCGTTGGGGGCCTTTAAATTACTTGAAAATATTTGTTTGAGTCAAAAACACTTTTAAAAGCTTTCAAACATATTTTTCGAATTAAATGGACTTTGAATTGTTTTTGAAATACTTGTTCAAGTCCAAAAATATTTTTCACTTTGTTATATCAAAATAAATATCTCAACAATTTCTCCCTTTTTGATATAACGAAACAACTTGAAAATTGTTTTTTAAATGCTCTCCCTTAGAAAAATAATTTTAGAAAAATAAAATATTTTAGAAAAAATATTTAAAGCTCCATCTTTTTCTTTTGAAATTAAAATTTTCAAACTTATCTATTCCCTTTTTTTATTATATCAAAAATGATTCAAAACAATGTTTGAAATCACTTTAAAGCATGATAACAATATAGAGTAAGTTAAATCTTTTTTAAATCAAAAGCTCTCCCTTAGGAAAATAATTTTAGAAAAAGAGAATATTTTATAAAAATATTTAAAGCTCCCCCTTTTTTCTTTTTGAAATTAAAATTTTCAAACTTATCTCTCCCCCTTTTTGTTATATCAAAAATAATTCAAAATCATTTAAGGTTCAAAATAACAATGGAGAGTAAGTAAATTCTTCTGAAAAACAAAAGCTCCCTCTTAATAAATACATTCCATTTTAAATTTTAGCTCAAAACATTGATACTTAAGAAAATTATTGAATTTCAATAAAATGATCAAGTTTAAAAAATCCATGAAATTCAATTTATCCAAGTCTTTTTAGAGTTTATAGTAAAGTAAGAATGAGTGTGTTAAACACACTTATATGCATAAAAACTCTTTCGATGTCATGCATTTAAAAAATTTAACAATTAAATATACATGGACATTTTATCATTAAAAATAAGCAACCAAAGAAATAATCTAAAAGATTAAGCTTAGGGGTTAACCATCTTTAATGTGTGAGCATGCCACTATTGCAATTGAGAGGATGATTGATGGTTCATCTTTGAATCCTTGAGCTTGATGTCGAACAAGTTAGCTCTTCAAGGTCGGTTGAATGCAGAAATGGATAGAGCACTCCTAAGATCTTCTCAATGGTTGTTAGACCGTCAATTTGAGTCTCGCTCTGATACCAATTGAAAGACTTGTAGCACGCTCGAATCGATCTCCCGAAACCGTCAAGAGAGTTGGTTTTCGCTCTTTGATGAATTGGCTAAAATCGATAAAAATAGTAGACAATTTACACAAGGATTTTAGAGTGATTCAACTACCCAACAGAGTCTACATCCACTACCCAACAGAGTCTACATCCACTACCTTAGCACACCACTAAGGATTTTCCAATTCACTATTTAATTCTTCTCTTTTTCACGGGATCAAGAGTTAACCTTTACAACCCTGTCTTTTCAATGGCTAAGATAGAACCTCTCTAGTTTTTCCTTAGGCTAAACTAAAACCTCCCCCTTTTACAAGATAATTGTGTAAATAATGAAAACCTCACAAGGTGGGTGTTTACAAGAATTAAGCTCACAAGAGTGTAAAGAATAAAACAATGAAAAGCACTCTATATACAATATATACAAGAGAAATGAAGAATAAAAGACTTAAATGTTATTTCTCTTGATCATGAAGCTTGGATATGTTCTCTAACCATCTTCAAGTGTCCCAAGCTTGCTTTTATAGTGTGGAATGGTATTCTAGCCGTTTATGGCTATTGGAGATGTTTTAGAGCCTTTGGAAGCCATTAAAATCGAGCATTAAATGCTCACCTGCACAGAGGTTTTGAAACCATAGTAGGAGTTTTTAAATGAAAAACTAGCCATTACAAGGGCCTGGTATAGAAACCATACATAAGATTTTTGAAACCCGCTAGGGGGTTTCGTTTCATGGTTTCGAAACCTTTTTCCCAGGTTTGGTTTCCAGGCATTACTGCCTTACTGGTGTTAAAACCATTTATAGGGGGTTTTGAAACTTGCATTAAAAACTTGTAAAACCAGTTAAAATTGGCTTTAAAAGATATATTCGATATAAGAACAAAGTCAAAACATCTCAAACATATTTTTGTAAGTTTTGTGAACTTTGAAATATTTTTGCAATATTTGAATTATGTCCAATTTTTTTTCACTTTGTTATATCAAAATAAACATCTCAACAATTGCATAAATTGGTATCAGAAATTTATATGTTTTTAAAACGTGAAGAATGAATATGTTAGTCCCTATAATTATTAATGTGTTTATTACTTTTAAATCTCTTGTAAATTCTTTAGTCCAATCCTAGTGAGCCAAAATGTGTAAACACCCACATAGAGAGGTATTTTGTTTACAAATGTCCAGACCTCATTGTTGAGGGATAGGTTCTAGTTTAGCCTAAGAAAAAACTAGGGAGATGGTTCTATCTTAGCTCATGAAAAGATAGGGATGTAAGGTTACCCCTTGAACCCGTAAAAATGGAACAATTCATTGTCAGTGAATTGGGAAATTTTTAGAGTGGATGAAGGGGCCTTCTTCAAGTGTTTTAAAAAGAAAAATGATACATTTCTGATACCAATTCATGCAATTTCTTATACCAATTCATGATATTCTGGCCTTTTAATTCAATGATATCCACACTAAAGATTTTCCAAAAACATCTCCCCATTTTCGATGCCTTCAACCGAAATTAGCGTCGATGAAGGGTGTAGAAGTTTCTTTTGAAGTTGGGAAAAAAATAGACATTTTGACACATTCAATTTTAGAGTGGTTCGACCTTCTAACCAAGGTCTAGATCCACTACCTTAGCATCCACACTAAGGATTTCCCAATTCACTAACAATCAATTCTTCCTTTTTATGGGTTCAACGGGTAACCTTACATCCATATCTTTTCACGGGCTATGATAGATCACTCTCCCTAGTTTTTATAAGGATCAACTGGAACCTATCCCTCAACAATGAGGTCTTGAAATTTGTAAATAAAATACCTCTCTAGGTGGGTGTTTACACATTTTGGCTCACTAGGATTGGACTAAAGAATTTACAAGAGATTAAAAAGAAATAAACAAATTAAGACTCTTCTCTCTTGAAATTTAGTCTTGGATGTCTGTCATCATCTTCTTCAAGTGTATTTGGCTTATATTTATAGTGTGGAAAGAAAAACTAGCCGTTGGAAAACTAGTTGTTGGAAAACTAGCCGTTTGAAAACTAGCTGTTGGGGACTTTTAAATTACTTGAAAATATTTGTTTGAGTCAAAAACACTTTTAAAAGCTTTCAAACATATTTTTCAAATTAAATGGAATTTAAATTATTTTTACAATATTTGTTCAGGTTCAAAAAACATTTTCACTCATGGCATCTCAAATCTCAGTGAAATCGAAACACAAGAAAGTAGTCATGAAACTTGTAAAATATTTCACAGAGTATATGGCACAGAAAGAGAACACACCTCTACCGACCAAAGCTCTAGCGTCGATGATGGCGCCTCCCACGGTCTGAACTAGCTCTAAGTCTAGCTGAGTTAGAACCTACGAAATAAAGTTCTAAATTAAATTCACATTCTAAAATAATTAATACTATGACACCTAACTGAAACTATGCTAGATAACTCACGTGTATTTCTCGCAGAAGGTGCTGGAGCAGACTGAATAGGAGGAGGAGGAGGAGGAAAAATGTCGTCCTCGAAATCGATGTCGTCTGAAACACATAATTAAATCACATCAGATCTCAAATTCTCATAATTTTCTAAGTGCAAAATAAATTGTAATTAGCAAAATAGGTGTTTCGGGTTCGAATTAGATGAAACATACTGCAAATTCGGACTCAAGACGTCAAAAAATGTCAAGTCAAAGTTGACTGAAAAAGTCAAAAGTTAACGGTCAATGTTGACTTTCACCGATCAAAGTCAACATTGTCATCACTGCTCCAGTTTACCTTGACGTCACTGCTCGGGTCAACGCTAACATCACTACTCTTGTCAACTCTAACGTCACTGCTCTGGTCAATACTGACGTTACT
Organism: Hibiscus mutabilis; assembly: GCA_019671005.1. Lineage (NCBI taxonomy): Eukaryota > Viridiplantae > Streptophyta > Magnoliopsida > Malvales > Malvaceae > Hibiscus > Hibiscus mutabilis. The sequence goes on along the minus strand of CM033729.1, from coordinate 47,358,786 downwards.
GCTCTGGTCAATGTTGATGTCATTACTGGTCCATAGACCGAGCTGGTCAACGAGTCAGGTCAGTCAATGGGACAGGTCGGTCAAATTCGGTTAGGGTTAGATGTTTGGTTCGGTTCTAAAACTACCGGTTCAGCTCACTGGTCTGGTTCACACTAGATTGAGTTACACAGGCTCACATGAATCTGGGCTCTCCTTGTTGGGCTCAACCCAACAATTACACATCAGTCCACCCCCTCCTTCCCCTTACAGGAATCTGGGCTAGGGTTACCAAACCCTTGCCAATGGCGGCAAGCTACAAGGAGGCTGGTAATGGCACACGCTCGCCGACGGCCTTAACTTGAGTCCAAGAAAAACAGTCTGAACAACACACAACCCCAACAAAACTTCTAACCACACCCCGCAACGAAAAGGAACACAACAACCCAAAATTATACCCAACACTTACCCAAACATGAATGGAAAAAGAGATCGACGGCAGAACTTACGGTGGCACAAGAGAAACCGAAGGGTCTTTGTATGGTTCTGATATGAACAATTGGTGAAAGAAAGATGGGTGGTCGGGGTTTGGTTCGCAACACAATGAGAAGCATAAAGATGGGTTCGGCGCAACACACAGACGACGGCAACCCCTTCGTCGGAGGCTCGCCAGAAACAAGAGGAGGGGGTTTTGAAACTGAAAGTTGAGACAGAGGAAAAGGAGTGAGCAGCTGAAAAGGAAAAATATGGCAGATAAATAGCCTTAGGGTTTTAAGATTAGTATAAAATACCCTTGCAAAAATAGGTAAATTGCAAGATAAGGACACCCCATTCATTCCGTTTCCCATAAGAGTCCTCAAGTCTTGGTTTATCACAATAAAGTTACTAAAACCCTAACGCAAATAAATTTCCAAATTAGATAATTAGGGTTTCTGATTATAATTTCTAGGGTTTCGATATTAAAAATCCCAAATTAAGATTAATGTTTTTAATTTGAGTTCTAGGGTGTTACAATTCTCCCCCTTAAAAGAAATTTCGACCTCGAAATTTACCAGGGGAAAAAGATGCAGATACAGAGTTTTGATGACGGCTTTTGGCTCCCACGTAGCTCATCGTAACCATGGTTATGCCACAAGTACTTGACCATCTTAATGGTCTTTCTCCTAATAACTTTCTTATCATGCTCTAGAATCTTAACTGGTTCCTCCTCAAAACTCACGTCTGGACGGATCTCAATCTCCTCAACTGGAATAATGTGGGACGAATTCGATCTATATTGACTCAACATAGAAACGTGAAAAACATCATGAATACGGTGAAGCTCGGTAGGTAACTCAAGCTAATAGGCAACTAGTCCTACTCGACGAGAATTCGGTATGGTCCAATGAAACGAGGACTCAATTTGCCTTTCTGACCAAATCTAAGTACTTTCGCCATGGAGATACTTTCAAGAAGACCTCATCACCCACATCATGCTCAACATCACGCCGTTTCAGGTTGGCATAAGATTTTTGTCTGTCAAAAGCAGCCATAAGTCTATCTCGGATCAACCTGACAGTCTTCTCAGATTCACGAGTAATATTCAGACCCAATAATCTGTGCTCATTCAACTCGGTCCAACCTATGAGAGTACGACACTTACGCCCATATAGAGCCTCAAAAGGTGTCATCTAAATACTGGCCTGGTAACTGTTATTATATGCGAACTCTACAAGCGGAAGAAAATCCTCCCAACTGCCATGATAATCAATCACACAACCGCTTAGCATATCCTCAAGGATCTGAATAACGCGCTCTGATTGACCATCGGTTTGCGGATGATACGAAGTACTAAAGTTCAATCTTGTACCTAGAGCAATATTTAAAGACTTCTAAAACTTTGCTGCAAACCTCGAATCTCGGTCAAAAATAATAGACACAGACACCCCATAAAGTCTTAATATCTCTACAATGTACAACTGAGCTAACTTACTGAGAGGATAGTGAACTCGAACAGGAACAAACTGCGCAGATGTGGTAAGACGGTCAACAATAACCCAGATGGAGTTATTCTTCGACGGAGTCAAAGGAATACCACTAACGAAATCCACAGTCACGTGCTCCCACTTCCACTGAAGAATCTCAATATGTTGTAACAAACCAGAAGGACGTTTATGCTCTGCCTTCACCTTCTGACAAGTAAAACACTTAGACACAAAATCTACAACATCTCTCTTCAGACCCTTCCACCAATACCGCTCTCGGAGATTCTTATACATCTAGTCTCCACTAGGATACATAGAATAAGGACTATCGTGGGCCTCTTAGAGAATAACCTATTTAAGTCCAGAGTTCCTCGATATGCAGTATCAACCATAAAAACAAAGAATCATGTCCCGGTCAATGGAGAAATCCTTAGACGAACCCGCATTAACCTCTCTCAACTGGTGCATCAAGAACACATCACTAGTCTGTTCAGCCTGAATCTCAGATACCAGAGTAGGGATAACCCGAAGTTCAGCTAAGAGACTACCATCCTCATACAAACTCATACGAGCAAAAAGAGTTCTCAGATCGGAGATAACATGACGACTCCAAGCTCGGCTACCGCGCTAGCTTTACCTGGATAATACTCAATCTCACAATCATAATCCTTAAAGAGTTCAAGCCAATGACGATGTCTCAAGTTAAGTTCTTTTTGAGTGAGCAAGTATTTCAGACTCTTATGGTCTGTGTAGATATAACACTTCTCTCCGTAGAGATAGTGTCTCAAAATTTTAAGAGCAAAAACCACCGCAGCTAACTCTAGGTCATGAGTAGGGTAGTTGCACTCGTGCGTTTTCAACTACCGTGATGCATAAGCCACTACCTTCCCATCATGCATAAGCACACGTCCCAAACCAATGTGAAAAGCATCACTGTACATGGTGTAAGGTTTCCCAAACTCGGGTTGAATCAGAACTGGTGCCTCGGTCAATACTACCTTCAATTTCTCAAAACTAGACTGTTGGGCCTCAGTCTACACAAAAAGAGCATTCTTCCGTAAGAGTTTAGTCAACGGAGCTGCAATTAGTGAGAAACCCTCTACAAACCTTCAATAATAACCAACTAATCCCAAGAAACTACGAATCTCATGAACATTCTTGGGCTATTTCCAACCCATAATAGCTTCAACCTGCTTCGGATCAACCTTAATACCATCTGCAGAAACTATGCGCCCAAAAAACATAACCTCTTTGAGCCAAAACTCACATTTACTAATTTCACATACAGCTATTTCTCTCTCAAAGTCTGTAACACAATTCTAATATGCTCCTCATGCTCTGCCTCAGATTTAGAATAAACTAGGATATCGTCAATAAACACCACAACAAACTAGTCCAAGGTTGAAACACCCGATTCATCATGTCCATAAATGCTCGGAGCATTAGTCAATCTGAAGGGCATCACGAGGAATTTGTAATGGTCGTAACGTGTCTAAAAAGTTGTCTTAAAGACATCAAAATCCTTAACCTTAAGTTGGTAGTAGCCAGATCTCAGGTCTATCTTAGAGAACACCCTAGCACCCCGAAACTGATCAAAGAGATCATCGTTACGAGAAAGATGATACTTGTTCTTTATCGTCAGGTTGTTTAGCTTATGATAATCAATGCACAAACAAAGCGTCCCATCCTTGTTCTTGACAAAAAGAACTGGAGCTCCACAAGGTGAAACACTTGGTCAGATGAAGCCTCTATCCAACAAATCTTGCAACTGGACCTTCAATTTTTTTAAGCTCTTTAGGTGCCACACAGTAAGGTGCCAAAGACATAGGAGTCGTACCAGGATAAACCTCAATGCCAAATTCAATCCTATCTCGCTTTAGAGATACACCCGGTAGCTCTTTTGGAAAAATGTTTGAAAAGTCTTTCACCACTCGGATCTTATCCATCCCAAAATCTGACTGTCTCAGATCCAAAACGTACGCTAGATAGGCCATAGAACCCATCTTGATCATCTTCTCAGCTTTAAGAAATGATATAACATTAGATAAGAATCCTATGTGTTCTCCTACTAGAACCACTTCGCAGTTATTAGTTGTTTTCAAGAAAGCTCTCTTCTTCTCACAATCAAGATTCACTCGGTGGACAGATAATCAATTCATACTGAGAATTAAGTCGAACTCATTGAAAGAAATATTCATTAGATTGGTTGGAAAGACTTCCCCTTGAATCTTAAAAGGACAGTTAAGGTAGATCCTATTAATATCAATTAGATTACCCACGGGACTCTAACGGTCACTGTAAAATTAGTCTCACCAACTAGAATCTCGGGACCCTTAGCTACCGTACTTGCCACATAAGAGTGCGTAGAACCATTATCAAGCAAAGCAAAGTAAGGGATAAAACGGATAGAAAATGTACCCGCTATGACATCTGGCCGATCACGATCTCCATGAGCTCTGGTAGAATATAGCAACCCTGGCTGTCCAACACCGTAAGCAGCAACACCACTACTCCGAGTCGGTCTGCCCCTACTAGCTGAACTAGAAGCCACAGATTTTCCTTACCCTCTGCCAGAGCTAGGTGCCTGCACGGAAACTTAATACTGATTCTTCAGAAAAGAACCTGTAGAAAGACGTAGAAAAGCACTAAAGAAATGATCATGAGACCTACATCTAAAATAAGCACCCGTCTGTCTTATACGTTCTCCACTATGTTTCTTGTTACAGTACGAGTAAATATGAAAAGGTCGGGAAACTGACGATTCACCACCACTAGAAGTAGATACCAACGGTCTCGATCTCTAACTACCTTGCTGACCATAATCCTCTCTAGTCCTCTTACCAGTATAACCAACAGATCTCTGCTGAACACTCGGACCCGGTTGTTTCTTGCCTCTATCTTTTTCTTGAACTGCCTGACTCTGCGAAAGTAGTTCTATCCTATCCACTGTCTTGGCTTGGTCAACCAACTCACTGAACAACTTGTCCTTAAATAGAGCCACTTTCTCACGAATTGAAAAGCGCAGGCCTTTGAGAAATTCCCGACATCTATCTTTCTCTGTGTCCACCAACCTAGGTGCATACCAAGACCACTCCACAAACCGAATCTCATAAGATGATACTATCATGCCTCCTGCTTAAGGTCTATGAATGTCTGGCGATGATCAGCTAAGTACTGCTCACCCACATAACGGTTCTGGAATGTCTGTCGAAAGGTCTCTCATGACATCTGATCAGCTAACATCAATCTCTGTTCAGCCTTTCACCAATGTTGTGCTCCACCATACAATAGTGAAGCAACAGCTCTAAAAAATACTATAGAGATAGGCATCCTCACATTCTCCATCCATAACTCAGCAGGTGTTCATCAAACACACCTGTAAATACCCTCATCCCTACACTCAGAAATACTGTAGAGATAGGCCTCCACGTATTTTCTGACTGATCTCGAAAATACCATAACAACATTCGATTATCAGTAGCACTATCCAGCTCTATATTCTCATTATCATTTGAATCCAACAAGCCATCACTAGGTGGTTGTTGATCATGTGTATCACCATTACCAGACTGCTGACTCACAGTCTGTTGCCCCTTTTTCCCGGATTCTGTATCACTTCCTGATCATCTATATGGTCGACAGCAGTGAGAGATTCACTAGTGGCAGCAGATGTACTGCCTCGGCCTCAGCCACGACCTCTATCTGAAGCAAGTCTAACACTCCTACGAGGCTCATATGAGGTGGCATAGTCTCTATATGCAAGAATAGCAACCTAGAGATTAGAATTGGTACTGGAGCCTCAAATTCAAGAACTATTAAAATAATATTTAAATAATAAGTCGTTGGAAAACATCCCATGTACCCAAAATATTTATTGCATGCATGAAATTTCAAAAAATTCTAAAAAGATTTTTTTGAGCCTCATAGTTCGAAGGTTGAACTTGACTCTAATACCACTAAATGTAACCCCCTAACTCGGCCCAATAAATAAGTCCCAATTTAGGAAGTTATATTCGTAACTTTTCCCTCAAGAAACCAATCATTGTTTAAGTATAAAACCCCTCTATAAAAAGGTACTCCAAAAGTTTATTAAAATCCATAAAATCGTTGTAAACCAATAACTTAATAAAATATCCGAGTCAAAAGTAAATGCATGCAACTGAAAACATCCTCAAATCCCAAAACAGTCGTTAGTTTCAATTACATTCAAACTCGATAAAAGTAATAGTAATAATAAATATTTGAAAATAGTCAAGTCCGGACTGAAGAAATAACAAAGTCGAAAATGCAAGAGGTCCTCTGAGTACCAAGTTGTCTAGAGCCAAGTATCTGAAAGACAAACTATAGGGGAGTGAGCTATTAAGCCTAGTGTGTCTCTAGAAGTGCAGGCAATCTCAACTCAGTTTCACAAAATATCTCAAGATAAAATAAATCATGATAAAACACAGTGCATGAGATGATAGTAAGAATAAATCACAATACCCAGCTACTAACACCAATAACAGTGTGGTAAAGCCAACCGGTCACAGTGAAGGTAGTTCCCCTGAACTCCTCATTCTTATTTCTCTAATCACAGTGTGGTCAAACCTCTTCTTCCTCTGTACAAACCCATCCCATGCATGAAAATATAATGTTTGTAAAACACATTCCCATAACAATTTTATCGTACTAAATACGAGGAACACGGTTCTGAAGTTTTGATAATCTCATAAAAACACATTTTAACACATTATGCATGGCATCTCAAATCTCAGTGAAATCGCAACACAAGAAAGTAGTCATGCATGTTGTAAAATATTTCATAGAATATACGGCACAGAAAGGGAACACACCTCTAGCAGCCAAAGCTCTAACGTCGATGATGACGCCTCCCACGGTCTGAACTAACTCTAGGTCTAGCTGAGTTAGAACCTACAAAGTAAAGTTATAAATTAAATTCACATTCTAACATAATTAATACTATGCCACCTAACTAAAACTATGCTAGATAACTCATGAGTATTTCTCGCAAAAGGTGCGGGAGCAGGCTGAACAGAAGGAGGAGGAAAAATGTCGTCCTCGGAATCGATGTCTTCTAAAACACATAATTAAATCACATCAGATCTCATACTCAAATTTTAAGAATTTTCTAAGTACAAAATAAATTGTAATTAGCAAAACTGGTACTTCGAGTTCGATTTAGATGAAATGGACTGCAAATTCAAACTCAGGACATTGAAAAATGTCAAGTCAAAATTGACTGAAAAGGTCAATGGTCAACGATCAACATTGACTTTGATCAGTCAAAGTCAATACTGACATCAATGCTCCAGTCAATGCTGACATCACTGCTCGGGTCAACGCTGACATCACTGCTCTGGTTAACTCTGACGTCACTGCTCTTGTCAACGCTGACGGCACTGCTCTGGTCAACACTGATGTCATCACTGGTCAACGGGTCGAGCCATTCTATGAGTCGGGATGATCAACGGTTTGAGTCAGTCAACGGGTCGGGTCAGAGGTCTGGTTTATTTCTAACACTATGGTTTAGCTCACTGGTCTGGTTCACACTGGATTGAGTTATACAGATTCACACGAATCTGGGCTCTCCTTGTTGGGCTCAACCCAACAATTACACATCAGTCCACCCCCTCCTTTCCCTTACACGAATCTGGGCTAGGGTTACCAAACCTTTGCCAGCGGCGGCAACCTACAAGGACACCGGTGACGGCACACGCTCGCCGACGACCTTAACTTTAGACCAAGAATAATAGTCCGAACAACACATAACCCCAACGAAACTGCTAACCACACCCCGCAATGAAAAGGAACACAACAGCCCAAAATTATACCCAACACTTACCAAAACACAAATGGAAAAAGAGATCGAGGGCGGAGCTTGCGGTGGCACAAGGGAAACTGAAGGGTCTTTGTGTTGTTCAGATGTGCACAATCGGTGAAAGAAAGATGGCTGGTAGGGGTTTGGTTCGCAATACAACGAGAAGCACAAAGATGGGTTCGGCACATGAACGACGACAACCCCTTCGTCGAAGGTCGCTAGAAACAAGAGGAGAAGATTTTGAAATCGAAAGTTGAGAGAGAGGAAAATAAGTGAACGGCTGAAGAGGAAAAATATGGTAGATGAATAGCCTTAGGGTTTTAAGATTGGGATAAAATACCCTTTCTAAAATGGGTAAATTGCAAGATAAGGACACCCCATTCATTTTGTTTCCCATAAGACTCCTCAAGTCTTGGCTTATCACAATAAAGTCACTAAAACCCTAACTCAAATAAATTCCTAAATTAGAAATTTAGGGTTTTAATTATAATTTCTAGGGTTTCGATATTAAAAATCCCAAATTAAAATTAGGGTTTTTAATTTGAGTTCTAGGGTGTTACAATTTCCCCCTTAAAAGAAATTTTGACCTCGAAATTTACCTGGGCAAAAAGATACCGATACTGAGCTTTGATGACTGCCCTTGGCTCCCATGTAGCCTCATCGTAACCATGGTTACGCCACAAGACCTTGATCATCTTAATGGTCTTCCTCCAAAGAACTTTTTTATCATGCTCTAGAATCTTAACTGGTTCCTCCTCAAAACTCACGTCTGGACGGATCTCAATCTCCTCAACTAGAATAATGTGGGACGGATCTGATCTATATCACCTTAATATAGAAATGTGAAAAACATCATGAATACGATGAAGCTCGATAGGTAACTCAAGCTAATAGGCAACTAGTCCCACTCGATGAAGAATTCGGTAAAGCCCAATGAAACGAGGACTCAATTTGCCTTTCCGACCAAATCTAAGTACCTTTCGCCATGGAGATACTTTCAATAAGACCTCATCACCCACATCATACTCAATATCACGCCGTTTCAGGTCGGCATAAGATTTTTTTCTGTCAAAAGTAGCCTTAAGTCTATCTCGGATCAACCTGACAGTCTCCTCAGATTCACGAGTAATATCCAGACCCAATAATCTGTGCTCATTCAACTCAGTCCAACCTATGGGAGTACGAAACTTACGCCCATACAAAACCTCAAAAGGTGCTATCTAAATACTGGCCTAGTAGCTGTTATTATATGCGAACTCTGCAAGCGGTAGAAAATCCTCCCAACTACCCTGATAATCAATCACACAACCCCCTAACATATCCTCAAAGATCTGAATAATGTTCTCTGATTGACCATCGATTTGCGGATGATATGAAGTACTAAAGTTCAGTCGTGTACCCAGAGCAGTATGAAGAGACTTCTAAAACTTTACTGTAAACCTCGGATCCCGGTCAGAAATAATAGACATATGCACCCCATGAAGCCTCACTATCTCTGCGATGTACAACCGAGCTAACTTACTGAGAGGATAGTCAACTCGGACAGGAACGAAATGCGCAGACTTGGTGAGGCGGTCCACAATAACCTAGATGGAGTCTTTCTTTGACGGAGTCAAAAGAATACCACTAACAAAATCCATAGTCACGCGCTCCCACTTCCACTGAAGAATCTCAATATGCTGTAACAAACCAGAAGGACGTTGATGCTCCGCCTTCACCTTCTGACAAGTCAAGCACTTAGACACAAAATCCACAACATCTCTCTTGAGACCCTTCCACCAATACCGCTCTCGGATATTCTTATACAGGATGCATAGAATAAGGACTATCGTAGGCCTCTCGAAGAATAACCTGTTTAAGTCCAGAGTTCCTCGATAAGCAGTATTGGCCCTGAAAACAAAGAATCCCGTCTCAGTTAATAGAGAAATCCTTAGACGAACCCTCATTAACCTCTCTCATCCGGTGCATCAAGAACACATCATTAGGTTGTTCAGCCTGAATCTCAGATACCAGAGTAGGGATAACCCGAAGTTCAGCCAAGAGACTGCCATCCTCATACAAACTCATACGAGCAAAAAGAGTTTTCAGATCAGAGAGAACATGACGACTCAAGGCGTCGGCTACCACATTATCTTTACCCGGATGATAATCAATCTCATAATCATAATCCTTAAGGATTTCGAGCCAATGACGTTGTATCAAGTTAAGTTCTTTCTGAGTGAGCAAGTATTTCAGACTTTTATGGTCTGTATAGATATAACAATTCTCTCTATAGAGAAAATGTCTTTAAATTTTGATAGTAAAAACCTAGGCCTGTAAACGAACCAAACGAACATGAATGAGGGTTTGTTCATGTTCGTTTGTTTAACTATAACCGAACAAATGAATGAACACAGACATAAATGAACAAAAAATTTCTTTTTCGTGTTCGTTCATTAAAGAATGTAGCTTGTTCGTGTTCGTTCATGTTCGTTCGTTAAAATGATAAATGAACACAAATGAACATAAACGAATACAAACGAACATATATAATGTGTTAAATATTTAATATTTTTGGTTAGTTCGATTAATTCAGTTAATTAATCGATTTTAAACCGAATTAATCGACAATTGAAATTTGAAAAACTCTTAATCATTAGTCAAAACCTAAAATTATCTAATAGATTAAACAATTTTATTTTGGTTCGGTCGGTTAGCTTGGTTTAACCGAACAATGAACACCCCTAGATATATGTGAATAGAAACAAACGAACATAAACGAACGAACATAAATGAACATAAATGAACGAACAAGCCCTTTGTTCGTGTTCATTCATTTAATTAAATGAACAAAAAATATTGTTCATGTTTGTTCGTTTAATAAATAAACGAACATAAACAAACTTCTCGTCGAACGGTTCACGAATGGTTCACTGAACGTTCGGTTCGTTTACAGCCCTACAAAACCACCGTAGCTAACTCTAGGTCATGTTTAGGGTAGTTGCACTCATGTGTTTTCAACTGTCGTGACGCATAAGCCACTACCTTCTCATCCTACATAAGCACACATCCCAAACCAGTGTGAGAAGCATCACTTTACATGGTGTAAGGTTTCCAGACTCGGGTTGAATCAGAATTGGTGCCTCGATCAATACTGCCTTCAATTTCTCAAAACTAGACTGTTGGGCCTCAGTCTACAAAAAAAGAGCATTCTTCTGTAAGAGTTTAGTCAACGGAGCTGCAATTAGTGAGAAACCCTTCACAAACCTCCAATAATAACCAGCTAAGCCCAAGAAACTATGAATCTCAAGAACATTCTTGGGCTGCTTCCATCCCATAATAGCTTCAACCTTCTTCGGATCAACCTTAATACTATCTGCAGAAACTATGTGCCAAAAAAACATATCATTTTTTAGTCAAAACTCACATCTACTGAATTTCGTATACAATTGTTTCTCTCTCAAAGTCTGTAACACAATTCGGAGATGCTCCTCATGCTCTACCTCAGATTTAGAATAAACCAGGATATCATCAATAAATACCACAACAAATTGGTCTAAGTAGGGTTGAAACCCCGATTCATGATGTCCATAAATATTGTCAGAGCATTAGTCAATCCGAAGGGCATTACAAGGAATTCGTAATGACCGTAATATGTCTAGAAAGCTATCTTAAAGACATTAGAATCCTTAACCTTGAATTGGTAGTAACCAGATCTCAGGTCTATCTTAGAGAAAACCCTGGCACCCCGAAACTGATCAAAGAGATCATCGATACGAGAAAGAGGATACTTGTTCTTTATCGTCAGCTTGTTCAACTTATGATAATCAATGCATAAATGAAGCGTCCCATTATTCTTCTTGACAAAAAGAACCAGAGCTCCCTAGGGTGAAACACTTGGTCGGATGAAGCCTCTATCCAACAACTCTTGCAACTGGACATTTAGTTATTTAAGTTCTTTAGGTGCCATACGGTAAGGTGCCATAGACACATGAGTCATACCAGGATAAAACTCAGCGCCAAATTCAATCTTATCTCGCTTTGGAGGTACACCTGGTAGCTCTTCTCGAAAAACGTCCAGAAAGCCTCTCACCACTTAGACCTTATCCATCCTAAAATCTGACTATCTCGGATCCAAGATGTACGCTAGATAAGCCACATAACCCTTATTGATCATCTTCTCAGCTTTAAGAACTGATATAACATTAGATAAGAATCATATGCGTTCACCTACCAAAACCACTTCGCAGTTATCAATTATTTTCAAGAAAGCTCTCTTATTCTCACAATCAAAAAAGACTTCCCCTTGAATCTATACCGAGAAATTGGTGGATAGATAACCAACCAATACCGAGAAATTGGTCGAACTCATTGAACGAAAGTTTATTAGATTGTCTAGAAAGACTTCTCCTTGAATCTCAAAATGATAGTTACGGTAGATCCTATTAACATCAACTAGATCACCCACGAGACTATGAACGGTCACTATAAAATCGGTCTCATCAACTGGAATCTCGAGACCCCTAGCTACCGTACTTGCCATATAAGAGTTTGTAGAACTATTATCAAGCAAAGTAAAGTAAGAGATATAATGGATAGGTACCTGCTATGACATCTGGCTGATCACAATCTCCATGAGCTCTGGTATAATATACCAACCCTGGCTGTCTAACACCGAAAGTATCAAAACCACTACTCTGAGTCGGTCTGCCCCTACTAGTTGAACCCGGAGCCACAGATTTTACTTACCCTCTACTAGAGCTTGGTGTCTGCACGGAATCTTGAGACTAATTCTTCAGAAAAGAAGTTGTAAGAGGACGTGGACAAGCACTGAAAAAATGATCATGAGACCCACATCTGAAACAAGCACCAGTCTGTCTTCTACATTCTCCACTGTGTTTCTTGTTACAGTGCGAGAAAATATGCAAAGGCCGAGAAACTGTCGATCCACCACCAATAGCAGTAGATACCAACAGTCTCGATCTCTGACTACCCTGCTAACCAAAATCCTCTCTTGTCCTCTTACCAGTATAACCCACAGAACCCTGCTGAACAATCGGCGTCGGTTATGTCTTACCTCTATCCTTTTTTTGAACTGTATGACTCTGTGAAATTAGTTCCATCCTCTCCACTGTATTGGCTCGGTCAACCAACTCACTAAATGACTTGTCCTTAAATGGAGCCACTTTCTCACGAATTGAAAAGCGCAGGCCTTTGAGAATCTCTCGACATCTATCTTTCTCCATGTCCACCAACCTAGGTGCATACCAAGACCACTCCATAAACCGAATCTCATAAGATGATATTGTCCTGCTTAAGGTCTATGAATGCTTGGCGATGATCAGCTAAGTATTGCTCACCCACATAACAGTTTTGGAATGCTTGTCAAAAAGTCTTTCATGACATCTGATCAACTGACATCAATTTCTGTTCAGCTATTCACTAATTTTGTGCTTCACCATGCAGCAGTGAAACATCAACTCTCAACTTCTTGCTCGCAGGACATTCCATCTCCTCAAATAGCCTCTCAAGATCCTCCATCCACAACTCAGCATCAGATGGGTGTTCAACAGAGATACCCAAAAACACCCACATCCATGTACTCAGAAATATTGTAAATATAGGCCTCCTCGCATTCTCTAAATGATCTCAAATATACTGTAACAGATTTCAATCAATAGTAGCACTATCTAGCTTAATAGTGTCATTATCATCTGAATCCAGCAAGTCGTCACCAGGTGGCTGCTGAACATGTGTATCACCACCACCAGACTACTAACTCATAGTCTATTTCCCCTCATGTGGCTGGGCTCCTCCCGAATTCTGTATCTTTTCCTGATCATCTGTATGGTCGACAAACAAGGAGAGGTTTACTAGCGGCAGTAGCTGTACGGCCTCGGCCTCGATCTCTATCCGAAGCAAGTCTAACACTCTTACGAGGTGGCAGAGTCTCTATCTACAAGAATAGCAACCTAGATATTAGAATTGATATTGGAGCCTCAAGTTTAAGAATTATTAAAATAATATTTAAATAATAAGCCATTGGAAAATATCCCATGTACCCAAAATATTTATTGTATGCATGAAATTTTGAAAAATTTTAAAAAATATTTTTGTGAGCTTTATAGTCTGAGGGTTGAACTTGGATCTGATACCACTAAATGTAGCCCCCTAACCCGACCCAATAAATAAGGCCTAATTTAGGAAGTTATATTCGTAACCTTTTCCTAAAGAAACCTATCATTGTTTAATTATAAAATCCCTCAATAAAAAGGTACTCCAGAAGTTTATTAAAATCCATAAAATCGTTGTAAACCAATAACTTAATAAAATATCTGAATCGAAAGTAAATGCATGTAACTGAAAACATATTCAAATCCCAAAAGAGTCTTTAGTCTCAATTACATTCAAACTCGATAAAAGTAATAGTAATAATAAATATTTAAAAAATAGTCAAGTCCGTACTGACGAAATAACAAAGCCGAAAATGCAAGAGGTCCTCCGAGTACCAAGTCGCCTAGAGCTAAGTATCTAAAAGACAAACTATAGGGGAGTGAGCTATTAAGCCCAGTGTGTCTCTAGAAGTGCATGCAATCTCAACTCAGTTTCACCAAATACCTCAAGATAAAATAAATCATGATAAAACACAGTGCATGAGATGATACTAAGAATAAATCACAATACCCAGCTACTAACACCAATCACAGTGGTGGCAAAGCCAATCGGTCACAGTGGATGTACTTCCCTTGAACTCCTCACCCTTATTTCTTCAATCACAGTGTAGTCAAACCACTTCTTTCTCCATACAAACCCATCTCATGCATGAAAATATAATGTTTGTAAAACACATTCCCATCACAGTTGTATCGTACTAAATACGAGGAACACAGTTCTGTAGTTCTGATAATCTCATAAAAATACAGTTTAACATAGTATGCATGGCATCTCAAATCTCAGTGAAATCGTAACACAAGAAAGTAGTCATGCAAGTTGAAAATATTTCACAGAATATATGGCACAGAAAGAGAGCACACCTCTAGCAGCCAAAGCTCTAACATCGATACTGACGCCTTCCACGGTCTGAACTAACTCTAGGTCTAGCTGAGTTAGAACCTACGAAGTAAAGTTCTAAATTAAATTTACATTCTAACATAATTAATACTATGCCACCTAACTGAAACTATGCTAGACAACTCATGTGTATTTCTCGCAGAAGGTGTAGGAGCAGGCTGAACAAGAGGAGGAGGAGGAGGAGGAAAATGTCGTCTTCGAAATCGATGTCGTCTGAAACACATAATTAAATCACATCAGATCTCATAGTCAAATTCTCATAATTTTCTAAGTACAAAATAAATTGTAATTAGCAAAACTGGCATTTCGGTTCGAGTTAGACAAAACAGACTGTAAATTCGGACTCAGGATGTCAAAAAATGTCAAGTCAAAGTTGACTGAAAAAGTCAACAATCAACAACCAATGTTGACTTTGACCGCTCAAAGTCAACGCTGACATCACTGCTCTAGTCAACACTGACGTTACTGCTCGAGTTAACGTCGACGTCACTGCACTGGTCAACACTGATGTCACTGCTCTAGTTGATGTCACTCTTCTAGTCAATACTGATGTCATTACTGGTTAACGGGTCAGGTCGGTCAAATTCAGTTCAGGTCAGAGGTCTGGTTCGGTTCTAACACTACCGGTTCACCTCACTGGTTCGGTTCACACTAGATTGAGTTACACAGGCTCACACGAATTTGGGCTCTTCTTATTGGGCTCAACCCAACAATTACACATCAGTCCACCCCCTCCTTCCCCTTACACGAATTTGGGCTAGGGTTACCAAACCTTTGCCAGCGGCGGTAACATACAAGGAGGCCGGTGACGAGACACGTTTATCGGCGGCCTTAACTTGAGACCAAGAAAAATAGTCCAAACAACACACAACCCCAACGAAACTGCTAACCACACCCCGCAACAAAAAGGAACACAACAACCCAAAATTATACCCAACACTTACCCAAACACAAATGGAAAAATAGATCGACGACGGAGCTTGCGCTGGCACAAGGGAAACCGAAGGGTTTTGTGTGGTTCCGATGTGAACGATCGGTGAAATGAAGATGGGTGGTCAGGGTTTGGCTTGCAACACAACGGGAAGCACAAAGATGGTTTTGACACAACACACAGACGACGAAAACCCCTTCGTTAGAGGCTCGCCGAAAATAAGAGGATAGGGTTTTGAAATCGAAAGATGAGAGAGAGAAAAATGAGTGAGCGGCTAAAGAGGGAAAATATGGCAGATGAATAGCCTTAGGGTTTTAAGATTGGGATAAAATACCCTTGCAAAAATGGGTAAATTGCAAGATAAGGACACCTCATTCATTCTATTTCCCATAAGAGTCCTCAAGTCTTGGTTTATCACAATAAAATCACTAAAACCCTAACTCAAATAAATTCCCAAATTAGACAATTAGGGTTTCTAATTATAATTTCTAGGGTTTAAATATTAAAAATCCCAAATTAAGATTATGGTGTTTAATTTGAGTCCTAGGGTGTTATATGTTTGAAAGCTTTTAAAAGTGTTTTTGACTTCAACAAATATTTTCATGTAATTTAAAAGTCCCCAACGGCTAGTTTTCCAACAGCTAGTTTTTCATTCCACACTATAAATACAAGCCAAAGACACTTGAAGAAGAAGAAAATGGACACCCAAGCTTAAAGTTCAAGAGAGAAAAGTCTTAATGTGTTTATTTCTTTTTAATCTCTTGTAAAATCTTTTGTCCAATTCTAGTGAGCCAAAATGTGTAAACACCCACCTAGAGAGGTATTTTGTTTATAAACGTCAAGACCTTATTGTCGAGGGATAAGTTCTAGTTGATACTTATAAAAACTAGGGCGAGGGTTCTATCTTAGCCCTTAAAAGATAGGGATGTAAGGTTACCCCTTAAACCCGTAAGAAAGAAAGAATTCATTGTTAGTGAATTAGGAAATCCTTAGTGTGGATGCTAAGGTAATGGATGTAGACCTTGGTTAGAAGGTCGAACCACTCTAAAATCGAATGTGTCAAAATGCCCATTTTTTATTTTTGTTTTCCCAACTTTAAAAGAAAAATAGAATGTGTCAATTGGTATCAGAGTGAGGCTCAATCGAGAGGCCTAACATCCTATTGAGGCAATTTTGGCAAGCTCGATCAACCAACAAATCAATCGGTGTTCATGGCGTAATCAATCAACAAGCCAACATTCTTAAACGGTAAACATTATGCCTATTGGAAGAATAGGATGATGTTCATCATCAAGGCCATCAACTACTGTCTTTGGGATATTGTTAAAGAATGATTGTTCGTGCCACAACGAAGAATGTAAGATTAGAGTATGGATGATAAGAAGAAGATAAAGCTAAACTCGAAAGCTTTGCACATTCTATTTTGTGCATTGGGACCTGAGGAGTATGCTAAAGTTTCTTCTTGTGAAGATGCCAATGAGGTATGGGACAAGCTTGAAGTGATCCATGAAGGTACAAATAAGGTAAATGAGACAAAGATGGGTCTACTCAACCTCAATTATGAGAACTTCAAGATGGACATGGATGAAGACATCAAGAGCATGTTTGATTGGTTCTCCACAATCGTCAATAAACTTAAAGGTTTTGGAGAGGAGAATTTTGAAGACAAGCTCGTTCGAAAGTTGATTTATTCACTTTTTGAGTCATAGGATTCCAAGAAAACGACAATCACAGAAGTAAAGAACTTGAAGAAGCTCAAGCTTGATGAGCTTATTGGATCTTTGCTCACCCATGAGTTGATGTTCGAAGGGAGAAGAAAAGAAAAGAAGAAGAAGAAGAAGATTGAAGAGCAAGAAATAAAAGACCTAAACATAATTGCTCTTAAATCCTCCACAGGTCATCAAGAAGATTCAATTGAGGAGAAAAGTGAAAGTGAAAAGATGGTATATCTCTTCAAGAAGTTTACTTAATTCATGAAGAACGAAATGAAGAAATCAAGACATGAATCGAAGAAGAAGATAAAAAATCCCAACAAGTGCTTTGAACGCAAGAAGCAAGGGCAAATCAAATACAATTGTCCTCGCTTCAACAAAAAAGGATTATCTTCAAATAAGGCATGTGTGGCAACATGGAGTGATGAAGAAGACTCCACCGATAATGAGGTAGCCCACTTATGCTTTATGGCCCTCCAAAAGGGTGAGGTAAATTCTAACTCATCTATTTCTAATTCTTATACATTTGATGAGTTACAAGAAGCCTATGACGAATTGGTTTTTGAGTTCAAGGCTTTATTTTTGAAAAATAAAAAGATGATTTCAAAATTGAAAATAAAAAATGATTTGCTTTTGAAAACCAATTTGGAGTTTGAAGCAAATATTAAGGATTTTGAGCAAAAAGTTTTAAACTTACAAAATTTGCTTCAAGATGGAAAAAGATCATCAAAATGAGTTAGATGATCTTAAGAAGGAAAAAATTGATCTCCAGGGAGCTTGAAAGGAAAAAACAATTTTGGAAAATCAAGTTTTTATCAAAGACAATTTAGTGCCCCGATATTTTTAAAAGGAAAATGTTTTAGAAGTATTTGGGTCCCAAAAAGACTAATTACTTCAAAGAAAAGGGATAAAATTGAAAAATGGATTCCTAAGGGGACTAAAATTTGTGGAACTAATGCCATTGGATCCAAAGCAATTTGGATACCAAAAATTACTTGCTTGTCTTGTTTTAGGTGTGATGGAGCGTGATCAACAAGTGATGAAATTAAGGGGGAGCTCTACACACACAAGGAAGAACACTTGAAGAAGGAAGGCTTAACATCCTACCTTTGATTCAAGTGGTAAAATTCAATTGAATTTATTTATTTATTTGAAATTAAATTAGATAATCATAAATTGTTGGACTAACAATTTGTTTTGATGCTTGAGTAACGGGGAGCCATTTTAAAGATTATTTTATTTGTCAAAATTTTTTATAACTCTTCATTGTTATTAAAGCTTTCAAGTTATTTTCAAACTAAGTTTGAATTATTTTTTTATATAACAAAAAGAGGGAGAATGTTTTGAAATTTGAATTTTCAAATGAATAAGGGGGAGCTTTTAATATTTTTGAAATATATTCTCTTGTTCAAAAATTATTTTTACTAAGGGAGATAATCACAAAAACAATTTTTCAAGTTGGTTTTATTATATCATAAAGGGGGAGATTGTTAGGATTTTTGCTTTGATATAATAATTGAAAAATAATTTTGGACTAAATTGAAAAGATTGCAAAAATGATTTAAAGTCCAAACAACTTGAAAATATGTTTGAGGTATTTTCAAAAGGTTTTGGGAGGCTTTAAAACGTTTTTAAATAGCAAAATTATCAAAAATTAAAGCCTATTATCGATACCCATCATATTGTATCGATACGTGATTTAATCCAAATTTTCCAGAACCAAAACCTCGTACCGATACAGCTTCTTCTGTACCGGTACATACTTGGTTTCAAAACCACCTTAGAGGTTTCGAAACATCTGCTTGTTTTCAGCATGCAACGACTACTTCCCAAAATAGGGGCATAACGATACGGGTACTCACGTACCGGTACTGACAACATCATAATAGGAAATTTTGCTTGGAAATCATCCCCAACGGCTCTAATCCATCCCCAACGATCACCAACGGCTATGAACTCATTTGGGAGGATAAAAGGACCCTTCAAGCACCTGGAACAACTAATGATCTAAATGCCAACATCTCAATGATTTAGAAAAGAGTCTTTTTACTTAAATTGTCATTTTCTTCCTAGACAAACACTTGTGAGCTAAATTGTCAAAGTGCTCTCAAGTGTATTAGGTTTGGGTGAGTGAGCTTAATTGTGCAAACAATCTACCTAGTGAGAATTTCTTTGTTTGCTTTCTTTTCTCTTTTGTAAAAGAATGTTTTACACGACTTTGGGGTATAAGTCTTGTGTTTGTAAGGGTTGCCTCTTGAGCATGGGAAAAAGGGAAGGAATTCTTAGTGAATTTGGAAATCCTTAGTGGGAAAGCTAAGATAGTAGATGTAGAGCTTGGTTAGAAGCTCGAACCATTCTAAAATCTTTGTGTCTTAATTCTTTTCATTGCTTCTACCACCAATCACCTAATTACCACTTCGTGAGCAATTCGGTTGAAGAATTCGAGCCCATCACTGTTTGAAAAAATTCTTAGTGAAGGAAAAATAATACACATCTTTGATACGCATAACATGTTACCTCGTTAAAAATCTTACCAGGAAAACCCATTGGGACAAAACCTCGATTAAGGGAAAAATAGTGCAATGTGTATTTACTTCCCCTCATGAAAACATCACATAAGATCATTGAATATTCATAATTCAATCTTGAATACAATCTTCAAATGTTGAAGCAGAGTATGCACTAGTGAATAAATGTTCCAAATTACTATATGGAAGAATTCATCGAATATTATTCTTCTGAAGATCATGAGGGACGAAAGTTTGGAGAAATATGTTTCATTTTGTCATATTTGATGTATCCACCTTTCGATTGAGATATAAATTTTGCATTATCTCTGCAGAGGATAACTTGCATCTTATTTTGTGAAAATATTCGCACATCTTCTGGATATGTTTAGCCAAACAAATTTTTTGGCTTTGCCTCGTGCATAACATGTAACACCCCCAACTCGGATGTCACATTTGGGCCCCAAACCCAAAACCATTACCATAAAATATTTCGTTTTCAAAGCCTAAATCATAAAAAGTCTAATCAATCATAAGTACATTCACTTAAGAAATAGATAAAAATCCAAAGTATTTCAAAATAATATAAGTGGAGCTCCAAAATACAAATATTAAAAACATTCGACTTAGACACTTAATACAAAATAAGAGTTACAATTATACATAGGGTCCTACGAAATACATAGCCCATTACATCAAATAATTGTACTCAACAACAATATTCGATGCTAAAATCCTAGCCTTGATAGTGCTCCTCCAAGCCACACAGCAACCTTTAGGGAAACGCCAGTACACCCTATGTCACATCAAAAAATTATTCGGGGAATTCCGCCAGCGATCCATGTACGAGGAACGAATTCGGGGTGAAAAAAAGGATGAAATGTTACCTCAATTAATTCTGATAACTGAAAGGACGTAGGAGAATCTGATTCTTTCAGTCAAGATGTCGAGTCTAAGTTGTCACAACAGCGTTTCAACCTCTACGCAGTCCACCCGAATAAAACGAACAGTATTTTACTTCTCTAACTGTTAGAGATGTTTTCAGCAATAGGCATATATTTGGCTACTAGACCTTATGCCTTTATATAGCATTCAGAAACCTAATCCTAATTATCTAGTATTAATATATATATATATAACCGAAATTATCTATAATTACAATAATTATAATAATTTTGGTTTTAACTAATTTTGTGTACAACAAGTTTACACACATGCTATCTAGTTAATATTTGTTCGTTTCAATCATAGGTTGTGACCCTTGTAGGTTCATGTAACGTTAGCAATAATATCTAGAACAATTCTAATATTATAAGCAATGAGTGGCATCTAGCAATACATCATTGCTACCTAAGTTACAGGAAGTCGTGGTTTGACATAACCTCTTTGTGATTAACTTTTTTTCATATATTACATCCTTTTGTCCTTTATATCTAGATCGGACACAAGTCATGGAACCGTCACACTTGTATAGTCCATCTATTATTTCTTGATATCTTGAGTAGACTACTATAAATGAATAACTATGATATCTCATATTAATTTATTTGAGCATGGCCATGCATTTTTAGTCTCACTCAATCAAGTGGCCTGTAATATTACTCCTATTAGGTAGGAGGGACAAATCCTATCTTGATCAACCATATCTCGCTACATAGATTATGTCATATCCAATATTAGTCTTTATAGTGTAGTCAATTACGACGCACGTTTGATTGTATCAAAATATGTCACTCACAATGTTGAAATAATGATGATCTCAAGTCTGAGGATCATACATGCAGTTATCACTATGAGCAATATTGTGACTGTCATATAATAATCCAAGAAACATGCTCATAGCGGGTCAGTCTAGTATGTCGTTCTCTAACACATACTTATGTATTGATTTTGACATCTCCATGTCAATGACAACACTTTGTCATCAGTCAACTACATATTAGTCTTAATGCATTATTATTGTCCATGCCCACAATAATACTCGACTAATGACATTTAAGAATAACCATATTATTCTAAGGACTTTATTATAATTCAGTTTATTTATTTATGCGCAGAATAATGACTGAGATAATAATAATGGCTTTATATTAATAAACATGATAAAATAAATGTGTCTTTTAAAATCATCTTATGATTGGCCTTTGGGCATATTCCAACACAACCTACTTACATGCAGACGAAAACAACGATTCTGAATGTTGAGTTAACCAAGCTCAGTGGATACACAACCACTTAGGGATGGCAAAATTACCCGTCCCTAACCCGACCCGGTATGCCTGACCCGACCCGATCGGGTTTTTTCTTTTGATTTTCGGGGATCGGGGCGGGGCAGGTATTTAAAAATGTAAAGTCGGGTCGGGGTGAGTTCGAGTATGATAAGAAAATTCCCCGCCCCGCCCTGGTATTTTTTATTATTTTTATTATATTTATAAAAATACCACTATATATAAATACTTTTAGGAGTTTCAAGCTATTTTTTTAGTTTGTGTTTATCGTAAATTTTTGTTAGATATTGTTCGAATTTTAACATATCTGATTCTAAAAGTCAATGGTCGAGTTTATTTTTTAAATATGTATTTTTTCTTCATATGAGTAATTTAATTGGTTTTATTTTATTTTTTATATAGTTTAAAGTCTGTGAAATTTATATTTTGTAAATATAATGGTCGTTTGATCGAATCTAACATTTATCGTTGACGAAATTTAATATATATTTTTTACATTTTTGGGTCGGGTCGGGGTCGGGGTCGGGTTTAGGGTTTATAAATCGGGATGGGGCGGGTGGGTAAATTATTATTTTATTTCTAGGGCAAGGCAGGGTCGGGTTTTGGGATTAATATATCAGGGAGGGTTCGGGGCGGCCAAAAACCCGCCCCGCCCCGTTGCCATCCCTACAACCACTCAACCATGCTTCATGCAAATCATAAATAAAACAATGCAACATGAAATGATATCATGGCAAGATAACGATGATGTTACTATAACCGCCTAACACATAGCAACATGGATGTATGATATTGCACACATCACACACATATACATCATTAACCCCACACAGCATCACACAAATAATACCAATAATATTGAGTGAGGCCCGTGTCTATACAGCATCGGGATCTTACACTTCGAGTAAGGCTTGTCTATATAACATCAGGATCCTACATTCTTTGGGAATGAGGCCCGCGTCCACACGGAATCGGGATCTTCCATCTGTGCTCAAAATTTCCCATCAAGCACCTTTGAATGAGGCCTGCATCCACACAGTGTCAGGATCCTCCATTCGGGAATCTTCAAGGTGTTGTAGCATATATTATTGGGTATCTGGATCCCATTACACAAAGATTGACTCAACTACCTAGGCATCACAACCGCACACAGCAAGGACCCTAGTTACCCCACAGCATCAATTAATCTACCAATGATCCCTATAGGCTACTACCTTAAGCAATTCACCCAATAATTACCAAGTTATTAGCCATTTATTCCACTTACGGGGTTTAAACATCAGTTTCTCAGTTCTAGTATTCATTTTATACCTTATGAGACCCATCGGTCCCTTTACCTCGAATTATAGAACCGCCAAACTCAAAGTCTGATTCCTTGGACAGATTATCCAGCAAGTATTGATACACGTGCATGGGTATTGATGCCCCATCTAGATACCGATACTCCTTCTCGAGTATCGATACTCACTTTAGGTTCAAAAGATTTGATCACAGCCCTACATCGATACGTCTTCCTCACGTACAAAAACCTCGTATTGGTACGTATACCTTGCGTACCGAAACCATACTTGTACTGAAATGCCCTTTGGCTTACCAATACCCATTTTAGCTACTAGAATTTGTAATAGAATAGTAGTATCGGTACGCCCTCAGCCGTACCGATACCCCTTTATAATTTTTCCTAGAAGACTCATCTTCCATAAGGGAGTATCAATACAAGCCTAAACTATACCGATACGCGAGCCCAAGTTTCAAATTTTGGAGCACGGGAAACCCCGATTTCCACCCTTAACCTCAACTATTGACCCTCAATTTATTCCTACATATTATGAGAAGTTAATTAGGTGTGTTACTACCAGTTCTAGGCCTCAACAACATCAAATTCATAAGTTGTCATTAGAGATCAACCAAGGTTCATCCAAACCATAAACACCACAAACATGCAACAAGCCTAATTTTATGATTTTCGTGAAACAAAGGGAGTTAGTAGTGTACTACCTTGACTAAATTTTGAAGAAGAGGTCTCCAAGCTTCCAACTCAAGCTTTCTTCTTTCCTAGAGCTTTTGATGGCTCTTCCACCTCTGTCACTACAAGAAAGAGTTACACAACGAATTGCAACTCAACTAGGAGAAATTTAAGGGCTAAAAACATCCACTAAGCCATGAATGGAGCCCCAAACACTCCATTCCCGTTCTTCCACACTAACCCCCACCAAAACCTCAACCTCCACCATTATAACTCATCTTTAACTTGGTTTGTAGATCTTTTGCTGCTACACAAACTTCTCTCAATCACCAAAACGTGATTCTCACTCAAACACTCAAAGATTATACCTTAAACTTCAAACTTGGGTAGAAAGATGAAGATGAGGAAGATGAAGAAAACAATGGGACAAGGGTGACTTTACCCTCTAACTTTTCTATAGAAAATAAATGAACTCCCCCATTTTTTTTGTCTTCCAACATGAAATTACACATTTGCCCTTTTATTTCCACCCTAACCTATTAACAAACCAATAACACAAGTCCAAGGTCCTAAGACAAGCCCAAAGAAGCATTCAAGGCCCACACATCAAGGCCCAAACATGAGGCCCACACCTCGATTTAAACCAACTTTCAGATTCTAAAATTCAAGTTGTTATATAACAATTATTTCTACATGATTAGAAGAGGCATCGAGCTTTGAAAGATCTAAAGGAAATGATATTTGTAACATTTAGATGGTGCTTATGCACCAACTAAGATACGATTCTTCTGGACCAAGAAAATATAAAATCATATTTATTCTCATCCAACAATCTTAGAACTATTAGGGTACTCAATAGATATGCTTTATCCATATCGAATCTTTTAAGATTCTTTTAAAATGTGTTCATTCATGGACAAAAACTCATATTTACGTGATCGATCTTCAGGTCGAGACAAGACTTGAATTATCTCATTAAATAACCAAATGCTTTTGAAAGCTCTTCATGAGTTTCCAATTTGAAGCTCTTCAGGAGTTCTATTGATATTCAAATTATTATAATGAATCTTGATTCAAACTCCTTCATAAAATGCATAAAGAAATATTATCATTTTTATAGTATTTCCTCAATAAGTACTCATTAAGGCGATTATACCTAATGAGCCAAAATATAAATATTCAAAGGGGCGTATCTAAATAAATTTCCTCAAAAATATTCAAATGCTTCTGTCATTTTAAATCCTTCAAGTATGAATATGGATCCAAAAAATAAATAAACGCATATAAAGTATTCCATAACTGCCAAATTAATTGCATCCACCATTAAGTAATTAGAAAATTTTCATAATTCAAGTCGTATTATATCTCAGGACTACTTATTTGTACCCCACTCACATTACACCTTTAAGTGTTTGGACTATTGGTCCAAAAACTTTACTTTCGGAAGTTCAAAGCGTCTTTCTATATTGGCCAACCATTTCAATATCTATAGATTTCTATACAAGATCCTCGTTTTCTTTCTTTACTTATATAGAAGCATTCTATATAAAATTGTTTATAAAATCGTTGTTGACAACTTTTCTATTTCAATTCCATTTTTTCTCGTAGTAACATAACTTACCGATATCTCTTCAAGATTTCAATCTTTATTTCAGGTACCTGAAACTCTTCTAGAGTTTTAGTATTAGTTATGTCTTGGGTCTCTAGAGAAGCACCCACCTCCATTATATGACCATCTCATATTACTTTCTATTTACGAGAATTTTGATCATTGGAACCAATTTCAACTATCATGCTTCATGCATGATTTACATCCATTTTCTCTAACATATTATCCTTTTTGGGATTTCAATTCAAATTTAGAGCATTTTCAGCCAGTATATGAGACTTGATTACTCTCATTAGGTCAGTAAATATGACTGGCAGTTGACATGTAATAACATGAATTATCTTATGAACTTCCAGTTCTTATATGAGGATCTAAATAATGATAATTCATTTTTCTTCATCTAGTTGATTATTATCTGCCCATGATATTGAGAAAAATCATGTCATAAATGATTCTCCAATTAATGTTTAAGAATTTAAACATAAAAGGAGACTCACACTCAATATATACATTCTCAACCCTTTTTATATACCCATCATGTGTGTTGTGGTGGAGCAATTCAAATATATATCGCACATTCAAAAATTCTAAAATGGGAAACATATAGATTCTAACCAAAAACCAATCACAATGGAGAGTTTTATTATAACTCATTGGCCTGATGCGTATAAGTGTTGCTACATGTGAAATACTATATAAACATTTTGTTCTCATAGTTTAGCTATTAAAATGAGGCATCCAATCAAAATTTTGCTAAATTTTTTTGTTCATAATCAATAGGCTTTATAGCAATTATTTCAACTGGTATACAATCTAATCTTTAAAAACCTAAAATATAAACCCACTAACTTAGCAAGACGAATAGTCTTAATTGCATAATCTAAAAAAATTCTTTTTTCAATCGATCTCACAAACTTCTAGTTGTAAGTTGATAATACATATGTAGATGCATCTACTAAAATCATATAAAAAATTTCCACATTTGTGGATATATGGGCCTATATTTCATTCAGATATACAAGACATGCAGTATCAACTTTAGTACAAGAACTTCAAGTTTCTTTGGTAAGTGGAATTTTAATCAATTCTTTTGAGAACAAGCAACACAAGAACTTAAGGTTCTTTTAGTAAGTGAAATTTAATCAATTCCTTTGAGAACAAGCACCACAAGAACTTCATATTCTTTTAATAAATGTGCATGTAAATCTCAATTATTTCTACATCATTATTGATCATGATGGTCTAACCGATCATGTCAACTATATATATGTATATATATTTATGAATTTATTAATTTCTGGTTTACCATAACATGTGATTCAATCTCACTCATTCATAATTTTTTGTTTACCATAACATGTGATTCAATCTCACTCGTTCATGTCTAGTAAAAATTTTGAAATATAAGTTTCTTTGAAACTTGATAATACATTTCCACCAAAAATTGTTCCTTTGAATATGAATATATTTAGCTGCCTTCAATGAAAATTATTCTTTTAGTAGCAATATATATCTATTTTAGAGCTTTCAACTGATTTTTTCGCTACCAGAACTTATATCCACATTGGCTTATTTCATATGTCAATTGATAACATATGTTATCTATAATTTTCGAAGGATTGTTTTTAGAAATCTTATTGCTCTCTTAAAATTTCCACTTCTAGTGGTGTCGATATTATTAACATTAGCAGTAATTATTATAATACTCACAATTATGCACCTTTTATAACGTGCTTTCTCTCAAGAACTTATTGCTCTTCTAGAGCATCAACATTTTTAGTACTTTGAGGTATAGTACTCACATTTTCCCTTTGCATTAAATGAGAAAATATTTCTTATGCTTATGCTAAGCATAAATTGTCACCATAGATTATATTTGATAAATAATCATATTAAACAAAACGAATAAATGTCGCAATATATATAAATATAAACCATAAATAATTATTTCGTAAAAAGTAAAATAAATTAAAAGATCAATAATTCTCTTCAAGGTTATGAGAATAATTAGAGGACGATTTATTCCTTTCAAGGGTTATAAGGAAATCAACAACGTCCAAATGAGTCGGACCAATATCATCTTTTTTATTTTCGTAAACAAAATTTACTTTTATTTTCTTTCATTTATCATTCCATGATTATTGATGTTTTTAGCGTACGACAAGTACGAGACCAATGGTTTATAATATCGCATTGGTAATAAAAAGGATTTCACTTCCTTAGAATGATCTTTATCATTCTTGCCATCCTTATAACCCCACTTCTAGTGGGTATAAGTAAAATGATCATCATGTCTATATCCATGGCATCGACCGTAACCACAACTACTAATGAGACATTTATTCTTCCGTTATATAATCTCACATTCACTTCTGGGAATAGTGATTTATCTGAGTCATATTCACTACCTGAATAGTGATTTATCATGTTTTCATTCACTTCAAAGAATGAAACAAATCCAATAATCTCATAGAATAAACATCATGCTTGAAGCGAATGCCTCCCACAAAAATTCTTGGATAAAGACGAATTTTTATAACCTGAACTTAGGAGAAGTCTATAATCGAGTTTTTTAACACATAAAAATTATTATTTTCGAGCAAATATAGACTTTATAACAGTCTTCTTGTAGGTTCAAAACTACTGTGATTTATCATACATTAAAATCGTAATTTAAAGAATAAAAATAGAGTTTACTGATATTAATTTTTGTCTCGAGAACAATGGAGACATTGCAAATGACCAAGACAGCTTCTGATCATCTCTTTATGTCATATCTCTTTTCAAGCCATTTAAACATATCATGCAACACTATGTAACACTCAAAATACGGTTAAAAATATCAACACTTATCAATAGAATAAGATACACAAATATTGATATTTAAATAAGTAGAAAAAATAAAAACAAAAACTTACCCCTTAAAAGTACTTACTTTAGCAATTGTTGCTATTAAAGAGGTGAAATATGTGGGTTGGGTTTAAGTTGCAGCAGGATGAGCGATGGGTCCGACGGGTGATGGTTCCGTGGAGTCATTTGGATGCACCTGAATCGCCGAGAATTCTCCAAATGTTGTGTTTAGAACACGAGCGCCGATCCTACAAGCGTCTCTTTACTTATTGCTGAACCTTCTGGTTCCCGATCGCGCCGCCAAGCTCACCAACGTAAATATATAGTGAATGTTTTGATTAATATCAAATTGAAATATTTTTAGAGAATTACCAACAACAATCATAATAATATTTTTCCGTTTGACTATTATATTTTTAATTTTGTCATTATGACCACTTAATTAATTAAGTGGCTTGATTGATATGACTTAAATAGTTAAGTGATCATAATGGTAAAATAAAGCAGGATGGTTAAACTAACCACCCATATTTAGGTGGTCATTTATCTAGTTTACCCTAAATTTATTTAGAATAATTTAAAAAAATTTCGTATTATTGGAAACTAAAAATGTCTATAAATCTCTTGTTTTATGGTTCAAGGTTTATACTTTAGCGGTTTAGGTTTAGGATTAAAATTTATAGTTTGGACGTTTTAGTTTAGGATTATGATAATATGGTAATGGGTTTAGGTTTTGAAATATAAACCTTAAATATTAAATTCTATACCCTAATTTGAATCCCTAAACCCTAAGAGCTAAGGCATTAATAGAAACTTTTAGTTTCAGTCGTTTGTGTATGGAATAATTACTCTTATTTATATTGTTGACCTATTTTTAAAGGGTAATTATTTTATACACTTGCGGTGAAAACTAAATTTTTTTGCAAGCGTTTTAGTTAGAGTCTATGAATTCAATTTAGGGGTAGGTTTTAGGGGTTAGAATTTATGATTTATAAGTTAAAACCTAAATCCTAAATTTCAATCCTCTAAACCATGCACCCTAAATTAAACATCTAAACCTTAAAATTAAGACATTTATAAAAAAATTTAATTGACGATTAAATATAAATTTTAAAATTTAACTCAAATAAATTTATTAGTCTACTTGAATCCCATTTCCATTAAAGAGTTTTCTTTTTTCTTTTTTTGAAAAGGCATTTAAAAGTTTTCAAATTAGGATGACAAAATAACACCAATAAAATCAACCATAAGCTGTTTGTTGTTGCTATCTAGCTTTTGTTTTTCACCACCGTAGGTTCGTCGTTTGCGAAACCATTAGTCTCCTACCCATCAATCCATCATCATAATTCAACCCTTTTGTACCAAAGTTATTGCCTTTTTATAATTTGGAGAGTACCCTTTCTTATCTTTTCATCTAAATTCAAAGTTTTCGTAAATAAATCCAAATTAACCCACCAAATTTGAATCTCCTACCAAATCCCCCCATGTTTTACTCAAATTCGTTGTTTCCTTTGAAATCACTCCGCCATTAAAGTCCAGTCTTTGATCATCATTAATGCTTCAAAATCCAACCCTTTCTAACACGCTTTCTTTCTTACAACCTTAATTTCCACAAGAGTTTATTGTTTTTCTCTTAATTTTTTTAGATGAACCCATCAAGTTCACTGCCTCAGACATCACCTCCGTCAGATGGGGTGGACACGGCACCTCTCCTCACCTATTCCATATCCGACCACCTCCTCCGCAGCCGAAGCATCCTCCGTCGTCGACCTCCGCCTCTACCCGGAGCCGCTGCTAGGATCCTCAGACGCGCCAGCAGTCGTCGTCTGATGTTAAGTGAGCCGTCGGTTCGTGTGCGAGAAACCGCTGCGGAGCAACTCGAAGAGCGTCAAAGCGATTGGGCCTACTCGAAGCCCGTTATAGTCCTCGACATTATCTGGAACTCGGCGTTTGTGGTTATGGCAGTTGTCGCTTTGGCACTCAGCCGTGAAGAAAAGCCAACAGTCCCTTTAAGGCTCTGGGTTTCCGTTTACGGGTTACAGTGTTCATTCCATGTTGCCTGTGTCATAGCCGAATACAAAATAAGAAACGAAAGAAGGGTTCCGGGTTTGCAGAATAACCAGGATCCGGGTTCGGGTCTGAGTTCTCAGTCCGGGAGTGAAACAGAGGAGATGAACAGTGGAGACGAAACCAGGTAAAATAACTATTTTAGTAATGTTAAGTAGTTCGATCCTTAATTAGTCTTGGCATTGACACAAAATTTTATGTTAGATGGATGAACTTTTATACTAGTTAAAACTAATGTGAGAATTTAAAAATGATAGATGCAGAATTAGATCATCGAAAAAAATATAAAAAACAATTAATATAGGAAGATTTGAACTTTTTAAGGGAGGCGACTGCCCCTCTAGCACTTTTCGATCCATTCCTACACGAGCATAGTCAAGATGGAGTGGAAGTCTATGTCGGAGATTTAAATTACGGTTGCGGTCTGTTTTCGGTTACGGTAGTTGCGGTCATTTGCAGACTGTTATTTCCTGCAATAATGGTTTCGGACAGTGCAGCTATCGTTATATAACGGCCGTTATCTGTAGCAGACCGCTATTTGAATCCTTGTTCCATGTAACTACCAAACACATTGAGAGATCTTATACAAGATTACTTGGAGATTGCTTATTATGACAAATATTTATGAAAGTTGCAGAGTAGCCAAAAGCTTGGAGTCTGCAAATACAATGTTTTCATTTCTTTGGTGGATAATTGGATTCTATTGGATAACTGCAAAAGAACAAGCTTTGACACATCACTCTCCTCAGCTTTACTGGTACTATTACTATATTACTTCAAGATCATTTTTTTACAATTTTTTTATTAATTATTGCTAACTGGTTAAATGGTTTCTTAATTTGAGCAGGCTTTGTGTCACATTTCTTGCATTGGATATGGTGTTTGTGTTCATCTGTGTTGCTGTTGCCTGCCTTATTGGTCTTGCTGTTTGCTGCTGTCTTCCTTGCATCATTGCAATTTTGTATACTCTCACAGACCGGGTAAATTCGATTCCTTTTTATGCCAGATTATTTTGATCATGATTGAGACATATGTTGCTTTTTTTAATCATGTTTTGTCAAAGTGGAACACAATCTAGTAACAAAGTTTTGCTGTATGATAAACTAATCCTGATCATGATCTGGATGGCTGCCTTTGGCATTTGCTGAAACCACCAGCATTCTCCTTCAATTGCGAATCGCGTTGAATTGTAGATCCTGTTTCACAATTTAAATTAAGAGACAAAGTGCTCATTGCTTCTTTCGTTTTCTTGGAGGATTCTATAAAGAGAAGCTTATGTCTAGGTAATGTTAAACATAATAGTATTTATGAAAACGGGGTAAGTGTTCGATTCCGGCTGCATAAGTGGATTTTGTTGTTGAATGCATCAATGTGATTCGATTATGTTTTATATACAACGTCCTTTGTAATCATTGTATAAGGCTGTACTTCTTCTGGTCTCTGTTCTTGAATAACCCCGATTTATTTACGCCACCTTCAATTTGTAAAAAACAGGATGGAGCAACAGATGAAGAAATTGATAGATTGCCAAAGTTCAAGTTCCGAAAGATCGGAGATATCGGAAAAGTAGATGTTGAAACTCAAGAATCTCATGAGGGGATAATGACTGAATGTAACACTGATACACCTACTGAACGGATTGTTCCACACGAAGATGCTGTAAGTAGCCTGTACAGCTGTGTATCCGGATCTTCTTCTGTTAAACAGTTGAAAGTTTTAGAAGTTAGAATTCGTAATGCTGGTAGCTTAACATCAGGCAGTTTGGGATTGTTGATTTTTTCATGCGTACGAGTACGAGCGGTTGCCATCCGCTCTTGGGTTGCTATATTTGTTGTCCTGTCCTTTCGGAGAACTGATTTTCACGAGTTTGACAAGTTTTTGTTCTGATCATGATATAGGAATGCTGCATCTGCCTCTCTGCTTATGAAGCCGGGACCGAATTGCGGGAACTTCCTTGCCATCACCATTTCCATTGCAACTGTATAGACAAGTGGTTGTACATCAATGCTACATGTCCACTGTGCAAGTTCAACATTCTAAAGGCCGGCGAAGAAGTTTAGAGAACCCATAAAATCGGAGTAGTTAACTGTAACACCGCTTCTTTACAATTCCCTGCTTGTATGTAAATGTAATTATATGACGGTATACTGGTTTTTGCAAAAAAGCAGATGCCCCCACCCCCTCCCCCATGATGTTGTTCTAGGGAATCGTGCTTTAGATATGGTAATGAATCTAATATTTGAATTCGAACTCGTTAATGGTCTGGTCTAGAGGAGTTCAAGGCTAGAAATAACCAACATTCATCTCAGCTACAGTACAAAAAGAATTTCATTCCCTGCCATCAACTTAAGCAATTGTACCTCCACAGGTCAGATGCACCAGCCGGGAATCAAACCCCGGTCTGTACATAGGCAGGGTACTATTCTACCACTAGACCACTGGTGCTTTTTGTTTCGAATATTCTAATAATATTTCTTGGTTCGAGCATCTTTGGTGATTGTTGAATAATGTCATTACATGACTTGTATCCATATACCTTTATCTCATATGTTTCCTACATAATTGTTTATAAATTACATCTCCATTTCTTTCGCATTTCAGCCGAAAACGTGACAAACATGAAGGGTTTAGTGGTATCAATTGCAATCCATGGATAATGAATTTCGTTTCTTTATTGATTATTCAAGAAAAAGGCAAGTAAAAAATTCAATGAGTGATTTTAGTAAAAAAAATAAAAGTATAATGTTAAAATATACCTTTAACGTTTGACTGAATAATTATTTTGGCCTCTATTTTTTAAGTAATTTAACCTTTAACGTTTTAATTTGGGTCAAAATGACTTATCTGCAAATAAAAATTATTAGTCAACTAACAGTAAATAACTTAAAATAATGTGACAAACCTACATAGCAATTCACACAACGATAGTAGTGTCATATAAACAAATATGCTGACTTTACAGAATGACACGTTAGTCAAAATTTATTTTTATAAAATTGTATAAAATATAAAATATTTTTTTCTTCTGACATGTCATTCTCTTAAGTCATTTCAACTTGTTTATCGTCAGTTGACTAATGTTTTCATTCACTGAGTGGTCATTTTGACCCTAAATGAAACGTTGAGGGCTAAATTGCTTCAAAGAAAGAATATGAGACCAAGTGACTATTCAGTCAAACGTCAAGAGAATTTTTGATATTATGCCAAAAAAATGATGTTCATCTTAGGAGACTCAAATTTAAACACCTTTATCTACAAAGTATGCATGTATTATTAAAAAGTTAAAAACAAAGTACGAACAAATATTATTATAATCTGAGAAAAAAAACACTAATAAATAATGGGCTAACTTACCATTAATACAAATTAAAGCTTAAAATATTGGGGAGGAAGTTTCCCACCACATCTTGTTTTGTTTCTAAGAAACCGAGTCTTTACAATCAATTCAAATTGCAAGGAAGTTTACGAGGAAGGAGATAAGCTATTTTCAGAGGTGGCAAACGGGTCGTTCGGTTCGGATCGTTTCGGTTCGATTTATTTTGGGTTTGTCTGTATTCGGTTTAGATTCGGATCAGTTCGAGTATTGGATCAGTGATTCGGGTCAATATCAGATCAGTTATTTTGGGTCGGGTCAATATCGGATCGAATATTTTCGAGTCGGGTCGTTCGGATCGGGTCGGGTCAATCTTTAAATTTTTGGGCCAATTCGTTTTGAGTTGGACTTGGGTGTGAATCTAATCGTATATATTATATAAAGAATTAATCATATATGGAAAAAACTTTGATACACAGGCCGTGTAAATTTTAGTTTATACGTGTCTTTTAGTTTTAGGGGTTAGGGTTTTAGTTTAAGGTTTAGGGGTTTACGTTGTAGGTTTAGAATTTAAGGTTAGTGTTTAGAATTTAGTGTATAGAGTTTAAGGTTTAGGGTTAAGTTTTTTAGGGTTAGGGTTAGGAATTTAGGATTTGGGTTTTTATAGTGTAAATACACAGGCTTGTGTAAAATTAATTTTACACAGCCTGTGTATCAAAGTTTTACGCATCATATATTCTTGTAAAAACATGTCTTTTTATTTGTTAATATTATCATTTAGGTTTGGTTCCAATCATTCAATGTTTCAAAATCAACCATCATTGGTATTAATCATTTAACCTGAACCTAACGAATCCCGATCCAATCCTATAACTATATTTTTTTTACTTTCATATTCGATGCTGGTTTTTAGCACGATAGATTTTTTTATATTTTCAAAATACACGTAAAAAAGAGAGATAATTTTATGGGCATGGAATCAAATCTTAGACCATAATTGCACATATGATGAGCATTTTGAAATATTACCTAAAAATTTGACTCGAGTATATGTGTATATATATTATTAAATTTGACTAGAATATGTATATTAAGATTTTACTTTTCCTTCCTACTCCCCCCCCTCTTTGCAATTGACTAGAATATGTATATTAAGATTTTACTTTTTCCTCATACTTTTCCCTCCTACTTTTTTATCAAATGTAGTGATTAATTAATACTATTATAATACAAAAAGATAATAAAACATTATATTATTTCGGGTTAAAATCGGGTTGATGTTTGGTTTAGATCAGTTTTGAGTAAATTAATTTCGGGTTACTTTCGGTTCAGGTGAAAATCGGTTCGGGTGAAAATTAGTTCGGGTCAAATCAGTTACGGGTCAATATCGGTTCTTCTAGAATTCGGATCGGTTTCGATTCGGTTCATTTCGGATTTCAGGTCACATTTAGGTCATCTTGTTCGAATTCATATCAGGTCTCGGTTCGAATAAATCGGTTCGGTTTTCGATTCTCGGGTCAAATTTGCCAGGTCTAACTATTTCCCGTTAGGCTTGTGGATCAAATTTTAACTTTAATACTTCCACTAATAATGGCTATAAGTAAACACCTTTTTTTTTATTTCCACAACAAAACTTTTCGAAGGAAATTCCAAGTTCTTAACCACACTTCTTTCTTTTTTTCTCATCGAGGCTGAGTCTTTTTCAATACTACTTGGTTGGATTTGAAAAGTTATCCTTAACAAGTGTAAGATTGGGAGTCGGTTGTTCACCAACATTATAATTCCAAACCGACTCTTAGAGCAAATAGAAATCTTTGTCCCTTTTACCGTTTCTATATATATCCTAACATTAAAAATTAAGTTTAGGGATTAAAATTAAAAATTAGGGTTATAATTTATGTTTAAAGTTTAGTTTTAGGATTTAGAATTTAAGGTTAAAACTTAGGATTTAGTTTTTAGTATTAAAACATACCTAGAAACATAAATCATTTGTCTCTTTTTGTGTCCCTATATATGTCTTAAATCTAAAGAATAGATAGAGTTTAGGATTAGCATTTTTGGATTAAGTTTACGGTATATAATTTATGCTTTATAAATTAGAGTTGAGGTTTAGTTTTGTGGTATTAGAGTATACATAAAAGACACTAAAAGGGGACAAAACATTAATGTTCTATACATAGGGACACTAAAAAGTAGTGACGGAGTCATGATTTTCATATATTGTTAACTTCATATCCCAACAAATTAAGTAAAAATAATTTTAATATTTCATATAAAAACTCTGATACAATTATAATATTTTTGTATAATAAATACTTTTTTATTGCGATCAATTACACCTAATAGTTTCATATAGGTCTGCCCATGCAAAAAAAAAAAACAAAAAACAAAGACAGAGAATGTTTAAAGAGCATGCTCATTGCAGACCGAGGACAAAGATGGAACAGCTACCTGACCATTTCCGGGTTTAAATACAATCTGTTGCCGACTATCGTCTCTTTTAATTGATGTCCGAGTTGTTTCATTTCTAAACCCAGACTAGTATTTTAAATTTAATTTTAAATTTATATAAACTCACGCGATATTTCAATAATATGTATAATTATAAATATATATTACGAGAAATTATATCATCTCGCGAAGAAAGTCATTTATACCTTGTTTTGGAAACGGAGAAATTTCCTAGCTACCACCACATTATCAGCAACCTTTGATTGTGTTTTGTACATGTTAGAAAGTATTAATTGCTACAATCTAATTGCACGAAAATCATCTAAACAAAGAAGTAGATCGATATCCATTCCAAATCGGAATCCCAGTAACAACTCCGAAGCCTTTTCGTCCACCGACGGGGATTCCAAATCCAGACGCCGCAGCCTGGGAAGAACAAGCCTGTAAAGGCTCTTTTACTCTAACAGAAACGTTGACGATTCCGTTCTTCAGCCCCTTCGGATCTCTCAATCGGTAACTCAGGAACTGTAAACGAGTCTTGGGAGAAAACCCTCCGATGAAATCCGTCACCGGTATTCTCGCAACCCCGACCGTTTTATCCCCACCGCCGGACGCCTTGCATTTGACTTGGAGGTTAACGAAGCGCGTGTGCATGGGCATGTCCATCACTAGTTTATCGTTCCACGAAGGAAAGCTCCCTCCTTCTGCGTCCGTCTTCGTCGACTTGTAGTTATAAGTGTCTGTCCAAACGACGACGAAAGCGTTCTTTTTAACCGATTTGTTGTCGATTCTCAGATCTTCTGCCGACAGAATTGTGATCTCCAAAGTGCGAGACTTGGCCTCCATGGAATAAAATTAAATGGAGAAGAAGAAGAAGCAAATATTAATATGGAGAATGAAACGAGGTTTTGGGGTTTTGATGAAAATTTGAGAGGCGACGGCCGATGAGAGTAAAGGAATGAGGAGGAAATGTTTATATAGGAGCCGGCGGTGGTGGAAGGAAGGAAGTTGAGGAGAAAGGCGGCGGAAAGAGAGAGGGTGCTTCCATGTTGACTGTGGACTTCAAAAGGGTTGAATATTAAGCGCGTGAGAGAGTGAAATCTGTGGCAAATCGCAACGAAAGAACCTGCCTACTTACAAGGAAGCATGCATGCAAAAATTATGGATTAGTTTAAATATAAAAAATTATGTAAATATTTTTAGATAATTTGTGTATTAAAATATAATTTTTAATTAAAATAAACTAAAAATTAGGGGATTCTTCATGTATCTCTAAAAATTAGGGGATTCTTCATGTATCTTTTAGTTTATTAGATTGTGTTTGTTAAATTTTTTAAAATAATTTTAAAATTTTTGGTTTATAGTGTTTTTAAATTTATTTGTCTTTATCATGAATTGCAATTGTAAATTGTTCTCGGTAGGTTTTGATAATTTTTAATGTTTACACAAGCCTTTCAATTTTAGGGTTTAGGGATTTAAGTTAAGGTTTAGGGTTTAGGGATTTAGTGTGTAGGATGTAAAATTTAAGGTTTATGGTGAGAATTTAGGGTTTAGGGTGCAGGGTGTTAGGGCTAAAAATTTAGATTTTAAATTTTATAGCTTAAATATGAAGGGTTGTATGATTTTTTTACACAATTTGTGTATCAAAATATAACCATATATATAATCTTATTATTTATTATTTTGGACGTCATATATGCAAAGAATATAAGAGTTTATCGAATAACATTTTATTTTCTTTTAAAAAAGCATACACATCGTATAGATATACTGTTTGAGCACTAATTTTTCAAGAAGAACAATATTTCCTTTTTTTAATGGACCACTCAATGAGTTCAATAACATCCTACTGTTTTGCTAATAATAGTTGTAAAGGAGAAGACTAATTAAATAAAATAACATAAAGTCTAGAAAGGGAAGAGAAAAAAGAAAAGTAAAAATTAAGAGTCGAGAACCAACTCAATATTAGTATTGTTGATGAAAAAATATAAGAAAACTAAGAGTGAAATAGAACAACTTAATTATTTTTTAAAACAAACATGTATATATTAGGGTAAACTTTTAATACACGGGCAGTACACAAGCCTGTATATTTATATTATAAAACTCAAATTCTAAATTATTAACCCAAAATCTAAAAACTAAACCATAAACTCTAAATCATATGACATACATTCTAAACATTAAACTTAAATTATAAAAACTAACCTTAAATTCTAAGCTTTAAACTCTAAACTAAATCTTTAATTCCTAAAACTAAAATACTTGCGTAAACTAAAATTTATTCAATCTGTGTATCAAAGTTTTTTTTCTATAATATTATACACTTACATTTTCAGAAAAAAAGAAAACAATTATTTCGTAAACTAATTAATCATTCGGATTAAAGATTTAAGTTGCCATCAAATTGTTCACAACATTAGAAGAACACCCATGCCCCTCCTCTATGAAAACATTCCTTCTTGAAACTGAGAAACCCTAGCTACCACATTATCATCAACACAAGAAAAAATTTTGCCACATGAAATAATAGGAAGAACTCAATGTTAGTGAATCCCATTTGAGTTGAATTTCTAACTGAAATCATAAAAATCCCAGCAACAACTTTTACTTCTAAAAAGAAAAGAAAAATCCGTTGATTTGTTTTGTACAACTTAGAAAAATATATTCCAGGAAAATCATCTAAACAAAGAAGTAGATGGATAGCCATTCCAAACCGGAATCCCAGTAACGATTCCAGAGTTTTTACGTCCATCGATGGGGATTCCAAGGCCAGACGCCGCTGCCTGGGAAGAACAAGCTTGTAAAGGCTCTTTTACTCTAACGGAAACGTTGACGATTCCGTTCTTCAGCCCCTTCGAATCTCTCAATCGGTAACTCAAGAACTGTAAACGGTTTTCGGGAGAAAACCCTCCAAAGAAATCCGTCACCGGCATTCTTGCGATTCCGACTGTTTTATCCCCACCGCCGGCGCCGCAGGCCTTGCATTTGACTTGGAGGGTAACGAAACGTGTATGCATGGGCATGTCCATCACTAACTCATCGTTCCACGAAGGAAAGTTCCCACCTTGTGCATCGATCTTCGTCGTCTTGTAGTTGTAAGTGTCGGTCCAAATGACGGCGAAAGTGTTCTTTTTAACCGATTTGTTGTGGATTCTCAGATCTTCTGCCGACAAAACTGTGATCTCCAGAGTGCGAGATTTGGTCTCCATAGAATAATAACTAAATGAAGAATTAAAAAAAGGAAGGAAAGAAACGGAGATTGTTGTGAAGAA
Source organism: Hibiscus mutabilis (assembly GCA_019671005.1). Lineage (NCBI taxonomy): Eukaryota > Viridiplantae > Streptophyta > Magnoliopsida > Malvales > Malvaceae > Hibiscus > Hibiscus mutabilis. The sequence goes on along the minus strand of CM033729.1, from coordinate 47,319,069 downwards.
TGAAACGAGGTCTGAGTGTTTGATGAAAATTAGAGAGGCGACGGCTGATGAATGATGATGAGAAGAAACGGTTGAGGCGGAGAGTTTTATATAGGGCGGTGCCGTGGTGGTGGAAGGAAGTTGATAAGAAAGGCGGCGGAAAGAGAGGGGATGCTTCACTGTTGACTGAGTCTCTAAGCTCCGAATCGTAGTCAGAATTAAAGGGATTGAATATTCAGCGCGTGTGAGAGATTGAAATTTGTGGGATGTTTCAATTATTGGCTTTTCGGCAAATGCCAGCTAAACACGTGTAATAATTTTATCACCGTGCGTGCTCTTATTAAAGATAAAGGGTTGATCATAAAATATATTATATTTTCACGAGTAGAGATCGAATTTCTAACCTTATAATTAAGGGATGAGGTGAGCAACCATCACATCATATCTTATATTTAACAATTTAATCAATGAAGTTAAATGATTTTAATTAATCAAACTACTAAAAGTGATGGTTAATGGTTAATCTATTAGTTAACTTATATGTATTTTTTTAACTAAATATGAAGTTTGTGTTTAAAATTTCTCTTTTAAAGTTTTTTTTTAATTTTTTAAAAATTTTAATATAATATTTATTGGATAGATAGTTTCATTATTTACAAAAATAATGAACATCTTAAATTTTTCTATAATAGGTTACAAGTTAACATGCAACCGAAACGATAAAAAATTCTTAACCGTTGTATTAGCTAGCCATTAAAAATATTTAGTGATTAACTATTTCATAACGATTAAGTTATGATTATCAAAATTTAATAAATGCTATAACTATTAACAAGTTGTTAAGGTTAAATGTTACTAACCATAAACACCCCTAGTGCAAGCTTATAAATGACTAATTTTAGAATCAAATAAAAAATATATAGTCCTTCTAATATATATTTTTTAGTTTATTAATGGTCGATTAAGTTTTATTTCTATTCGTTTATGACAAGTTATAGATTTTAAATATGTTTAAATATATATATATATAATCTCTTATTTATAGATTTGAATATAATGGATAGTATAAGTATTATATAAAATATTTAAAATTGTATATAACGTATTGGTTTAGAATTTTTTTAATCTATTTGTTAAAATAAAATGAATTTCATCAAACATAGGTATAAAAACCAAGTAAATGTTGTAAATAAAAAAACAAAAACAATTACGAGAGATGAGAGATAAAAAAAAAGACTTATATTTATTCTGAATATAGAGTTGTGTACAAAGCACAAAAGGTAAATATTATATGAAACTCTAATTCTAATAAACATTAAATTTCTAATGATAAAAAAAAATCAAACTCATAGATAGAGTTTTTATCATGATGAACATCCATCTAATAAATTAATATCCATAATACTCTTCATTGGATGTTCATGAAGATAATGTGTCTTGTTAAAACTTACTAAGATATAAATTCTGTGGAAAAAAATTAGTAAAAAAATACACACATTTTTTATACGTATAACATGTCTTATTAAAAATTTTAACAGAAAATTACTAATTAGGACAAAATCATAGTTAAGAAAAAAAGTGCAATGCATATTTACTCCCCTCATAAAAGCATCGTATAAAATCTTTAAATCTTCATAATTCGATCTTGAATATAATCTTCAAATGTTGGAATAGACTATACACTAGAAACAAATCTTTTAAATTATTACTTGAAAAAATTCGTCGAATATTATTCTTATACTCATTAAAAATAAATTTTTTCTCTCTCCTTAAGTAAGAATTGTTCAAAAAGAAAATGTCTAGTTGGACCCGATTTGAGAATTAAGATTGGATTATCTTTAAATTAGACCGTTGTATCATTAACGACGTCGTGCAGAATCTTATCCACTTCCGAGTCCGTTCCCTATCTCAAACAATTCAGTACACCTAAAGCCATAGAAATGGCTTCTACTCATTTCTCCCTCATTTTCAAACCGGGTTCTTCACTCGACTCGGCCGGTTACTCAAGGAAAAAGCCAAGAGTGACGTTGAAAAGATCGTCTCGGGATTCTCCAAAACCAGAGACAACCTCGCCGTCATTGATGAACTCTTACTGTACTGGAACCTCGCCGATACCGATCGCGTCCTCGATGAACTTGAAGAGGTTTTCTCTTCTCTATTCATTGTTTGAGTGTTAAAACTTAAAAGCAGTTAAAAAGTTCGGAAAATGAATAAATTTATTTATTTATAATTTGATTTTGCAGGCTTAGCTGGTATCCGATTTTGGGCCAAGAATTACTGTTAAAATAGTGGAGAGCTTGCGGGAGGATATTCTAAGTGGAGAACTTAAATCGGGAAGTGAAATAAAGGTTAATTCAGGAATTCTGATGATACTTTTAAATGATTTTTTTATTTAGTTAGTGAAGTGTTTTTATTTAATGAGGTTATTGATATTGAAAATGGTGAGTCAATTATGGATTTAGGATGCATTGAAGAAGAGTGTGTTGGATCTCTTAACAACAAAGGGGAGTAAAACCGAGCTTCAACTCGGATTCAGGTTTTTCGCTTTTCGGATTTTGAATTTACTTCATGTTCCATCCTGCTGTAAACTGCTGTTGTTTGTTTCTCTTGCTGAACACTCTTTGATGCTATCAGGAAGCCGGCCGTGATCATGATTGTTGGCGTTAATGGAGGTGGCAAGACAACATCACTTGGTAAGTCGAAGAAGCGAAGTCTTAATTATAGTGTTAAGGGTGTCAAGATTTGTGGATGGAATTATGTTAATCAAATTAGTGGGGTTTTAGTTTTGTGAGTTTTGTCTAGTTTTAATGCGTAGGGAAGATTTAGTTATGAGAAACTTTTTATCTAAACAAACTGATATTTGACATTTTATTATAAAATGATCCAATTAGTGATTCCCTTGGAGGAAAGCTGGCTTATAGATTAAAGAATGAAGGGGCAAATGTGAGCTACTGAAAAGCATAAAATGCTTTAGCTACTGCATTGTATTGAAGGCCTTTGTAGTTGTCAACATGTTTGTTCCCAAATAGTTTTTGCATATCATTTTATTGTACAGTTTGTGATCTTGGCAGATATTGATGGCAGCCGGCGACACATTCAGAGCAGCTGCAAGTGATCAACTAGAGATATGGGCCGAGCGAACTGATTGTGAGATAGTTGTAGCTGAAAAAGAGAATGCCAAAGCATCATCAGGTAGACAAAAATAACATCTATGCTACTTTTGGTAGGAGTGGTATTTATTCCTCGTGTTTTTGTACATGAGTTAGCAATAAACTAACTCGGTAATTTTTAGCCACTCACATGGCTTGGTATGGACAAAGAGAAGGAATCAATATTGCTTATTTTGAATATATATTATTTTTTACTTGAGATTTTACTCATCTTTCTAACTCCAGGCTTAAATTTGTACTAATTCTTCTTTATGTTATGACAAACTGTTTAAAAAACCCATGTAATAATTAAGCTTTTCCTTGTATTAATACCTATGTGACCAAACATAGCACGAATGAAAGTATTCTTTTTAGGACTGAAAGGGTGGAGTCGAAGGAGACAAATGTAGCATTTTGTTGATTGTAATTACTGTGACGCATTACAAAAAAATTAACTTATGATTTTAAAGTCGCTTTCTGAATAGTGCTTTCGCAGGCTGTGAAAAGAGGTAAAGAGGAAGGTTTTGATGTTGTCTTGCGCGACACATCTGGACGTAAGTATTGTGAAACCTTCCTCTTATATTCTTGTTGATTTTTCTCTGCCTCTAACTGTTTCTCACTGGCGTGCTTTATTAATTTTGCAGGTCTTCACACTAACTACAGCTTAATGGAAGAGTTGATAGCATGTAAGAAGGCTGTCAGCAAAGTTATCCGTGGTGCACCTAACGTAAGCTCAATTTTGCATGGCCCTGAAATCATTTAAATTTCCAGGCAATGAGATAGCTTTTAGTACCAGTTTCAGGCTTGGTCAAGGGCATGTTTCCTTGGACATGAAAATGAATGATTTTTTAGTACCAGTCTCCAGGGTTTAGCTCTAGCTGTTAGTAGCATCTTCAAAAGTGCCTTTAAGGATGATGAATTTGAAATGAATTGTATGTTGTGCTATGTGTTTATCTTTGCAAATTCGTGTATTTATAGCAAAGAGTTGTCTTAATTAAGGCAATACCAAAACATGTGCAGGAGATACTACTAGTTCTTGATGGGAACACTGGATTGAATATGCTTCCTCAAGCTAGAGAGTTCAACGAGGCATTCTTCCTACCCTCGCCTTCATCAAGATACTAAGACAAACTTGTTAAATGCTAATATCTTATTATTGTACCTAGTTGCTGTTTCAACTGTATTAACATTCAATGTTGTCAGGCTGTCGGAATAACTAGTTTTATTTTGACAAAACTTGATGGTTCTGCCAGAGGGGGCTGTGTTGGTATTCTCTCTTAATCCAGCTTCTAGTGACTTGTGGGGTGGGGTATTGAGGGTTGTTTACGAACTTTCAATTCACATTTTTTATCTATTTTTCTTGCCTCGCACAGGTCAGTGTGGTTGATGAGCTTGGGATTCCTGTGAAGTTTGTAGGTATTGGCGAAGGTGTTGAAGACCTTCAGCCGTTTGATGCAGAGGCATTCATTAATGCCATATTTTCATGAACAATATGGTTGGTAATGTCATCCAATTACCTGTTAGTCTCGTGTGTGTGTATATATACATTGTTGAATTAAACCAGTGCATTTTCTTCTTGTGTCATAGGGGTTTTATTCATTTGAGACCAGTTTGGCCGATACTGCAGACGTCTAGAAATAATTTAGCCATAGAGTAGCAATTAACCTATTTTTAATTAGAAATAATTTAATATTTTTTTTCTCCAATCAGATAGTGAAGCTAAAGAGATTGAACCTAAGTGTTGTAGAATAAAAGTATGTATATGTGTGAAAATAATTTAGCCATTTATTTACTATCATTCAACGATTCAAAAGATGGCTGAGATTAACTTATTTTTTTTTCAAGCTATAATCTTCACATATCTTACTGCTAGTCTCAGCCATCCATTTTACACATCCAATCATCTAAAAAATGTATAAAACTTAAAAACTCTTACGCTATGTAAACAAATCATATCTCATATATACATATATATGCATTGATCCATCATCAAACATCAATACCCAAATCACTTTCTTCTTCAACTTTAGTCACTAATTTACCTCAAAGATTCATTGCAAAAGCATTTTCCTAGAGGTTCTCTTATTGTTGCTAGCAGCGACATATACAAAACATTTCCTTCAATAATAAGCAAATTAAAGTAACTACAAAACAAATTTAAATAGAAACTCAAATAACTCTATGGGTTAAAGTGAAAATTTACGGTGAGACTATGCTTTCCAATAGATTAGTATCATGAAGTTTAATTGCTTAAAATAAAGCTAAAACTTAAAAGCACCATATGGATGATCACTCTATGAGGGGTTGTTGAACCAAGAATTATTGAAGAATTGGTTGTTCTTATTGAAATCTTGTTATCGACTCCTTTTTATTTACGTTAAAATTAAATAGAAACTCAAATAACTCGATTTGACTGAATTTTATAATTTCGTTTCGAAAAAATTCTAAATAAAGTTTAAATTATAAAATAGGTCTCGTCAACTCGACAAAGTCGAAATTTTGTTGACTCGACTCATCAAATGCTCACCCCTAGTTGGCAAGAAATTCAAATACAAAATCATCTGAAGCTCGGCTTTTCTTGACTTGGCTGCATATGATATGTCAAACACGACATAAAATCAAAACCATTGGCCATCCACAACTTCCTTACAAATTTATACGCTAAAGAGAGAACATGAGAATAATGGCAACTCTTTTAAGTAAAAACAGAAGCAAATCCAGCAACTAAGGCTACAATGATCTTTTAACCATCAAGGAATATCGTCTCGTAGTATGTCTGCATCGGATGAAAAGCAAAAGAAGTTCGAAATCACCGGTACCTGAGTCGATGAAAAGCTCGGCTGCCATTGTGTAAGCATAGTAGAACCTGCTCTTTCTGAATCACATATCATTTACCTTCAGGGTCCAGAAGTTTGAGTTTCGGCCTACAACCTAAAGACTAATAAGCATATAATCTTCTTATAACAACAGTGGATTCACAGTTAGGTTTCAGAAGAATATTGCAAACCAACTAGATTGTTGAAATCATTTTCTAGCATCCTATTTCGAACGGGATCGATTTTCAAATTTCATCAAGGGCAGGTAGTCATAAAGGAGTTGAAACTTTATAAACCATCACCGTATCACAGCTCAGTCGAAACAGAACTAGGGTTGAAGATCTGCATTCTTGATATTTCACACCAAGGCGCAACAAGTGTGCCTAAAGTAAAAGATATGACTCGACAGATTAGGAAATAAAATACAGACAATCAAAATCAGATCAACTGAATCAATCCATCACTAAAACAATATAACTAAGCATTCAACATATTTATGCAGGTAGAAAGCAAGATTAAAGTGCACTGATATGTATCAGACCGAAAGAGAAAGCAATCAACCTATTTTCTTTTCCATTTCATTTACGCCGTTTCCATAGGCAGTTGGGTAGAGTTCATGAGAACAACAAAGATAAGGCTCTGAAAAGAACGTATTATTTCCCATTTCTTTCCTTATATGTTTGGAATTGAACTTAAACATGGCTAACAATATCCTAGAGCTGCTAAGCTTAAATAATTCCCAAAAAGTCCCACTATATGGCGATGATGCCATATTCCATGATGTAGTCAGCACGATATTTCTCAAATGAATATTGATAACAACTGATTTTCTTCTTGTTTGGCAAGCCTATGCCAGAAAATGACAGTAGAATTCTATTTCAACCACGTATAGCTATCTGTTGTCTTAACAGTTTAAAAGGAAAAAAAAAAACAAAGGAAAAGCCTAGCAAACAAAGATGTTCAAAAGTTCAGCATGACAGAAAACACAAACAACCCATCTAAAAGAAAACAGGCCATGACAAGTGCGGCGGTTATGTCCACGTCGACCACAGCGACTGCATCGATATTTTCCTTCCGGAGGTTTACAGACCATTGGCCGGGGACCCCCATCTTCTGTAAACCGGCAATCAAGAAGACAAAGCTTAAGCAAAATAGAAGAAGATAATGAGCATGTTGAGGAAATTGAAAGGAATTATAGAATAATAAACTTGCTGGCACACAAACGACTGGATAAGGACAATGATGACGACCATGCCCTATCTCCTTGCAGCGTGTACATTGCTGTGTCCGCTCCTCTTTGCTTAAGATATCCTTCCACCGTTGCTCTCTCCAGAGATCAGGATGTTCAGGACTTACTGGAGGAGTTGGAAAGTAGTCCTAAAGATACAAAATAAAAATGCCAAGTCAATAACAGAGCAAGAGAAAAATATGTGAGAAAACATCAATTAACTTGATGAAATGACAATTAAAGTTATCCAGGGAGCAAGGATGTCATTGTTTTAAAGGTTTCCTCGCAAAAAGGTGTACGACAAGTTGACAACCTATGAGATATGCAAGTTTGACACATAATTTTCCAGAGTGAACAGAAGATAATGCATTGAAACCATATCATATGTGCTATGCAAGTCTGTCGATGAAGAATTGTTAAAAAATAGATTTTGGAACTGAAGTAGGCAAATGTTAGTGCAGACTAAACAAAAAGTAGCACCACATTCGCGTGTGCCATCATAAACCAACTTCAAAGCTATTTGTCTGTTTCACGAATTTCAGTTGATGCTTTGTTAAGTGCGCATTATGTGTTTGCTATCACTGATAAGACCTAATACATAAACATTGATATAAAACAATACTGGAAGCCCTAGTCGTTGAGGAATTCCATCCTCTCTGCTTTGGCTGAATAACTATATAGATCCAGTCGACTCAAATCCTGTTGTGTTTGCTGCTTAGTTTTGTACTGGCTTCAACATCCAGAAGTTAAAATATGCTAGCTTACAGTTAAATTAATTTACCATGGAATTACGTCAGCTTACGATCAGCATATGACTTTACTAAGTGATGCAATCGTCAATAGATTCTCTTTGACCATATCAAATAAATTTAAGGTAACCTATATTCCACACATGCCACTTGCCGACATAAATACAAGATTACTAGATCGAGTGTTGTTGACACGACTTAATCACATTATAAAAGGTAAAAATCAAGAATCGTTTCTTATGTGTCCAAATTTATCCATATAAAACGGACAGATCTCAATCCATATTAATATATGAGCAACAGGACACTTGCTAGTTTTTGAACAAGATTAGCGATGAGCCAATAAACGTGCAATCCAAGATGTTCCGCATTTATTTGTCTAAAGCCAACATATCTTAGTAGATAATAACCTCAAGAGCTTCAAAAACAATGCTAGTATTTAAACAATGCACTTGACCTGCCAACTACTACCAACTGTATTACCGGTTTACGCACAAACGAAAAAGCAAACACATGCATGTCAAATCATCTAATGCAAAACATACCCCAACATATCTCAATTTCAATTTTTGGGATGTCTCATAAACTAAGGTAGTGTAAAATTGGACAAATGAAGTTGAGTTTGTTTAATAATGAATCAATTATAAAAGGTAAAAATCAAGAATCGTTCCTCCCGTGTCCATATAAAACGGACAAATCTTAATCCATATTACTATATGAGCAACAAGACACGTGCTAGTTTGAACATGATTCTCGATAAGCCAATAAACGTGCAATCTAAGACGTTCCACATTTATTTGTCTAAAACCAACAGATCTTAGTAGATAACAACATCTAGAGATGTAGAAACAATGCTAGTATTTAAACAATACACTTGACCTGCCAACTACCACCAACTGTATTACCGGTTTACGCAAAACGGAAAAGCAAACACATGCATGTCAAATCATCTAATGAAAAACATACCCTAACATATCTCAATTTCAATTTTTGGGGTGTCAATACCATTGCTTTCCTGCAATGATTGTTGAAGCATCATATCATAAACTAAGGTCTCTAGTGTAAAATTGAACAAATGAAATTGAGTTTGTTTAATATTGAATCAATTATAAAAGGTAAAAATCAGGAATCGTTTCTCACGTGTCCATATAAAATGAAAAGATCTTAATCCATATTACTATATGAGCAACAGGACACGTGCTAGTTTTTGAACAAGATTTGCGATGAGCCAATAAACAAGCAATCTAAGACGTTCCACATTTATTTGTCTAAAACCAACAGATCTTAGTAGATAATAACCTCTAGAGCTGCAAAAACAATGCTAGTATTTAAACAATCCACTTGACCTGCCAACTACTGCCAACTGTATTACCGGTTTACGCACAAACGGCAAAGCAAACACATGCATTTCAAATCATCTAATGCAAAACATACCCCAACATATCTCAATTTCAATTTTTGGGTTGTCAAGAGCATTGCTTTCCTGCAATGATTGTTGAAGCATCATATCATAAACTAAGGTCTCTAGTGTAAAATAAAATTGAGGTATAGAATCCTATATCAGTTGATAATATGCAAAGGTTTTTGATGAATTTGTTTAATCGATTCATTAATTAAACAAACTCAACTTCATCTGTCCAATTTTTCACTAGAGACCTTAGTTTCTATAGACAATTTAACTTTGGCCACAATGGCTGATGATATGAAGCTTCGACAATCATTGCAGACTTGCGGGAAAGCAGTGCTCTTAATCTATGTTTTTGCATTAGATGATATGATATGATATGACATGCATGTGTTTGCTTTGCCGTTTGTGCGTAAACCGGTAATACAGTTGGTAGTAGTTGGCAAGTCAAGTGCATTGTTTAAATACTAGCATTGTTTCTGCAGCTCTAGAGGTTATTATCTACTAAGATCTGTTGGTTTTAGACAAATAAATGCGGAACATCTTAGATTGCACGTTTATTGGCTCATAGCGAATCTTGTTAAAAAACTAGCACTTGTCCTGTTGCTCATATAGTAATATGGATTAAGATCTGTCCGTTTTATATGGACACGTGAGAAACGATTCTTGATTTTTAACTTTTATAATTGATTCATTATTAAACAAACTCTACTTCATTTGTCGAAAGTTTTTGGGATGTCCGAAACACTGCTTCCCTGCAATGATTGTTGAAGCTTCATATCATCAGCCATTGTCACCAAACTTAAAATATCTATAGAAATTAAGGTATAGCGAAAAATCAAACAAATTCATCAAAAACCCACTCCATATTATCAACTAAATATAGGATTCTATACCTCAATTTCAGTTTTTGGGATGTCCAAAACACTGCTTCCCTGCAATGATTGTTGAAGCTTCATATCATCAGCCATTGTAAACAAAGTTCAGTTATCTACAGAAATTAAGGTCTCTAGCACAAAATCAAACAAATTTGTCAAAACCCATTCCATATTATCAACTCAATATAGGATTACACACCTCAATTCCAGTTTTGGGGATGTCAAGAACACTGGTTTCCTGCAATGATTGTTGAAGCTTCATATCATCAGCCATGGTCATTGGTCACCAAAGTTAAAATGTCTATAGAAATTAAGGTCTCTAAGGCAAAATTAAACAAATTCATCAAAACCCATTCCGTATTATCAACTAAATACATGATTATATACCTCAGTTCCAGCTTTTGGGATGTCAAGAACACCGCTTTCCTGCAATGATCGTTGAAGCTTCATATCATCAGCCATGGTCACCGAAGTTCAATTGTCTACTGAAACTAAGGTCTGTAGTGCAGAATTGGACTGGGGGACGAGGGGTTAATATTGAGGCCACCGAGGACGAAAAGATTCCCGCCATAATACGTGTTGAAATCGTTCGGGGAGGGGGGAAAACGTGGGAGGCGATGATTGAAAAGGCAAGAAATTGATTCCTCCTGAGTACAGTTTTGATTTTACTGGGATTATTTGTTTTAATGGGTTTTTAATGATAAATAAGACAAATTGGAGTAAAAGCTGATGAGTTGTACTTGGAATGGGGACTAAAGGAAATGTTTAGTTTAGGAAGAACGAAACCCAGAAAACAGCCGTTACTGGAATTTGAAAAACAAATTCTTTTTTACTTTATTTGGAAAAAAAAATTATATGCATATTATATTTAAAAATCTTTTTATCGAATTACTGTTTCTCATTAATCAATCCAACTCAATTAAAAAATATTTCTCACATTTATCAAGTACGATTGAAGCAGGGATGGATCTAAAATGGAAAATTCACAATTTTAGTCCCTTCAAATTTAAAATTTTCAAAATTAGACAATAGTAAAATTATATTATGACCTCCCATAAATGATAAATTTTAATTTATTTTTTCAAAAATATAAAGTTATAAGTTAAAACAAAGATGGAATTTATAAACTGGGATTGATTATCCCATGAGGGTAAACTTAGTGAAGATTAAATAATAAAAGCTTAGAACATTCATAGTGGCCCAATGGGAGAAAAAGGAAATGTTCTTAATTTTAAAAGATTCGGGTTTGAGCAGCTTGTATAAGATATGTGTGCGTTATAAAAGAACTAAAAAATAACATATACCATCATGAAATAACAATAGATAATAACAATAATAATAATAATAATAATAATAAATTACACGAAATTATATATATATATATTTTTTTTCTATTATCAATTGGTAAACTATACCCAATTCTCTTGAAAGGAATAATTTATCAATGTACAGACTAATAGGTTGCTGCAACATAGTTTTGCATTATTACCACAATAAACAGGTATCTGTAAATACTGTTGTTCTATCTTTTACCAATCTGTACCCAATTCTCTTGAGAGGAAGAGTCTGTCAATGTACATAATGACAGGACCAGAAGCTGCAACATAGTTTTGCATTTGAATTCTCGCCGACGCCTCGTCTGCGTTTAGTTTCTTCATTAGCTGTGCCTTTGTAGGGAGGGTATACATCCCGGCAGATACGGCTTTCCTGATCGCCCAGCCATGGTGGGGTGCAAATACCTGAGCATAGGCCTTGGAAGCTGGATCTTTTAAGGAATCACCCTCTGTTGCTAGAATTTGTTCAAATAGTACCCTGACCATGTCGAGACCACGTTTCACTCTCAAAAGGTTTCTTGTATGACTCCCGGCTTTCCTCACGCAGTTTCCTTCTACGTCCCTATCGAGCATTGCATTTAGTGTCACGCTTGACTTCGACGTCTCTGCAAGATCATCGCCTTTGCAACATAATCCATTTCTGCAAACTTGAAGGCGATGTCTAAACAACCAAAGAGAGGGGAGACGAAAGAACATGCGCGTGAAAAAGGGGCCACCTCCATATCAGCTGTTTGCAAGTTTACCAATGCCGCAAGTTCCTTGAATGCATCAGCGATTTTTCTCAGTGTCTTATCGCTCTCCGCATTTGCCATTTCCAAGCTCTATCTCTGGTCCTTCATATTTCAAAATATTTTAATCTTATAATGACATTAAAAAACACCAATGAAATCTAACATTTTCGGAAGAGAGACAACATAGTAAGTTAGTAACATCAACAAACCCTACATCGACAGATATTCCAAAGCTATAGAAGACGAATTAAGAAGCAGAAAACCAAAAAACCGATAAGGCGAGTCTTTCTTCTTCTTTTTCCCCTTAATTCAGTTAATGGCACAATAAAAATAGAATTAAAAAGCTTTATTTAGACAAAAATAATAATAAAAGGCAGCCAAATTAACCTACAATTACAGGTCCTGTAGAAACGACAGCAGATAATTTGATTTAGTTGAATCTGTAAGTAGAAAAATAATTGGTTACCTCAACCAATTAAGTAGATAAAGATGTGTTCAGTCTAAATTAAGGATTATTCAATGAAGAAATTTTTCTCAAAACTATTTCTCTATTTTCTCTTTCACAAGTTGATCATCTTCTTCTCACTCTCAATCTTTTTCAGTAATTTTAACAGGTCCTACAGTGCTGCACTAAGACTTTTCATTTCACAATTTCATGCATACAAGAAAAAAGCCAAAAATAAAATTAGAGCTACACGATCTACTACATGGGAAAAAAACGAAATCAAACAACAATCAGATCTACCACACAAAATTCCTCAAGGATCTTAATTAGGCAGCTCGAAAAGTGAAATAAGAGGGAGAAAGCAGTTAAATTAAAAGATTACAGTGCCCTAAAAAAATGTTTTAAAATGAAAATAATCAGCTGTACATGGTGAATTGGTCGATTTTAAAAATATATAAAAATTAATCAATATCATCATCTACAAGTGGCGGCTTCAATAATTACTGTAGCATTCACCTTAGATATCAAATTATACCTTTTATACTCCTATTTTTCTAAAATTTATTTCTAAAAATATTATTTTCCTGAACAAGCACATTTGACCGATTGGTCAAGCTGCTCATCTTTGTTCCCTCATTTTCTCTTAGATTATGAATTTTAAACCCACTAAAAACACTTCTCTTCCTTCTCCTAAAGTCTCACTTCCCTTCCTCTCAAAATAGAATTAGGATTAAAGTTAAAATTTGTCAAAAAAAACCATTATTTCCCTAAGAAAGCCTTAGATTAATGTACATTATTATTTAAATAAACACTAAATAATTACATTAATTATAAAAAGTTTAAAATGGTTAATATCTTATGCATAGCAATTTTTTTTCCCACAAATCTATCTAGACTTTAAAATCTAAAATCTAAAATCTAAATCACTACTCTAAATGGTAAAGTAAACCTTTTGACCCTCCTAAATATAAATAATGCAATTAAGCCCTTTTAGTATTTAATGAAATGTGGAAATTGCATTTTTAGCTCATCAAAATAAATCAATTTAAGCTTCTTTATTTTCTTCTAAAAAGCATTTTTGACCCCAAATTTTATAATTTTAACTCGTCCCTTAACACAAATTTTCTGACTTCATTCCTTATTATCAACCTCGTCCATCTCGAACACAAAATCCTTGACAAAACAGTTGAAAGAAACAAGGACAAAGGAAATGCTTTCTTAGTGTTTAACTGTCCATATCAGAGTCTCCTTGTTTTCTGAACAATATACCAATTATGAAATTGATTTCTCCTTGTTTAACTGGCCAACATATTTTCTTGCCAGCTTTTAACATGTGCAGAAAGGATCTGATAAGCAATACCGCCAAATTCGATCCCGTATTGCCTACAATTATTGCAGGTGGTAATGGTATCTTCTTGTTTACAAGCAGCCACTGATGTTTACCAAAAGAACCATCTTTTCCCGGTAGGAGTTTTGCTTGGTTCATCCACTTTTCTGTTCTCCACGCCCAGTTTTAACGATTCCAGTCTTTTCCTGCACAAACTAAATGTAAGATATACATGAGGAAACGTGAAGAAGGTGCAGGGTTTCATTCACAACATCCTTTCGGACTTAAAAGCTAGATAGAACTTGTAATTGAGGTTTAAAAGGGGAAAGCGGTTATTGTTTACGAGATTAAAGGACATTTTGTATACAAGAAAGTGAAAACAGAAGAATAAGTATTTGCTTCATGGGATGGTAGTACTAAACATACAGTATCTGGAAAAACAAAAGATTCTTCATAAATCAGAAGCATTACTTGGTATCTGTAAGTCGACCATGCAGGCTCCATCTTTGGCGAAATCCTTCAATGCCTTCCATTCCGCTTGCTAGAATCAAGCGCCTATAGAACAGACGTAACATACGATTCAGTTCCAATGATGATCAAATAATTCTATATCACACTGCTATATCAATTAATAGAATAGGTGTAACAAAACTTGTATTACACCCATCTCTTCCTTTTTCTTTAAGTATCTGTACCCAACATTTAATTCAGGTATACTCTTGTCATTCACATATCCATATTTGATACTTGCTCTCGAGACCAAGTAACACAGGACAAAACGGTTTCTCTAAAAGAACATGTTATTTTCCGCCTGTCTCTATTGCTTTAAGTTTATTTCCATCCGAGATGCTTCATTAGCAAAGAGTGGCAACTTCTGCTCAAAGTTTTATGGATACTGAGAAAGCTATTTATTTTTAAGATATTGCTACTGCTAAAGAATCTTGACTTGGAACCAGCAAGTAATTAGTGTTGAAAGGGCAATACTTTAGGACTATAGATTCATGGATTCTTGCAAAAGACATATTATGTAATATCCTAACCATTTACCTCTCCAATGATGTGACTTCTGATTCAAGCTGCCCAACTCTTTCCTTTGCTTGATCAAAAGGCATCGACAACCCCAACTTTCTCTCACTATCCTGAAGCCGTTCCCTTATTTCCTTGTCCTAAAACACAGATTTCCAAACAAACTTGAGGAAGCTAATTCAATGTACTGATTCATGTGTCCGAAATAACCACTAGAAATCTTACCCTCTTTTCAGCACACTGTCGATATAATGCAAGCTCATCCTGACAGAATGGCTCGATATCATTAATCTGCAGACCTACAGCATACGGCAACCATAATGAATGTGACTGTACACGAAATGCATGAGAAAGAATTCGGTCTATAATTTGGCAAAATTAAGAAAATAATCAATAATGTCACCAAAAGGAATGCGGATGTAACATCAGCCGATCAACATTACACATAGTTAACCTTTTACATAAGATTGTCAATGAAAAACAAGACTTACACAAAAACAAATTCCGTAAGATTCCATCACATAACTCAACGCCTTCAAGCACATGAGATGCAATTTCTTGCGGGACAACGGGAGAAGGTGGCCCCATCATTAGATCATCGCCGACTAATATAGTTTCCTCCATTGTTGGCTGTGAATCAACTAAAAACCCACAGCAGGTAACAAGCAAAATCACTCATGAGCATTGACCATGCATACTTTTAAACAACAACAAGTATTGACAAAGAGAAAAATTCACATGTCTAGGCAAAGGCAATGATCATATACCAGTTAACAATTATTAGGTACAATTTCAACTCGAAAACGAGAACTATGCTTAGTCACACTTCATGTAACAAAAAATGAGAAATCTTTCACAGTTCAAGTAAATTTACAAGAAAAAGCAATTTCCTTTGAATTTAAAAAACACAAATCAAACACAATAAAATGCAATAGTAGACATCTAAACTAAGATAGCAACATACCATCCATGGCTGCTTTCCAGTTAGGTTTCCACCCGGAATGAACTTGGAATAGAGTTCTGGTTGAGTTTCAGTTAAAACCTGTTAAATAAAAACAAGAAAATAGAATCAACAGAGTTTCTAAATCATTCTGGAAACATTTGAAACAACAAAAAGTAGGACCAGATAGAACATAGAAATCATGATACCGAGGAGCGGACAAAGCTAGATTGAAAAAAAAAAATGAAGTTCGAAAGTACCTGTAAATGGTACTGGTGATTTGGGGAAATAAGACCGAAAGGAAGAGGCCGGTTTTGGCACAAGAAGCTACACTCAAATTTTTGAGGTTAAAATAAAATTCTCAAAAAAAAAGGTTTAATTTAAGTTTTTTAAGGTTTGGAGGTTTTTTTACTTTTAAAAAATCAATTAATTTTCTAGACACTTTTTTTATTTTCAATAAAACTTTTAAATCGAGAAATTAAATCAATTAATTCTTTAAATTAAATAATTAAATCAATTAAGTCTTTAAATTAAAAAATTAGATCAATTAAGTTTTTAAATTAAAAAATTAAATCAATTAAACCATTTGATAAATTTTGATCATTTAATCATGACAATTTTTCTAGCTATTGATATCACATGATACATTACAGTTTTATCATATTGTATTTATATATTTTTTAAAAATATATTTTTAATAATTTTTTTAAAACTTTTAAATAATTTTTTTAAAAATGTCAAGTCAAGACACGATGACCCAACGTATTACATTGACATATCCAAAAACTGTCAAAATTTAATGATTAAAATTGGTCAAAAAACTTAATTAATTTAATTTCGTGGTTAAATGGCTTAATTAAGTGCAAAAAATTCTAAGAGATTAATTAATATTTTTTCTCCAAAAATTTGAGGGCTTTTTACACCATTAAACCAATTTTTAAAAACTTTAGAATCTAACCAAAAATTTTAATAATTTTGTTTAATGAAAATCAGAGTAAATTTGATTAGAGATATTATGATTTTTAAATTTAATTAAGAATCTTTAGAAAGATCTTAGTGGTAAAATTAAATCTTTTAAAAATTTTAAAGGATTGAATGCTATTTTTTCTAACTTTTGTGGGGGCAAGGCCCATCTGACCCATTATCGTCCATCATTTGGGTGAAGCCGGGTTTGGATTGGATTTATGTATTGTATTAATACATGTAATTTGTTTAAGTTCAATTCGTTTCGAAATATAAACTTTAAATTTTATATAAATTGATCATATTAATAAACAATTAATTCAAGTCCTTTTTTTCGACCCATATATTTTAATTTTTTAAAATATATTTATGATATTTTAAAATAATGTTTATTGATTTTATTCTTTTTAAAATCTATGATTTAATATAATTTAAAATATTTACATTATAATATTAAATGTTATTATAAAATTAATTTTATGTGATATAAATTACAAACATAAAAACGGATGGCTTGCACCTTAAGTATTAAAGCTCACATCCAACTCATATTTTAAACATTTATAGTTTTTAGGAATGAATATATACTCAATTAAAAATTTATGACATACAAATTACTATATCATTAAAAATTAAAACGATAAATTGGTATAAAACAAGTTTAGTCACTAAAACTTATGCATTCTATTAATTTAATCTTAATTCAAAACAATTTAATAAATATTTCAAAAGATAATTAAAAGTCTCGTTAAAAACTCCTTCTAATACCAGGTGAACTATCGAACAACAAAAAGAAAAAAATACAGATATTATAAATTAAAATAACCAAAAGTACAAAGAGACGCAACCCTACATTGTTCAACACCATGGATACATTCCTTACACTAGGACCTAAAGAATATTAGGAGTGTTCAAAAATACCCGACCCGTTTGACCCATTGATCGAACCTTAAAAAATTGAGTATTTTTTAAAAAAAATTATCCGATCCAGAATTTTTCTTGGGTAGTTGGGTTAGGTCTGGGCCGAATTTTTTGTAACTGGGTACCTGACCCAACCGATACTTTTAATATATTTATTTTTTTGAATTTTAAATTATATTTTTATTTTATGCTCTTAATATTTTAACCCTAAAACTAAATTTAATCTTTAATTTTTTATGTGTTGTATCATGTACTTTTAAGTTTTAAAATTTTTCTAAAAGATTTGTATTAAGGGTTATATTTTGATACACAAGTTGTGTAAAAAAATTTACACAGCCCTTCATATTTAAGCTACAAAATCTAAAACTAAATTTCTAGTCCTAACACCCTAAATTCTAAACCCTAAACTATAAATTCTAACCATAAATCATAATTTCTACACCCTACAACCCAAACCACTAAACCCTAAACAACAACCTAAATTTCTACACCCTAGAATTAAAAAGCTCATGTAAACTTGTGTATCAAAATATTTTCTTTATATTAGTTTGTTAATACAAAATTCGAAGGAAAAAACGAGACTAATATTTTTAATATCTTCTTTTGTTGATAAACTCTAATATATATATATATATATACAAATATTTATATCTTAAAACTAACTTCAAATCACTAATATTTGTTATATATATGTTTTCATCTTAAAACTATCTTTAAATCACTAATATTAGTGTTTGGATTATGTATTATATATATGTATACATTTATACATATATATCTAAATATTCCTATGCTAAAACTAACTTCAAATCACTAATATTTGTGTTTGGATTATATATCATGAACTTTTAAATTTTATTTTGTTTACCATGTGATTTTTTAAAAATTTTAAATTTTAAATAAAAAAATAAATAATGTGAACCGGATACTATGTATGTACCTATTTTTACACATATTCAAATTTTACGAGTACCTGATAATTATTGGCTAAAATACAGACTGACAAATATGTTACTCAAGAAATTAGGTATCTGACACTTCGAATCCCAAAAGTTCGAGTACCCGATTTTGAACCCCTAAAGATACGATGTCACTCCAAAGTACCAAGGAGGATATGCGCTCGCTAAGAACAAGCCTAAAACCTGCAGTAAAAATTGTTCTACATGTACATATTTTGGACAGTTGGATAATGATAATTTTTAAATTTTATTTGGTATAAAAGAATTCTAATTTAAATTTTTATTTTACAATTTAAATTTTATTTTAATTTTTTTGAGTTGAATTTTGTACACCCTACATCGTAATACTTAACTTATATTAGTGAGTTAGTAAATTAGATACAATAATTATAAAAGATAAAGTAAAATAAATCACAATTCTTTTTGCTCATTACCATAAGAATTAACTTTCGAGAATCATTTTATATTTTAGTAAGGGTAAACAATACTAATGACCACTAAAATTACAAGGTCAATTCTATTTTGACCATCTAATTAAAAATTTTGTGAATTGCACCGTCAAGCTTTTAATGTGCTCCCAATCAAACCACTTGTCGTCAATTTTAACAAAAATAATAACGTGATAGTTAATAAAAATTGATTTAATTACACATTTAATCTTTTATATTTATGCATACAATCAATTTGGTTATAATTTTAATAAAAAATAAATTTAATCAGGTGGTGACATATATCTAATCATTTCTTTTAAATTTATTTTTTTAATTTAATATACTTAACCAACCACTCAGATAGATATGTTACCATCTGACTGGTCACGAAATCAAAGCAAGCAAATAAAAGGAAGTTATGCACATAGATATGTTTTATTAAAGGTTACTCTATTGATGAAAATTTTGTTAACTATAATATAATTATTTTTGTTAAAATTAATTGTTCTTGGTTTGATTGTAAGCACTTTAAAATTTTGATAATATAATTTATAAAAATTTTAATTGGATGATTAAAATATGACCGACCTTATAATTTAGTGCACAGTTAAGTTTACCCTTTTAGTAATTAATTACTTGTATTTCCCAAGACTGAGACTCGTTACAACTTTGAACTCAATGCGACAGTGAATTGATTAAGAAGCTTCCTTCTTCGGATTTCCTTCATTTAAATCTCCAGAATCCAACCAATGGCACCAACCTTGACGAACCTTCCTACCAGAAAAAAAAAAAGAAAAGAAAAACCCAAAGTCCCCAATCCAAAGCCTGAACCTTTATGCTCTTTTTCACCCGGAATTGCAATCATCTAGGAAGGTAGAAATGAGCGCAAAGAAAGTGTTGGTAGTGGGCGGCACAGGCTACTTGGGCCAACATCTGTTGCAAGGATTTTCAGAGATCCAAGGAATCATCCCATATCACTTGGCATTCACCTACAACTCCTTCCCTCCTCAGCCTCTGCTCGATGCCTTCCCTGGCTCTCTCGCTTTCCACGTTGATTTGAAGTCCGGTGCTGGTTTCCATCCCATTTCTCAGCAATTCGGCCAGGTTATTTCCCTTCCTTTCAATCCATTTCGTGCCCAATAATTCTTTTAATCTTAACAGTGTTAAAGCTTGTGTTTGTTTGTTGTAATGGCAGCCTGATGTGGTTGTGAACTGCGCTGCTCTGTCGGTTCCACGCGCTTGCGAAAAAGACCCTGATGCCGCTGCATCGATCAATGTGCCTACTTCTCTTGTAAACTGGTTGTCAAGCTTTACCCAAAACGATAATACTCTTCTTATTCATCTCTCAACGGATCAAGGTGTGTGAATTATTGGGGTTTTTGTTTTATGAATTCTAATTGTTTGATATAATGTCTGAGAATTGGAAATGCTTGTCTTTTTGGATGTTGGTTTTACTCGTTAGTGTATGAAGGAGTGAAATCGTTTTACAAGGAAGAAGATGAAGCTCTCCCTGTTAATGTTTACGGAAAATCGAAAGTTGCGGCTGAGCGGTTCATCACTGAGAAATGGACAAATTTTACTATTCTAAGAAGTAGTATTATATTTGGGCCACAAACTGTATCACCTGTTCCTAAATCTCTTCCTATTCAGGTGTGAATTGATTCATCGGGTTAACATTTGAATATTGATTCATTATTTAGCATATGCTGCTAATTGAAAATGCTTGTAGAAAATAGCACGAGTCTTCCATTTTCCATCCAAATAAATTTAGGGGTCAAGTAGGCATTGCTTGGAAGAAAAAATAACCTTTAGTTCATTTTGCTTCTTGTATGATGGTAATTCTTGTTAGTAAATCACACAACTTGCCCTTGCACGATTATTTTATTATAAACCAATGATTTATAACCGAACATGTTCGCAGTGGATTGATGGTGTCCTTTCCAAAGGAGATAAAGTGGAGTTCTTTTATGATGAGTACCGCTGCCCAGTGTATGTTAAGGATATTGTGGCTGTCATTCGGACCTTGATTGAGAAATGGTTATTAGGTATGAAGCTATTATTGTGCTTCTATAAGTAATATTGTAAAAAAAAAAAGATTGTGAGATTCTCTTTTAGTCTTTCTGTGTCTCCTTTTTTTATAGTGTATGATGGCATTAATCATGCTTAAGCTTAACTTGCTTATTTACCATTGCTTTGTTTTATTTTGGTGCCTCTATTGTCCATTTTCTCACTTTCACATCACTTTTGCAAGTTGTGTTTTTACTCTGCAAAGAAGATTTCATCTGGATTTCCTTTTTCCTATATACACACACACGTTCAACATAACGTTTATGATCTTATGTTGCTTATCCAAGAGGGTAAGAAAATGCAGTTGCTGCTAAATGTTGGTGGACCAGACAGGGTTTCCCGTGTTCAAATGGCTGAGGCTGTGGCACAGATTAGAGGACATGATTCTTCATTAATTAAACCAGTATCTGCATCATCAGTAAGTATGCCTTACAAAAGCCATAGAAAAGAAAGAATCGTATTCCAGTGAACTTTGCCATATGCATATGATCCTTCCTTCCTGCAAGACTCTCTGATTCTAGAGAGATTTTATATGTACTCAATAGCATACCCTGCATAGTTCTTAAACTCCCACCATGCTCTTTATAGTCCTTTAGAATGTCGATTTGATAAAAAATTATGCTATTTATGTTCTCGCGGTAACTGAAGTGCTGGTTTATCAGGTTGACCGTGGTGTCATGTCCCCTGCTGATATATCCATGGATATCACCAAGCTGGTTCAGACACTAAATATTTCTCCTACTCTGTTTAAAGATGGCGTTAAACTGACACTTACAGCTGAAGCGAGTTTGTGAGTCTGGTAAGATTGATGGTTGCCCTTTTTTGAACTACTTTAGCATCAAAAAGGAGTATAAATTTGTGTTATGCTGGTATTTGTTGTGGATTATTAAAGAACATCCGTATAGGTTATGAACACATTTAAGTATAAAATTCCGGGTATTGAAGTATAGAACTTCTACCCAGAATGTCTTACCGATGGTAAGATAAGGTGGCAGTTGCACCTCAATTTCTCTCTTTCTCTGTTCTAAAGCCAAAGAGCTATTCGTTTGTTCAGATACCTTCAGAGCTGTAATAAAAATTGAGAATGTTTACACTGTTATACCATTGTTGTTATTTCCCCTTCCCTTGATAGTTCTCTTACAACATTGTTGTATATCAAAGACCCTACAAGCAAATAACCAGTTTAATCAATTTTTTGTTATATTAATTTCCAAAAAAAAAAAGCATTAGCAAATTGTACCTCAACGTAGGCAGCATCTCATCATGTAAAACCCAAAGGCTTCCTGAATCTGAATTGTTCCGACAAACAGATAGTCTGTTATCAGGCAAGCTTAAACGAAGGCATGCTTTTGTCGTCGTCGCCATCGGTGAAGTAGATTGCAATGTCGATCGTCGACTTTTTTCGAACGAGAAATAATTTGCCACACGGATTCGACCAGCTGCGCCTTGGCAACTAGAGAAGCCGCTGGCAGTCTTGCACTATACCTTTTGAAGCCGAGTTAGTGGCGGAACTTAGAGTAAAAATGGGGGGCAAAATAATTTATTTTGAAATGTGGAGGCTTAAACGGAAATTTTTAAAAATTTTGAGGGTTGAACTAAATTTTTTAATAATTTTGAGAGATTTAATCAGAATTTTTAAAAAAATTTAAGAGAATTTAATTGAAAATATTCAAACTTTTGAAACTTAATATAAATTTTTAAGAATCTTGAGGGTCCAAATTAAAATTTATAAAAAGTTTAAGGGCGAAATTCAAATTTTCCAAAATTTTGGGTAGGCCATGGCCCCCTCTACTAGTAGGGATGGCAAATGGGTGGGGCGTGTGCGGATACCCCTCCCCATACCCACTTAAAATTTTCATATCTACCACCTACCCACCACCCATGACGGATACAATTTTCAAATTTACACCCGACCACGTGGGTACATTCTCAAATCCATCCTCACGCCCACTACCCAACTTGACATCCACCACCCAACCCGTACCCTCTTCTACCCGCCCGTACCTGCATACAAGCAATCACTAATATCGAATTATGTAAAAATAAACCATAGACTTTTGTAAAGAAGATTAAAACTTCGCATATTTTATTGATTGATCAAGTGTGTATATATATATAATATTTACACTAGTATAAATTTAACTACAGCTAACTAACTAACTAACAATAGCTAACTCAACTAAAGCACATTTTCACTAGTATAAATTCTACTTAACTACAGCTAACTAATTAACTATAGCTAACTTAGCTAAAGCATATTTACACCTGTATAACTTCTACTTACCCACACATATTATAAATTTACAACTTGATTAATTCAAGCTCGATCATAAACCATTATTTTTAAACTAAATTAATTGAATTTAAAGTTTACAGACTTAATGATTAACGTAGATTTTAAAACAAATCAGTATCTTAGTACATAAAATACCCTAATAAAAAGCACAATAAAGTCTACAAACATAAATTGTCCAAAATTCATATGGCGGGCGGATGCGGGGCGGGCGAATACGATGCAAGTAAGGTCTTAAACTCATTACCTACCCACTACTTACGACGGGTATGACTTTTTTTACATCCGCCCACTACCCACCAAACTCATACATATCCTCACTCAACTGGAGCAGGTACGATGCAAAACCCGTAAAATTATATTCGTCTATCATCCCTATCCTTTAATCCTATGAAAGTTTTGCCCCTGAGCCGAGTTATGGCTGACTGGCTCGATCTCAAACTCACCTAACCCTTCAAACAAACTAAACGCATATACTTTGAACCACATACAATCGCATCGCAAAGCAATATGGAAGTTAAATTAAATTATGGGCAAGCAAAATTCAATTCGATTTAAATAATTAAAATTTTTTATTCAATTCAAATTTTATAAATTAAAATGAAACAAATTTTCAAATAAAATTTGAATGATAAAATATGACTTAAATAACTATAATACAAATATAACCAGTATTATATTTTTTGAAAACAATTTTTTTCTTCTTGCATTTTAATCTCCCAACTTCGTTATATGACTACAGTTTTTTGTAAACTCTCATCAATATTTTCTCCCTCAAAATCCATTATTTTAAAAATAATAAATAAATATATTATGTAATTTAGATGATAGTTCATTTGTTAAAAAACATTACAAATCTTACTTAAAATTATTAAAAAAATATAAAGAAATACAAATATATATCATATATGGTTATAGAAAGCCATTTAAATTGAAACCAAATAGTATTATAATATTATAAATATTTATAATTAAATTTAAACAAAAATTCCAACGACTCGACTAAAAAAAAATCAAAGAAATTTTGAATCTAAAATAGGACTAACTCAACTAACTCATTTTTTATACTCAACTCATCTAATACTCACTCCTAGGTTAAACTACTTAAATGGTCATTCAACTTTTAGGACTCTAACGTTTTGATCACCCAAAAAAAACTTTCAATTTAGTCACTCAATCTTTAGGTGTTAACATTTTAGTCATCTTAACGTTAAATCACTAATCACCCATTTTTTTAGTCACAAAATCTTCAAATTCCTTAATAAATCCTTAAAATTTGGGCTAAATTGGCCTTCATCCAGTCATGAACTCGAAGATATTTCAAAGCCTTTTTTTCTCTCGGGTACTCCAATCCTTGCCCGTTTCGCTCTACTCCTCGCAACGAGTATAATTTAGGGTGTGTTTATTTGCCGTAAAGTGAATTATGGAAAATGTTTTCACCATTTTCCCATGTTTGGTTCAAGTAAAAATGTAAAATAGGATAGTCAACGTAAAACAAACTACAAGCCAATGAAAAAAACACTCATTCTCCGTAAAATGACATACCGAGGTTTTTTGGGTAAGTTATTCTCCCAACCCATTCACCACCTTTTCTCATCTCACCATCATCGTTCTCTTTTTCCTCTCATCATCGGCGCTCTTCCCCTCGTCACCGCTCTTTGAATCTGTCACCGGCGCTCTCACATGTCGACGGAGATAATCTTCTTCAAGGTTTGATTACCAATTCTGTTATAGAAACTCTCTCCCATCTTCACTGATTCTTGCTCTTTTTCTATAAGTTTGATTAAATTCCTAAACAGAACAAGTATTTCTCACCTAAGTTGTACAGATACGGGTACGGGGACGGGTACGAGGACGGATACGGAGATAAAAAATAATAATTTTCAAAATTACAGGGTACATGTACGGCAAGGGTATGGCAAATATAAAATAAATTTTAATATATATATAATAAAAAATCATTAAAATTCATAATACAATAAAGATTAAAATTATAATTGTATTAAACAACAATTATAATTATTTTAATTTATTTCTAATGATTTTTAAATTACTTTCTAACACTTAGATTAGAAGATTACTAAAATTAAATGACTAAATTGAATGAAAATTTAACTTTACATTCTAAATTAAGAGAAAATCAAGGACTAAAATAATAAAATTTAAAGATGACATGGCTGAAATAGATATTTACCCATCCCTATTTAAAGTTTGAGTGAAGAATCGTTAAAACAAGTTAAAACAGGTTACAAATACAATACACACCCAATATCCCACATCCTTAAGATACATAAAGCAAGAAGAGAAATCAGCCTATAAATAGGCGCTTAGCCGCTAAAATAAGAAAACAATCTAGTCCTGACCTTTTGGCTGAGATCAAGTGTACGTGGGTCGTTTGACACACGTAATTAAGTTTATAATTTTTAGGTTGAGTGTTTAATTTAGTAGCTTATAATTTAGTAGCTTTAATTAGGTTTGAATTTTAATTGAGTTTGATTTAATTGATTTTGAGTTTAGTTGTGTATAATTTGAACTTTTGAAGTTGAGGTTAGTTTAATTATCTTTGAGCTTTTTATTTCCTATTTTTAAGTAAATTTATTTGTGTACGACAAGAATAGGACAAATATAAAATAAATTTTAATATATAAAAAATAATAATAAAACAATAAAATTCAAAATAAAATTTATAATTCCAAAGAAATCCTTATTTTTCCCGCTTTTAACTTTTTTACTTTCTTTTATATAATTATTAATAATATGGTTGTTTTATATAATAAATAAAAAAAATCTGTATAAAAAAGTTAAAAGTAAAAAAAACTTAATTATTTAATAAATAGCTAATTAATTAAAACAAGAAAAAAGTGGTAACAGGTCATTAAAACATTTTTTGGGCCCCACAAAAGTCAACTTCTTCTTCTTCAAGCTTCAACTTCTGCAACTCTTCATCTCCTTCAATTTCTGCAATTTTTCTTCTTCTTCAGCGTTTCTTCTTCAACTTTTGCAGGTCGGGTACGCGCGTGGACTCTTATCGCCGTCCCCGAAACGTCCCCTTCGATCTCCCAACGTAACCAAGTAATTTTCAATCGTACCCCGTAAATATGGGACGTCCCCAGTACGTACCCAGCCGTACCTAACCCGTACCCGTCCCGGGGACGTATAGGGTACGTGGGACGGCCTACAAGTGCCGTAACCGTGCTTCATAGTTTCTCACATTGTATTTTGCTGTTCTCGATTTATATTCCGTGAAGGAGTGCTATGAGATTAGATGATTCTTGACTTTCTTATTTACATTAATTTTTAAGGATTTTTAAAGTTTTAATATGTTCCATAACCATTTCTCTTTATTTTATTCTTGATTTTTCTATTCAAGGTCTGC
Organism: Hibiscus mutabilis; assembly: GCA_019671005.1. Classification (NCBI taxonomy): domain Eukaryota; kingdom Viridiplantae; phylum Streptophyta; class Magnoliopsida; order Malvales; family Malvaceae; genus Hibiscus; species Hibiscus mutabilis. The sequence continues at coordinate 47,292,052 of CM033729.1, read as the reverse complement.
TCTTGATTTCTGTTTTCTGACCTAGATTTTTCTTGCTTGTTAGATTTCCCCCTAACTTTTCATGCATAAGTTAAGCTTGATTTTGATGGCTATGATTTTGCATTATCTTAGTGATGGCATGGGTATTTCTTTTTAGTTTTCTTTTTATAAAAACTAACACCCCTTTGGTCTTTTATTATACTATCAATTTTGCCTTCATCCAAGTTGTGTATACATAAATATAAATACATCATAATCCAATGAGTGGTCACAGTGAAAAAGAGAATGTTATTCATCTTAGGAGATTCGAGTTCAATCTGCTTTGTCTGCAAGGTGTGTGACACATCAAAGGGTTAAGAAAAATATGAACAGATACTACCTTGTGATCACCTTAAAACTATTAAAAAAATATAAATACATGCCATGTTTATAATGTGTAGTATTTACTCGGTTTTGATTTCAAACCAATGGTTGTTCGTTACTTAGACAACAACAATAATACATGCCAAGTTCTTACTTGTTTGCTTTCGACTTTTTTTTTTTTGATTTTACGAGCCAAATGTATGAAAAGTAAACAACAACTGATAGTACATTTTGATTTATGAATAGTAAGTATAAACATATACAGAAACCATCTCTTAACATCCGAAACATACATCAAACTTCTCTCAAACATTACTCAGCCTCGACCTAACATTTCAACTCATCAATTAACATCTAAAAACACAACTCTAACATCCTTATACTTCCAGCATTCATAAAACCTCCACAACTCATCAAAATCTCATAACTAACAACTTAGAAATTTAGGAATTCAATTAGTTTCAGGATTCTTATAATTAAACCATCTCATTAACATCATTCAACATCAAAATCATGATCTATATCCATCCAAATCATGAGAAAACAGAATTATTACGGAATTAAATCAATTTCACCAATTAAACCTTAATTTAACCATTTTTCCTTGGTTAAATCATCAAAACAAGTTAGAAATCATAAGTAAAGGATCAAGAACTTGGGAATTTCAATAAAGAATCTTGTATTAGAGGAGAAGAACGAGCCTCACATCTAATGGCTGCTTTTCCCCTTAATTAGATGGATTTCATGGCAAAACAATGAGAAAACAAATGGATTTCATTAGAAAATCATCATAATCTCAATTGAAAATCAAAAGATCAACTAAAAGAAGATTTTACATGAGGATTTTAAAGAAAGAAAAGATGTTTGGCTGGAGAGAATTGGAGAGAAAATCCTTTTGTAAAAAGTTAGTTACGCAACTTTTGTTTTAAAGCTTTTATTTAATTAAATAAATTATCCCCCTTTTATATCATTTTAAAATCATTAAAATTAACTAATTAAGAGAAAAAGTATGATATTAGACTTTGGGGTAAATAGCTCCTTAAAGATTTAAAGTTTTGACCATTTTACAAAACAGTCACCAAAAATAGTTTTAAAAACTTTGCATTTTGGTCACTAACCAAAATGTCCAATTCCGAGACACCTTTTTGCAAAATTGATTTTAACAAAATCATTTCCATAATAAATAATGATTTTAGATAATTTTCCATATTTTATCCCTTCCAAAATATTTAATCCAATTTAAATCCCAAAACCATCTCGAACCCCCTAATCCGATCCAACGAATCGTTTAAACCACCTAGAAAATCTCTAGGCCCAAAACTGGGGTGTTACAACTCTCCCCCTTAAGAAATTTTATCCTCGAAATTTACTTGATGAAAACAAATGTAGAAACTGATCAACCATGTCCGACTTACTCTCCCATGTGGCCTCCTCAACTCCGCGATGTCGCCACAACACCTGAACAAGCTCATTCGTCTTGCCACAGAGAATTTTACTGCTGGATTCAAGGATCTCCACTAGTTTCTCATCATAAGACAAATATGATCGTAACTCAACATCCTCGACTAGCATTACATGCAACAGATCCGAATAGTGCCTCCGTAACATGGACACATGAAACACATCATGAATTTTCTCCATCTAATGAGGTAACCTCAACCAATAGGCTACAGGACCAATGCGTTCTAGCACCTCATACGGTCCTACAAACCTCGGACTCAACTTTCCTTTACGCTCAAAGAGCATCACCTTCTTCCAAGGTGAAACTTCTAAGAACACTTTTTTACCAACCGCGTACTCAACCTCTCTACGCCTTAAATCCGCGTATGATTTCTGTCTATCCGAGGCCTCCTTCAAACGCTAAAAAATAAGCTTTACTTTCTCATCCGTGTCTTTCAACACATCAGGCATAGAAATATACTTTTCTCCAGCCTCAGCCCAACATAAAGGTGTACGACACTTCCTACCATACAAGGCTTCATACGGTGCCATCTTTATACTAGCTTGAAAGCTATCATTGTATACAAACTCAACCAAAGGCAAATGCCTTTCCCAGGTTCCTTGGAACTCAATGATGCAACATCTCAACATATCTTCCAAAACCTGAATCACATGTTCAGACTGACCATCCGTTTGAGGATGATACAATGTACTGAAATTCAAGCGAGTACCCAAAGCTTGATGCAAACATTTCCAAAACCTCACTGTAAACTTTGAATCCCTATTCAAAACAATCGACTTAGGTACCCTGTACAACCTCACTTTTTCAGCAACATACAAATCTGCCAATCGATCCAAGGTATACGTCGTATGCATTGGCAGAAAATGTGCACATTTCATAAACCGATCAACAACCACCCAAATAGAATCTTTTTTAGTTGTGTCAACGGTAAACCCGACACAAAATCCATGGTGATCCTCTCCTATTTCCACTACAAAATTTTCAACGGTTGCAACAACCCAGAAGAAAACTGATGTTCAGCCTTCACTCGCTGACATACCATACATCTAGCAAAAAAATCATCTATGTCCTTCTTCAAACCCACCCAATAGTACTCTTTCTTCAAATCTTGATACATTTTAGTACAACCATGCATAGCGAAAGGACTAGCATGTGCCTCGGTCAAAATGATATGCCTCAACTCCTCATCACTAGGCACTACCACCCGTTCTTTAAAACACAACATTCCATCACCATTAAAGTGAAAATCTGTAGGATTTTCATCTATGATGTCCTTGACATGTGGTACCAACGCTTCATCATAAGGTTACTTTTCCTTAACCAACTGTGACAAGGATAGCTTCACTTGCAACTTGGCCAACGACCTACCATCACAGGTCACACTCAACCTCGCGAACATAGCCCTCAACTCTACAACAGATTTTTTACTCGAAGTTTTGGCTACGACATTAACCTTACCAGGATGATACTCAATTGTTAAATTATAATCCTTCAACAACTCTAACCACCTTTGTTGTCTAAGATTCAACTCTTTTTGCAACATCAAATACTTCAGACTCTTGTGATCTGTGTATACAATACACTTCTCACCATAAAGGTAATGCCTCCAAATCTTCAACGCAAACACTATTGTAGCGAGCTTAAGATCATTCTTAGGATAGTTGCACATGTGCGCCTTCAACTTCCTCCATGCATAAGCCACAAATCTCCCTTCTTGCATCAACGCACACTCTAACCCTATATAGAATGCATCACTATAGACTACAAACTATTTTCTTGACTCGGGTTGAATCAAAATTGGAGCTCGCATCGAAGTTTCCTTTTACTTCTCAAAAGCTTGTTATCTAGCTTCCGTCCACTCAAATCGTACATCATTTTGCAACTACTTGGTCAACGGAGCAGCAACCCTTGAAAACCATCCACAAAGCATTGGTAATAACTAGCTAGACCCAAGAAGCTACGAACTTTCGTCTCTGACTTTGGTTGCTTCAAACCCACAACTGCCTCTACCTTTTTAAGATCTACCCAAATACCTTCAGCCGATACCACATGATTGAGAAAAACAACTTCTCTAATCCAAAACTCACACTTTCTCATCTTGGCATAAAACTGGTTATCCAGCAAGGTGTGCAACACAATTCGCAATTGTCAATCATGATTCTCCTCGGTACGAAAGTACACAAGAATATCATCAATGAACACCACTACGAATTGATCCAAGAATTCATGGAACACCTGATTAATCATGTCTATAAACATTGTAAGCGCATTTGTCAACCCAAACGACATCACCAAAAACTCATAATGCTTGTACCTCGTACGAAAAATAATCTTCAGCACATCTTTGTCTTTAACCTTAAACTATTAATATCTAGATCTCTAATCAATCTTAGAAAACACCGTAGCACCCCGAAACTGATCAACCAAGTTATCAATTCATGGTAAATAATACTTGTTCAGTTGCCGATAGTCAATACATATCCTTAAAATACCATCATTCTTCTTCACAAACAACACTGGTGCTCCCCACGATGAAATACTAGACCGATGAAACCATGATCCAACAACTCTTGAAGTTGCATTTTCAACTCTTTTGGTGCCATGCGGTATGGTGCAATTGACACTTGAACCGAATCAGCATATGTCTCAATGCAAAAGTCTACCTCCCTGTCTGGTAGCAAACCATGTATCTCTTCCAGAAATACACTCGAAAAGTTACACACAGTACGGATATCCCTAGTTTGTACTTCATTCACATTCGAATTCATAACGTAGGCTAGGTATGTCTGACACCCACATCCCAACAACTTTTATGCTTCCAAAACTGAAATCACATTAGATAAGAACTTAACATTCTCACCCATTACCACAACTTTATAATTATCAGCAAGTTTCAACAAAACTCGCTATGTCTCAAAATCGACCATCGCCCGATGCTCGGATAGCCAATCCATAAGATCACGTCAAAACCATAGAACGATAACTCCATCAGATCAGCCGCAACCACATATCATTTAACCATCAAATGAAATCTTTTATACAACTTTCTCGTAACCACCGTCTCTCCAAAAGAACTCGTTACTTGCATACCCACATTAAGCATTTCTATCGGTATACCAAGTAAATGTGTATGCTCATACAAAATATATGAATGCATAGATCCATAATCTATCAAAGACGATAATGACATAGACTGCAAGGTAAAAGTACCTGCTATGACATATGTGTCATTTTTTCCTTCGCGATGAGCATAGATCCTTGCCGGTCCCCCATCTTCGGGTCGAATTGCCACTATATGTACCATAGTCCTCTATCATTCCCCTCTCCACTAGAAGGTACCATGGCCGCGCCTGCAACCTCTAGGTGGTGCAACAATAGGTGTTTGTGCCTGCCTACCTCTAGCAAGCAAAGGACGTGATCGTCTCATATGTTCTGCCGACCCACAACTCTAACAAGAGTTGGCAGATGCAACTGCTAGAGCCTGCCCCTCTCGCTAAAGGTGGGCAGTCTTGCCTCAGATAATCCCTCGAACCGCAGACCCAACATACATTATGCACAGACTGGACATGAGCAACATGTCTATATAATCCTCGTCCTACACCATCTCCACCATGCCTTGCATCCGGATGGAACCTCCTATCGCAATGCTTCTTAGACTGGCCACCCCTAGAACTGAAATCTACAACCTTCTTCCCCAAGCTTGAACCACTAGAACGGTGAGATAAACCCAAACTCTACTCTATATCCTTCATCCGTGTAACCAACATGTCAAAATCAGTGTAATCAGTGGCCAACATGTATGTCTTAACATCATGCACCATACCATATCAAAACCATTCACAGCGATGCCTCTTATTTGGGACCAACTTAGACGCATACTAGCTCATCCTCACAAACTGTACCTCATACGCTGCCCTAAACCAAAGCCATAAACTCACGTTTTTTTGCATCCAAGTATTTAACTCTCATATACGTCTTCCTGAAGGCAGCTAAAAAGAATTCTTATGTCACCTTACCAGCTTCCATGTCCGCGGTTATAGTGGTCCACCAATTTTAGGCATCACCTTGCAACAGGGATACAACGCATCCCAACTTACGCTTATCACTGCACCCCATCTGAACCAAAATCTACTATGTACTGGCATACCACTCCTCGGGTGCCAACCCTCTAAACTCAACTTCACTGAGATAGCGAAGACACTCTAATGGAAATCTTGGATTAGCAGCAGCAGCATATACTGGTGCGAGTATATTAACTCTAGCCATCGCTGCCTGGAAAGCTCCACTCACAGCCTGAACCAAAGGCGTCATACCACCAAACACTAAACTAGGTGGTGCAGGTGATACTTGTTCCACTCCCTCAGGTGGATTACACAAAGGAGGCGGCAATCCCTCATGATGTACAATCTCACCCTCAACTCTCTGCCCTTCGGCAGCAGCGTTTTTGCTATATTGTAATTCTCTCCTCGGTGGCATCGTATATGTACGTATCTAAGGCATGATAATTATACCCAAAACAAAATCAATCATACCAGCTTTAACCAAGGATCCAAGACTTCTATTTTAAATCAAAATCATTTTATATCAGTAGTAATAAGGTAATGTATCCCAAAAATATCCTCACTTAGCATAATTTAAACACCGTACATATAAACAAACACCGTGCATAGCATACAACATTAAACAAACACTGACAACATCTTAATTTTTCATAAACCTAGCTCTGATACAACCAAATGTAACCCTCTTAGCCTGGCCTAGCTAAAACCGAACTAAAAGGATCACATTAGGTTTACCGGAGCAAACCCGAGCTAAACAACCTAAACTGGTTCAATTTTTTCCTTTTATCTTATCTAGATACAAAATATTAACTTTTTAATTATTCATGATTCAGCGGAGATAATACAATGATAACTTATTTGCAAAGCGAAACCCAAATGCACAATAAAACACATTAGGGACCAAAACATAATTTTCACAAATTACAGGGCCTTTGTTACAACTTGAATTACCAATCCTTAATTAGTCTCATTACATACTTGCAGGTTAATTCTGATCTAAAGATGATCATCCATTTCATTCAATTGCATCCACAACAATCAGGGACTAATTTGCAAGATTTCCAAACTTTTGCAAAACAAAATTGTATAAAAATAACATAGCGTACTGATATAGGCAAGCAACAGACATAATGACTTAGTGTATCGGTACACTCATGACATTACCGATACGGTATGTTGACCATCTCGTACTGGTACGACTTTGATATGTACCGATCCTCCTTCACACTTTCTCATAACTCATGATTCTAGTAACCAAATTGCATACCGATACGGTACCCCGCGTACCGGTAGGGCTTGCTAAAATCAAAGGGATCGTACTGATTCTCAAACTAGTGTACCGAAATAAGCATTCGTTTTCTTTAAGGTGTATTGATTTGGTGGCTAAGCATACCGGTACCCGTAGCTATAATTCATCAATTTGAGCCTCAATAGGACCCCGCGTACCGATCCTGAGGTACCTATACCGGTACGTAGAGGCTTGTAATGGCATCTAGGTCCAATATATGACACTTTGGCTCACTCGAAACAACCTTAATGCATCTCTAAACAAAATATTACATTAGGGGCATGCTTAACAACATCAATCTAACATGTTAAGCGACCCTAGCAACCATAGCACAAATATTCATCAAGTCTATAGGCATGCTCCCTAATCATCATCCAAAACATAAATCCATCCACATCTCGAGCACTTTAAACCTCAAGCAAATCAAAACAACCATTACAACCTGCTCAAACAGGGAGATTATCCAATCGCCCCCTCCCCAAATTAACATTTGACACATTGCCCGTATTACTACTAGATAATATTCAAACTATACTTTGTAAACAAGTCATTCCTTGCTTCCTCGCTGTCCTTAACCTTTAATGTTCTGCATTGATAAAAAAAAAAGAAAGCGTACGCACACAAGGCTTAGTGAAGAATGCTCAAAAAACAGCAACCATCAATGCATTTTAAACCATTTCACATCTATTGAAAACCACTTTCCAAAACACTTTTAAAACATCACTATAACATCATGTATTGTTTAAACCATGCACTTAACATTTCTAAAATAGCATATTAAACCATATGCAACATGTATCATGGATTCAACAACAGTCTCATTTGCTACCCTCAATTTAAGCTTTTCTATGCATACTACCAATGCAAGGCTTAAAGAGCAAAACATGTTTAAACTCATATTAAACAACATAATCCATCTCATGATACATTAACAATTACATTGGCTTAAAGTGATCATAAACCAAGATCCATTTTACAAAATATAACATCGGATACACGGATTCAACAAGTGTTCCCAACACTTTATGCCATCACAACCGGAATCAAGGTACATTCTCAACCCCACACATCGGTTGGATGCATAGTCCACTAACGGGAGTCTTCAATACAAAGATCTAAACCCCTCGATCGTTAAGGTACTTGGATGGAGTTTTTGGTACACGGATCAAAACCCCTCAACATCCAAGGCGACTTTTTATAGTGCACTATCAATCCTATGGCCGGCCAACTATATCCGATAACATTTTCAAACCATTTCCATTCCATCACTTGCCAATATAATTTAATTTATCAACAACAACTCATTGTCTTCATATGCATCATCGAAATCATTTCACCAATGCAACAAACCTTGCATTAACCAATGTTCATAAACATTAACAAAACATGAATTACTTCCAAATGCATCAACATCATTATGTAATCAATTTCCATTATTAAACCATGCTCAAAATATGCATATACAGTGAGTAATTAAACCATTTAAACAAGTGCAAAAACCAATTGCCAAACCGAGTTTGAGAGAGAATTCATCATTTATTTACTTCTGAGCTTAGACCAGCGTCTCAAGCTTGATCTAAACTCCTAAATACAACTTTCAAAACTTTAAAGTTGTAAACACGTTCTCACTCACCGACACGCAAAGCCCCGCTTGCGATACGATATTCATGCCTCCAAAGCTTTTGAGACCAAAGCTCAAGCTTGATGACCATCTTCCCCTACTTTATCTACACAAAAATAGAGGGTACATGGCATCAAAATGCAATCAAAAACACAGCAACACACATGCTCAACATCCTTTACCAAAATCCATCCCTCAACATTTGAAACATACATTAAACTTCTCACAAACATTACCCAGCCTCGACCTAAAATCTCAACTCATCAATTAACATCTAAAAATAGAACTCTAACATCCTTATACCTCCAGCATTCATAAAACCTCCACAGCTCATTAAAATCTCATAACTAACAACTTAGAAAATTAGGAATTCAATTAGTTTCGGGATTCTTATGATTAAACCATCTCATTAACATCATTCAACATCAAAATCATGATCTATATCCATCCAAATCATGAGAAAATAGAATCATTACGGAATTAAATCAATTTCACCAATTAAACCTTGATTTAACCATTTTCCCTTAATTAAATCATAAAAACAAGTTAGAAATTATAAGGACCAAGAACTTGTGAATTTCAATAAAAAAAACCTTGTATTAGAGGAGAAGAATGGACCTCACCTCTAATGGCTGCTTTTCCCCTTAATTAGATGGATTTCATAGCAAAACAATGAGAAAACAAATGAATTTCATTAGGAAATCATCATAATCTCAATTGGAAATCAAAAGATCAACTTAAAGAAAATTTTACCTAAGAATTTTAAAGAAATAAAAGATTTTTGGTTGGAGAGAATTGGAGAGAAAATCTTTTTTTTAAAAAGTTAGTTACGTAACTTTTGTTTTAAAGCTTTTATTTATTTAAATAAATTCTCCCCCATTTTATATCATTTTAAAATCATTAAAATTAACTAAGTAAGGGGAAAATTCTGATATTAGAATTTAGGGTAAATAGCTCCTTAAAGATTCAAAGTTTTGACCCTTTTACAAAACAGTTACCAAAAACAGTTTTGAAAACTTTGCAGTTTGGTCACTAACCAAAATGTCCAATTCTGAGACCCCTTTTTGTAAAATTGAGTTTACCAAAATCATTTCCATAATGAATAATGATTTTAGATATTTTTCCATATTTTATCCCTTCCAAAAATATTTAATCCAATTTAAATCCCGAAATCATCTGGAATCCCCTAATCCAATCCAGCGGACCGTCTAAACCACCTAGAAAACCTCTAGGCCCAAAACCGGGGCGTTACATGAAAGGTTTCAAAACTACTGACAAAATACTGCTTGGCAAAAGTGTGAAGATTCTGCGTGATTATGCAAGAAAATAATGCCAATAATATATATTTTTACGTGTGCATGTGTACACGGTCAGCAAGTAATATAGAAGTAAGACAGTATCATATCCACATGGATTGTCCAGGAATTAAATGCCACGATAAATACTTGTGAAGTTCAAAATAAAGATAATGGCAATTGATTGAGGTCTTAACTAAAATGATTAAGGAAACTAAAGTGAAGAACTATGTAGATTGGCAAACAACTGGTGTAATGATTATTAGAAGGCTTGGCAATGGATGTTTGGATTTAACACTAGTAAAGATAGCAATTAGTAGCGTTTAACTTTGGTTCTATTACCGAGCAAATTTTAAGTTAGTATTGCCTCTGTCGATGGCTATACCCTAAGTTAACGACTCTCAACACCTATATGTCTATAGTGAATTTTCAAGTAATTAACTCGGTGAAGTATCAATCTACACTCCTAAAGGGTAAATTTATTTCAAGTGTAAGTTTCATCTACTTGAATATCTTTTGTTAAAGTTTCTCTCCTTAGTATTTGGCAATTAATCATGATCTCCTATGTTTGTTAAGATATTATGGGATAATAAGTATTCAATAACAACTGTCCTTTGGCATAAATTATGTTAACAGAAAGCATATACGAAATAGACAATAAAGTCAAAATATTCAATTACTAAAAACTAGAAACTCTTAGCGTTCATCGCAAACACCCCTAGGTAAATTAAAATATTAATTCACGGCTGGGGAAACTAACAACAAATTATCGTTTTGAAACATTATTACGAAAGTAGAAACGAATCAAGAGATATGAACAAAAGAAGGAGTTATTTCGATGTAGCCCTTCAACGGATCCAAAGCTCTCGGCAAAACTGTATAGTCAGGCCTTTGGTTGATTTTTCCCTTTTCTTCTCCTTGCGGCTCTAGCTTACCTGCGGCCTCTTCTTTTGGTCGTTTATATAGGCGTTGGTTGAGCCTTAATTAGGGTTTTGGTAATGTCCTGAGTTTTTGGTGCCACAATTCTCGACAACGGCGTGTTCTCGCATCATAGAATTAAGGCTGATCTGGCTCTGACTCGGTGCTATTTTTTGGACATCGTCCTTCTTTCTTTTGCCATCCAAGCTTGGCATTCTCCTCCCATACTACTTTGCCATCCGTGCTCGGTATTTTCTTCATGCATCTACTTGTTCAAATCCTGCCAATCCTGCACACCACAACTAGAAAGTACCTCATTCATTCTGGCAATACAAACTAAGCATTCTTCAACTCCTAGATGCAAATGCATGAAACTACTGGCAAAATATACTAATAAATACCTAAAGTCAAGCAATATCATGGCAATATATGCATGGAAAATAAATCTTTTGAGGAGTTAACATAAACCTTTCATGGGGTTTCGAAACTTTAAGCCTATTTCTTGATTCTAGACCTTACTGCCCGAATGGTTTCGAAACCACCTAAAGGGGTATCGAAACCTTCATTAAAACACTGAAAAAATTGGCTAGATTTTGACTTTTTGAAGATATATTCAATATAGAGTTTTAGTCAAAACATTTTAAACATATTTTTCAAGTTTTGTGGACTTTGAATTATTTTTAAGTCCAAAAACATTTTTCATAAAAGTTATATCAAAATCTTTATCCCAACAATCTCCCCCTTTTTGATCTAACGAAACCACTTAAAAATTATTTTTAAAAACGCTCCACTTAGAAAAGTAAATTTTGAAAAAGAGAATTTTTACAAAAATATTTAAGCTCCCCTTTTTCTTTTTGAAATTTAATTTTCAAAACTTATCTCTCCCTTTTTTTGTTAGATCAAAAATAATTCAAATCATTTAAGGTTAAAAAATAACAATAGAGAGTAAGTAATTTTTTTTTAAAAAAATGCTCTTCTAGATAAAATTTTTCCATTTGAAAATTAGCTCAAATTATTGACACTTAAGAAGATTATTGAATTTCAATAAAAATAATCAAGTTTAAAAATCCTTGAAATTCAATTTATTCAAGTCTTTTTAGAATTTATGCAAAAATAAGAATAAGTATGTTAAACACACTTATGCATAAAACATATTTCAATATCATGCTTTTATAAAAATTTTAACAATAAAAATATGCATGCTCATTCAAAAAAATCATTAAAAACAAGTAACTATATAATCAAAGAGATTAAGCTTAGAAGTTACTCATCTGTAATGTGTGAGCAAGCCACTTTTGCAATTAAGAGAAGGTAAATGGTTCATCTTTGAATCTTTGAGCTTGAGGTCAACTCTTCAAGTTCGGTTGATGTAGAAATGGTTTCGAGCACTCCTTGGATCTCCTCAAAGGTTGTTAGACCATCGATTTGAGCCTCGCTCTGATACCAATTGATAAGCTCGATATTGTCGAAACCATTTTTAAACCGTTAAAATAGCTTGGACGATTAATTTTGGAAATTAAGGGTTTTCATTTAAATTTGATTTTTGAAAAGATTTGGAGTCACTACCGGTCACTTTGGTAGACCAGACACCATAAAAACAACCAGAGATTCTTTTTAAAATTTGGGTTTCGAAAGTCGATTACGTGTGGGGAAGGATTAGCATGCCAACAAACGCCCGATATCGGTACCTTTAATTTTGTGTGGCTTATTGGTATTTTGAAATAACAATTTGAATTTAATTTAATCATTAATTATTAACTGGGTTTATGTTCCAAATGAAAATATTGCTTTTATAAGGAAATATACTTTTGATTCAAATATAAATTGGAAATACTCCTATAAGCTCAGGGCACCTCTATTCATATTCCAAAAATATATTTCACATGTGAAAGGTTTTTATGCATGATTAATTATGGTCTAGTTCATTTTAAGTACTAATCTAAAAAGGCTCTAATTTAATTTACATGTTATTTAATCTACGAATATTATTTAATTTGAAAGTTTATATAAGATAACACCCAATTATATTTGAGTACCATCCATATTTAAACCCCAAAATTATATATAATATTCCCCTATTAATTAATTATACTAATTGTTAAAGTTCTAGTCTTAATCAAGGATCTAATTAAATTTGTCTAAATTACATTTAAGTACCATCCATATTTTGCACCCACTATTTAAAGGCCTTATTGCCTGAAATTTCTCCTTTCCTTTTCATTTTTTGTTTACCCTTCTCTCTCTACCAATCTCTCTCTAAACTCTCTAAAACAAACACCTAATTCCCAAATTTTTAACTCATCTTTGATCAAAATACCCACATTTAGCTTGGTGTTCATCAAGAACACGATGAACTCAAAGAACTTCGGCCATACTCTGTCGCGAACTCTGCCCTTCAATCCTTCACACCACACTTTGGCCGAGCTCTAAATTGTTCTTCGGCCACCTTGTTCCTCCGCCGATCATCGGAAAGCGATTCCCGGCCACCATAGGCAATTTTCGACCACCTATTTCAAAACTAAAAAAATTATTTTTTCTTAAAATCTTACAATCTAACCCCCGTTTGATAGAACTACCCATCTCCGACCACCTAGAGTCCATCTACTCATCTCGGCCCGTTTTCAACTCTGCCATACTCGAAAATCCCTTCGAAAACTAGATGAGTCTCTGATTTTCTTTTTATATTTGCAGTTTCATTTATGTTTTTACATGCATATAAACTATTATTGTATTCTGCCTTTTATTGTAGGAATCGAAAATGGAGAAAGAAAGATACCTTCTCGAGGAAAATTTGAGTTTTTGACGTTGGTTCAAGCTTTCTCGACGTTAGTTCGAATGACTGGCAGCTCTTTATTTTTTAGTGGTTCAACTCCTTCTAAAGTTTCTCTTTCCTCTTTATTATTATTAGTTTTAATATTATTATTATTATTTATTATCTATCATTAATTAACTAACACTCTCTCTTCTCCTTTATATAAGTGGGTGGTCGTGACGCCATCGCTGATGTCATCAAGATGATGTCAGCGATAACTGTATCTAGATAATGGCTGAAGAAACACAAATCCATGCCACTTGGTTCGGGCTAATGAGGAGTTGTTACGTGGACATTTTTAGCGGAAATTTGAAAATTTCGTTTTGTTGAGTTGAATATTGGGCAGAAAAATGTAGAATGGTTTTTTTTACCAGATATAAGGTTTCGGGCCTATAATTGGGCCTTTGAACATATGTTAATGGACTATTTATTTTATGTAAGGGACTTTTTAGATTTATTTACTTATTTATTTATTGGTTTTATTTATAGTGAAAATTATATATGTATATATGGGTATACCTGGATAAAATTTGGGTATTACAGCTACCCTCTATGCTCATTTTTGTGGAACGAGAATTGGACAAAGACTGAAAAAACACAAATTTTGTCCGAGCCTATTGACTATCATTCTGAGCTACAAGTTCTTCTCATTTTGAACTCCCACTCCTTCTTCCCCTTTTAGAAAGCTTGAATAAGTTCTTCTTATTATGAACTTCCCAATCCTTCTGCCAAAGCTGAACTGAAGTCTGAACCAGTTCTTCTCATTATGAACTTCTCAATCCTTCTGTCAAAGCTGAACTAAAGTCTGAACCAGTTTTTCTCATGATGAACTCATTCATTCTTCTTGGAAATATTAATCTACATCTTTGTTAAGGTGTTGAACGAGCGAGTTATTCTCATTAGGAACTCCTCATTCTTCTTGGAAATGTTGATCCACCTCTCTGTAAAGGTGTCGAACAAGCAAGTTCTTCTTATTAGGAACTCTTTATTCTTTGTTGGAAATGTTGATCCACATCTTTATAAAGTCGTTGAATAAGCAAATTCTTCTCATTAGGAACTCCTCATTCTTCGACGGGCGAACTCTTCTCATTATGAGATCTTCATTCTTTACTGGGCGAGTTCTTCTCATTATGAACTCTGTACTCTTTGCTGGGTAAACTATTCTCATTAAGAGCTTTGTATTCTTTGCTATGAGAGTTCTTCTAATTATGAAGTATGTATTCTTTGCTGGGCGAACTTTTCTCATTAGGAGCTCTTCATTCTTTGTTGTGCAAACTCTTCTCATTAGGAGCTCTTCATTCTTTGCTAGGAATGCTGACTCACCTCATCCTCTGGGGAAAACTGAACCTGGAAAAAGAAACATCATCAATTAATAAAATTTCAACTTGAAGTGTTGTGAGATATTCTCAATTTTCAGCTTGTAGCCCTGAGATCTTTAGAGCCAATACTTTTTCCGCCTAAGGTGTCTCGATCTTTTAGTCTGAAGCTCGCATGAGCTCCCTTGTTTCTCTTCCTCTATTGATCGATCTCCTTTTATGCTTGAAACATATGTGACCTGTAAAAAGTCGAATCTATCATTAATCTTTCAATATTAATTTTAAAGTAAATATACAATTTGGGTAAATCATTAAGAAACTTCAAGTGCTTCAACAAAAGACTCTGAAACTTTTTGACCAATTAAATTGTGAATCTTACTCATTTGAGTCCGAAGTTTATCTATCTTGCTTTCCAACCTGGTAACCTAAACTTCCTTCTTTTCCTTGAAACTAATGACCCAAAAGGTTAAAATCTTTGCCGACACCATGCCCCAATTTTCTTACTGTGATGACATTCGAAAATTTCTCATCACTCTTAAAAGTGATAGCCCGAAGGACTTAACATCATGCCCGGAGGACTTATTGATGACCCAAAGGTTTTTAGAATTGTACTGCACTTTCTGTCTTGTGCAGACAATCAAATATTCTCATCACTCCCGAAGGTCTTAACATCATGCCCGAATGACTTATTGATGACCTGAAGGTTTTAGAATTGTACTGCACTTTCTGTCATGTTCAGACAATCAAATATTCTCATCACTCCCAAAGGTGATGGCCTGAAGGACTTAACATCATGCCCGAAGGACTTACTGATGACCCGAAAGTTTTAGAATTGTACTGCGCTTTCTGCCTTGTGCAAACAATCAAATATTCTTCACCATATTTTAGTTAAAACATTTTAAAGATATATTCGATATTGGGTTTTAGTCCATACATTTTAAACATATTTTTCAAGTTTTGTGGACTTTAAATTATTTTTGAAACATATTTAAGTTCAAAAATATTTTTCATAAAAATTATATCAAAATCTTCATCTCAACAGAATTGAATATATTTTTTTTAACATAACCGACTTCATTCATTCAAGAAAGAACACATACAAAGGAGAAAGACATAAGAAAAAACAACAAACAAAGACAAAGAAGAATTGAACATATTTTTGTTCACGATAATATGATAAGAGAGTGGACAAGCTATATGATTTATGCTGCAAAAAGTATGAATTGATTCCTTTGCAAAAGGGTTGAATATTTTTCATCCTAAAAGACACAAGATATATGACTTATCAAAGAGTTAAAAAAATATAAACATTTACTACTTTGTAATCACATTAATATTATTAAAAGAATTTGCATTAAGTATACATGCTTAATTAGTTTTTGGTTTGAAGTACACATGCTTAAATTTTAATTCACGTTTTTTGAATATTTTAGAGCTCGCAATTAAGCTGACAAAAGACTTAATTGATATGATATTGTACTTTAAAAATCTATTTAGGATACTTTGATTTTTTTATTACTTTTTTTATTAATTTAACATAATAAAATAAAAAATCAAAGACCCAAAATAACAATAACAAAAATTTTCCTGAAATTTTCGATGAACAAAAATACCAGTAGACCTATTTAGATATTGGATCATTATGATTTAAACATGCAAGATAAAAAAAAAACGTGAGTACCAATACCATTGGAGACACAGTAGAAAATTTTAATTACGATGTCAAAATTTTTAAAAAAATTTATAATAATTTTTTTAGTAGATGTAGACCAATAACAGATGTCGATCTCATTTTTAAAGAGTATTAACTATTTTTAAAGTTGTGTTTAATTTTATGTTTAATTATTTTTATATGAAATTATCAAAAAATTAAAAATTTCGGTTGTCAACTGCACTGTAATATAAAATCCGGATCCGCAACTGAGCACCACTAACTTCAATAACGAATTACCAAGAAAAAAAAGTTGGCAGAAGGATTCCATTTAAAGAGGTTAGAAGGTACAAACCCTATGTTTAGGGCTGTACGTTTGATCGAGTCGAATCGGGTTAAATTTTTTTGAGTTATTCGAGTTTGTAAGTCATATTTTACGATGTAAACTTTATTTAATTTTTTTAATCGATTCGAGTTTATAAAATTTGAGTCAAGTCGAGTTTTTGAGTTTCTGTACAAATTTAATTGTACACATATATTTCTTCATATGTATTTCTATATGCATATACGTAGGGGTGCACATATATATTTCTATATGCATATACTTAGGGCTAGGTGGTGCACATATTAATTCAAATTTTAACGGCTTTCTATATGCATATATAATATACATATATATTTCTTCATATTTTCACATGTGATATACATAATATATCATGCGGAATTAAAAAAGTCAACTCGAATATGAAAACTGATCAACTAATTACTAAAATTTTCGAGTTATTCTAATTTCCATTTCATAACTCAAACTTTATTTGAAATTTTTCGATTCGAGTAGAATTTATAAAATTTCGAGTCGATTTTTTACCTCGAGTCAAATCAAATAATTTAATTTTTTCGAGTCGAGTCAAGTTTTGTCCCCCTACCCATGTTTCTATCCCATTCAATGATATTCCCTCCACATTTACTCCATTTAACCTTTCCAAAATCTCAGGAACTCCGACCACGTGTGTCCCATTTTACCAGCTCAACCCCATCCCAAATCTCGCCATTTCCTAGAAGTTGAGCATTCAAAACCCTTTTATAAAAACAGAGCACAGGGATTTGTTTCCATCATCGGCTCTCATTTGTCAGAAATACCACAAACCAGGGAGGGCAAGTTGCCTCTTCTGTTCTTGTCCAACAGTTCCTTTGTTTGATCCACAAACCCCAAATCTCCCAACCCTAAAAACACAGAGACAATGGCATTCACGGGAACTTTGGACAAGTGCAAGGCTTGTGACAAGACTGTCTATGTGGTCGACATGATGACCCTTGAAGGTGTGCCTTATCATAAAACCTGCTTCAAATGCACCCATTGCAAGGGAAAACTTGAGGTATCATATCATATCATCTTTCTTTTCCTTCTTTTTTTCGATCGATGTCTCGATTCTATAAACTCGAACAATGAACTTATTACGCCTCTTGATCAAGATAATACCTGATTCGTGTGATGTATCTCTTGACATGTGAATCTTTTGTGTTTCCTAGATGACCACCTACTCCTCCATGGATGGAGTTCTGTATTGCAAGCCTCATTTTGAGCAACTATTTAAGGAATCTGGCAATTTCAGCAAAAATTTCCATTCAGGTATGATTTATATTCAAGTATATCCGGATCCGAGTATCATAAAATAAGACTAACAACATCAATTTCTTTGATTAAAACTTTTGCAGCGAAGACCGACAGGCAGAATGAAGAGGTATGTTTTTTCTAACCCGTCAAAATAATTACAATCAAAATCAATCATTACAGGTCGCAGATTAACCTGAATCTAAGTTGAAATAAATTTGGAATAATGTTACAGCCGAGGACTCCCAGCAAACTTTCATCCATGTTCTCTGGGACCCAAGACAAATGTGCTGCTTGCGAGAAAACTGTGTACCCATTGGAAAAGGTTACTATGGAAGGGGAATGTTACCACAAGACATGCTTCAGGTGCGCCCACGGCGGGTGTCCGTTGACGCACTCGTCATATGCGGCGCTCCAAGGCGTGTTGTACTGCAAGCACCATTTCGCTCAGTTGTTCATGGTGAAAGGGAATTACAGCCACGTCCTCCAGGCTGCTACGCATAGGCGGAACAGCTCCACCTCGTCGTCCACGGACTTTGCTGAAAACAGCCGAGTTAATCAAGACGCTGTGGAGGCTGATCAAGATAACTCCGAAGAAAACTCATAATTTAAAAAATAGAATAAAGGAGGAGAGGAAGAAGAAATTGGTATGACCAATTTATTCTTTTATAAAAAAAATCTTCACACATGATCTTTTCATAAAGCTTTGGAAAAAAATTGTGTACTAGTTTGATTGATTGTTTGATAATATAAAAAAGTATAAGCGTTGAAATCGTTTAATTCAAGTGTTCAATTAAAAGAATGAAATTTTGGAAGATTAATTTTAGAGTGGTGACCGTTTTGTGTAAAGATTTTATAGTGACTAAAAAAATCGTAGTTTTCTACTTTTCTTGAAAAAAATTGATTTTAGGGGAATTTTTTGTAAAAATGTGTGTTTTAAAATAAAATTGAGAGAGTTGCCACTGGTCACTTGGATAAGGTAGACCAGACACCAAAAAGAAAATCAGAGAAAAATGGGTTGAGGAGTCGGTTACGAGTGCAGAAAGATTCACACCCCACCACACCCGAAAATCGATAATTAAAGGGTTCGTATCGTATTTACCGAGAAAAATATGAATTCGGTTTTAATTTAATAATTAATCCCTAAATGCATGAATGCATGATCATACGGTTCGAATATAAAAAAATTAACAATTTACGATACTAAAGGAAGATGACGCCCAAAGACTCGGGACAACACTCCCTAATAGGATACCAAAATCATGAGACCTAACTAATGCAACAAATAATTTGCATGAACAATATAATGTTACGAAATGCATGGGCAAATAAAATGATGAAAATGATGCGAACAAATAAAATATAAAATATGGATGTATATATAAGATAACACACATAATATAAAGAAAAGTACATGTTAAATACTAACAACTAAAAAAAGGCAGCAGATTACGTATGTATAATATATATATATTATGCAAGAAATAATACATATAAATAATAATTAATAAAGGCTATAATATATATACACATAGATGACATACTATATTATACTTATATAATATAATATAATATAATATAATATAATATAATATAATATAATATAATATAATATATAAGTAAAAACAGAAACTATAATATATGTATATAAGATGAAGTGGTTTAAAAAGGGAATAATATATACGTATATATACGACAATCAAGGGTAAAACCCAGCATCTAATGTTTATATGAAAAGAAAAAACACACAAATTAAACGGGATTTAAAAAGCTAAAAACAAGAAAGAAAAGAAAAGGGAAAGAAAATCACTATGGCAAAAAAAAGGTACAAATTACTATATAAACACTTAATTAAATCAATTCAATTAATTAGGGCAATTAAAACATATCATATAAAACTTAATCTCAACAATTAATTAAAATAAGATGAGTTTTTTAAGGAGGCCCGTATATCTTTCAAAAAAATTAAAACAAGAAATGATGACTGAAATGGAAATGATTAATATTAAAGATGGACTAAAAGGGGGATTAACCCACCGTTTTCAGACCAAAATGAGGACAAAAATAAAAAGCTTTCAAAAATAACAAGGACTGTGGAAATAATTTTAAAAGGGAAGAGGACCTTAATGCGGCATATTGGCCCATTTTTAAAGTATTTTCATACTATAAAACCCAACTATAAACAGATACCCACTCTGTTTCCACAATCAAAACGAATCAATACCCCTTTTTATAAAGTCTCTGAAATGTTCTTCCTTCCCATCTGGTGTTCATCATGAATCCAAGTTTCAGTGACCTTCCGCCGTATCGGCCGCCACATATCGTTGTCGGCCGCCGTTTATTGATGCCGACAAATGTCAAAATTCAAACCAAAACCACTCTTTTCTTCTCCTAAACTCAAATCTCCCTTCAATTTTTAAGAAAAATAACTCTTTTATCGAAATTTGAAGAAAACCGAAGCCAAAATTCTCTTTTTTTTTTATTTTTTGAAACATTTTTCTTTTAAATACTCAAAAAAATTAAATTTCCAACTGGAGAAAGGGGAAACGAAAGATCAAGACGCGATAGTGTTGTTCATCGGTAACACTTACCTCTGTCGTCGCAACGGCGGCTCGAGATCGAAACCATGTATAAAACCCTAACCCCTCTTTTTTAATTCGATATTCTATTTGAAATGAAAACAAAGAGAGAAAGCTTTTTTTGCCTCTGAAAAATTTGAGGTTCTTTTTTATTGATCATTGAACTCATAATACAATAGGCCTTTCTCGTTTTATATCCAGATCTGCTTTCTTTTTTACATTAGTTATACTAAATTTACTGTTGATGATGATGGCTCTGACATCCCATTTTCTTTATGTTTGTTAGCACACCTGGGGTGGCAGTTGTACGGTGGCAGCGCAATCGTCGGTAGTGGCACCACATTGACGAAGGAGATGAGGCAACATGAGTGTGTGAAGGAGACAAATCGCCACGGGTGAGAGTGCACGCGCGCGTGAGAGCAGCTGGAGGGGTTTTTCTTCCTCTGATCTAGACCGTTGGATCAAATCTGATCCAAGGGTTGGGATTGGGCTATGCAAAAGTGAGGGATACCAGATCATAGGGCTTAGGGTTTCTGATATGTTCATTAGATCTTGGGCCAAACGGGCAACAAATGTATACATATATTTTTTTGGGGGGGGGTTAAATTTAGGTAATTGGACTCTTAAAAATAATGGACTGATATATTTAATTAAAATGGGCTTTAATTTACTTACTTAGTATATTTTTTGAGGTTTTGATTTAATTTATATAATAATGATACTAATAATACTAATAATAATAAAACTAAAAATAATAATAACAAAAATCGAACAAAATTAGTGATTACAGATTTATGATGCAATTATATTGTTATGTTTTGGAAGAGGATATTTTACATTAAAAGGTGGAAAAGAATGGGAGAAAAATCAGATTTTATTCCCTTTTTCTTTCTTCCTCTTTAATCTTTCAACTTCGATCTACTAAGATCCGGCAACCCGTTGTTAACGCCTCCACCGTTATTGTGTTCATCTCGTCGAGACAATTTCATCGATACCATTGGTGCCGCCATTGAAGTTACCGTCAAAGAGGGTGGGAGGAAAAAATTGGGTTGTTAAGTTGGAGTAGTTCGAGTGCTCGAAACGAAAAATCGAGGCCACTAGAATACGCTAAACACACCGCAGTACGCGCGTGAGTGACGTCTAGTTGAGAGCCAGCTATTGTATACAGCTGGGTTATGAGCTTCAGTTGTTGGGACGCAACTGTTGGGTCGAGCCGAGCTGGCCTGCTGAGCTAGCCCAAGCTGCATACCGAGTCGAGCCCCCACTGTCGCTGGTGCAGTTGACGGACGTCGACTTTTTTCGGGGGACCCTACCTGGGGGGTTTGACGTTCTGAGTCCGTTGATAGAGTCCGTTTTGCCAAATTCAAACTCGGTAAGCTATTTTTATGCGTTTTATTCCCTAAAGTAGTCCGATAAAACAATTTTGCTTATGAAGTTATGTTTGTTTTATCCGAGGGTTTTGTGGACTCGAATATTGGATTCAAAAAGTTGAATGGATGAACTTGGATAAGGATTTATTACTTTGGCTTAAGGTTAGTATACCTTGAACTCCGAATGCTTCATGAGCACCATAAATATAATTGTCTTGCATGTTAGTAGTTGCAAAATAGATAGATGAGAAATGAGCATGCATAGTGACATATATTATAGAACTTGGTAATTATGAGATGCTTGGTGATGTTATGTTTATGTCGAGACTTGTAGAGGCTTTAAAGACCGTGTAAGGTCGTTTGAATGCTCGCATAATTAATTGATGTCTGTTGATTTATTGGCAAATTAGGTTGTCTTGCGTAGGGATGGGTACGGGTTGGGTTTTTGGCCCACCGGAACTTGACCTGAAAATAATTACCCTAAATCTGAACCTTACTCGATCTGACCTCATTCTTTAAAAAACCTGACCCAAAAATAAATACCCTAAACCTGACCCAACCTATACAAAAAATATCAATTTTAGGGACCTAATTGTAAAAAATAATTTTAAGGGACTTAATTGTTAAAAATAATAATTTTAATTACTAAATTATAAATAAAAAAATTAAATTTTAAGGATCTAATTATAATATATATATATACATATATAAAGATGGGGTATTATTACAAACATCCATAAAAAATTTAGGGGAAAATTACATTATTTGTCTCAGGTCAGGTCGGATATTTTTCACCCTAAACCTAAACCTGACCCGACTTCATCCTTAACAAAAACCCGACCGATCCGAACCATATTTTTTATAAAATATTCGACCCGATCATGTCGGGTCAGGTCAGAACCCGACCGGGTTGGGTAAAATGCTAATCTCTAGTCTTGTGTGCTAGTTAGAATAGATTGACGTGATTACTGAAAATTGTGCTTAAAGGATAAATATCAGAAATTACTCGATTAAAAGATAATGAGGCCGGTAAATAATATTAATTGATTAAATGCGTTAGTAAACAAACCCTAATGACTTTCATAAGCTTTAGGGACCGAATAAAGTGTTGAAACATCGTATTTCAGAAATGGTACGAACCCGCAGAAATGTTTGTATCGGTACACATGTGAGTACTGGTACCCAGGGGTACCATATTGATACTCGTATTTGAGTACCGGTACCCACTAAGCTGAATAATCTATAATGTCAGTTAAAGATAGAAATCGATGTGGAAGATTAATGAATTGAATTATGCTTTAATAAATGAGATAATGTGGATTAATGGATATAATTAATGAGAATGAATAATGTACTTCTCCATAATGTATTAACAACTCGGTGAACTTTGGGTGACTTGTTGTATTAGTAACCATAGGGATCCTTGGTGGATCGTGAGATGTTGCGTACCAAGTAAGGGTACTTCTTTGGTAATCGTGTCAATGTTTTGTGTTGTATGAACACTTGGTTAGTTGAATCACCTTTGATTGTTGGGATTTTGATACCCAGAAAGATTGTTGCAACACCATAGTTAGAGATGTTGAATGTACATTATCGAGGATGTATGATACTGGGCCTCATTCGAAGATACTCGAGGAGAGATGTCGAGTATAGGTATACATTTTTGAGGTTGTGTGACACCAAATATGCGTTCCCGAGGCTGAGTGACACCGGGCCTTACTCAGAATGTACGTTCCTGAGGTTGTGTGACATCAAGCCTCACTCCATGTTTGTGGTTATGACTTTGTGCACTTTTGCTCGGATGATCTGGTGAGATCCCAAATATGGTTGGGTCTAGTGTGTCATGTTTGATATTTTGTATGATGAGAGCATGTGTTTAGGCGAATATTGGTAGCGCCAAGTGTTATTTATCTCTCTTTATTGCTCGTACTAGCTTGCATGCTTATGTTTATGATTAGCATGAAGTATAGTAGAGTAGATGTGTACCACTGAGCTTTGTTAGCTCAGCGCTCAGAATCGTTGTTTTCGTGCGTAGGTTGGTAGATTGGTCGAGATCTCGAGGAGCACAATCGGTTTGAGATTCCATTAAGCGGTGATTGCCAGAGTACGGTACTTGTATTGCGTGGGTTATGTATTCATAGGACCTTACGTTGTCGAGTTTGTAACTCTTATTTTAGAATTGTATTAATCAAGTCGAATGTTCAAATGTTTTAAATTAAATTGGAGCTCTTTTATAATGATTTAATCATTTATTTATATTTTCAACTATTAGATTTAAATATTTTGGTAAATATTTTATTTTGGGCTAAACCAAGTTGAGAAATTTTATGGTAACGGTTAGAGCTTAAGGCCCAAATGTGACATTCGGTTTTAGGATGTTACAATAATTAGTATAAAATTAATTAAGTTTTACATAGAATATACATATTAAAAGAAGGAAAATACTTTGATACATAAGTTTGTTTACACAAGCATTTTAATTTTAGGATTTAGAGTTTTATGTTAGGATTTAGGGGTTTAGTGCGTAGGGTGTAGAATTTAAGTTTCATGGTTAGAATTTATAGTTTATGGTTTAATGTTTAAGGTTTAGGTGTTAGGGTTAGAGGTTTAAGTTTTAAATTTTATAGCTTAAATACGAAGAGTTGTGTAATTTTTTATACGGCTTGTGTATCAAAATATAACCCTTAAAAGAAAAGATACACCGCCGTCAAACATATTTTCACAAAATTTTAAGAAACTGAAAATTGAATTTAGCCATATAATTTTATTCATCTGTAAAGTTTACAATCCATCAAATATCTTTGGATTTTGTCTTCCACAATGTATATTTATCGATGGAAATTTTTTTATAACAAATAAATAGTTAGTCATTAATTATCATATATGTGAATATTTATCCTTTGTTTAAAAACCTAGAATTATTGAAGAATAAATAAAATGACATTTTTTCTATACCGAATATAATTTGTAATCTAAGATTTTAATCGAATAAAATTTTAAAAAATATACGTTTTAATTAAATTTGATCCTACACATGAAGAATTATAATTTAATATGAGATTTCTTTTTTTTTAATTAAAAAATAAATTAAATCTTAATTTTTTTCTTCACCCTTTGATAATGCATATACACCTTGTAGACAAAGTGTGATTTGAACCTATATCTCTTAGGATAAATATCATCCGCTTTTTCACTATGACACTTTTTGGATTCGACATAATTATTGTTATATATTTAAAAGAACGTATATTTAAATATATATATATATATATATATATATATATATATATATGGAGATCACTATGACACTAATTTATTGTTTCGATGGCAGACTTGTCGAGAAAAGAGTGCATTCTTAGGTCATATTGAATTATCTTTTCGTTTAGACCTTTTCACTGCTGTTTTCGTCCGTTCGACTCCTTAAAGTACCTGTAGAAAATCCCGACAGTCAAAGACTTTCCGTTTGACTATGACGCTTGACTCTCTTTTTTTTCCACCAGAGACTCTACTGCCATTTGCCCATGTTTTTGTTAGGGTTAAGGTTGCTTAGTGTTCCTTGGGCTTGTTTGCCTGTTTCTGTTGGGTCTCGATTGTCTTTCTGTGCTTTGGGTCTTTCGGCTCCCGTTGTTTGTATTTGATGTTGATTAAATGAAACTTCATTTTCAAAAAATCATGAATCATGATTCTTTTTTTTTCCAGGCCCTTTAATTAATGTAGATTGCATTTAATCCATTAACTTTTGATAAAATAATAAATTAATAGCTTTTCAAAAGCAGGGTGAGCAAGATGCGATTTTATTTTTAAAATTTTGAGTTACTCGAATTAATTTGAATAAATTGTTTTTTCAAATTTAAATCAAATTTGGATTTTGCCAACTTAAAAACCAAATTTGACTATTTAGTCCCTAATTTCTTATTTCTTGAATTCACCATTCATTTTAAGTTTTTTTTGATCAAATTTGAACCACATATTCCTAACCATTTTAAAATACTTGCATAACTTCAATTCTTATTTTTTGAAATCTTATTTTGTAATTCACTCCCTTGACTTTGTATGATTTCCTTATTTTTTAAATTATATATTTCCATCAATTCATTCACTCTTTTATACTTCAATTACATCAATACTTTGTCCTCAAAAATTACTTTTTTAAAAAATAACATAATAAATATATTTTTATAATTTTAGAATATATTTTATTTATTAAATAACAATACATTTGCTTACAGATCTGAAAAGAATATGAATACATATATATATCTTATGATTAGAGAAAAGCCTTCTAATTAGAACCAATATGAATAAATAATTACAATTAAATTTTAAGATAAATAACTTAATTTTTGTAAACTCAATTCGACTCGAAAAATCTCTAAATAAAATTTAAATTATAAAATAAGACTTATCAACTCATGAAACTCAAAAAGAATTATTCGATTTGATCTAAGACCCTATGCAAAACATAGGGGTGTATACGGTTCGGTTTCGGTTTAATTCGGTAAGCTATTTTAGTAACCATCGGTTTTCGATTCGGTTAACCTCGGTTTTCGGTTTTTCATATTAACGTTAGTTTTTGAAATTTTGTATTTTATTTTGACAAAATAGCTTTATTTGATGACTTTTAAATAGTAAAAAGTTAGAGTTTTAAAGTATTTTTTTATAAATATTTATTAAAAACTTAATTTTTAAGTAAAAAATAATAATTAAAAATACATCTTTAGTATTGTAAGTATAAAATACTTATTTTTACATTATAAAAATAACTATAAATTAAATAAAAAATCAAATCGGTTCAATTCGATTAACCACAGTTCGTAAACTTATGAACCATAAATTGTCCAAACGTCTCAGTTCTGATTAATTTTCAGTTTTGTGGTAAACCATGCTTAGCCCTAGAGCCAGAACATAGATAATGCTGCTTTTATGATTTGAGTAGAGCTGAGCTCACCAACGTTGTCTTCGCCCCACTCACTACTGACTCAACAAGCACCTTCGCCCCTAAGTTTTCTTATTTATCCATTAACAATGAATATTGTTCATTTATATAATTTAATTAATTATTTTTTATCCCATTTTGGTGGGGAAGACAAAATACTTACAAGCCCTGTTTGACCATGTTCATATCTTCAATAGAATAATAATGACGTTTTTTATTCCAAAATTGTAAATTAGAAATGCAAATAATATATTAAATAAATTATGACTAAAATTAATTATTATAAAATTAAATTAATAACCAAAATTTATTTATGATTTTGAATTGTTTAAAGGTGATTACAAGGTATGATCTGTTAATACATATTTCTAACTCTTTGACAATGCACACACTTTGCATACAAAAATAATTTGAATATGTCTCTTATGATGAACATCATCAGCTTTTCTATCGATCACTTGTTAGATTCTTTATTTAAGATTTTGAGTCAACGTATGAATTGAATATGAATATTTAAATATCTACAATCAATTGTATCAAAGTTTTATCAATCAATTTATGAATGAGTTTATATATATTAGACTATAATATTAATAAATAGTATAAATTATTTTTAATAGAACAAAAATGTAAAATTACTTTTTCACAATGTATTAAAAAACGTTTTTGAACAAAAAATTAAAAAGAAAAATAACAAAAAGAGGTCGGTTAGTTATTTTAGGCAATATAATTTAAGCTTTGCTTATTATGAGAGACGAAAATTAGGGATGAGCACGGGTCGAGTTTTTGGCCCACCCGAACCTGACCCTAAAATAATTACCTTAAATTTGAATTCGATCTGACTTCATTCTTTTAAAAATTCTACCCAATTCGAAAATAAATGCCCTAAACCCGACCCCTACTCGATTTATAGAAAAAAGTCAATTTTAAGGACTTAATTGTAAAAAATAATTTTAAGGGACTTAATTGTAAAAATAAAAATTTTAAGGATTAAATTATAAATAAAAAATTCAATTTTAAGGATCTAATTATAAAAAATGTATAAAGAGGGTATTATTACAAATATTCCTAAAAAATTTAGGGGAAAATTACACTATTAAACCCGGGTCGGGTTGGATATTTTTCACCCTAAACTCGAACCCGATCCAACCCGACTTTACCCTTAATAAAAACCTGATCCAATCTAAACCCAATTTTTTATTAAAAAAATCTAACCCGACCGAATCGGGTAAAATGCCCATCCCTAATAGAAACGAGGGAGAATGAAAAAATTGTTAACCTAATAGTGAAATTGCAAAGTACGAAAGTAGTTAAAATTTTTAACTATTTGACTAACAAAATTTCTTATATTAACTCTTTTCCATCCTTATTATCGAGCAAAGCTTTAGGTTGAATTATCTTGTATATTATTAAACTTTTTTGTATTTCACTATTGAATTTTAAATTGTTTTAACTTCAGTACTGCTTTTTAATTTTTGAATTCAATCTTACGCTAAACCATAACATGAAACGGGGTGATGGTTGAATGACAGTTTTCATCATTAGGATGACATAACGTGTTCAAATCTAATTTTTTATAAATATTATAATTAATGTGAAAAATATGTTCTTACATTATTTTACAATTTATGTTATACTAATATATTTTTGTAAAATAAATAAAATTAATAAACACTACAATTTAATTTAAATAATATTTTTGTTAATATATGACAACTTTAATGCTTAACTTAGCGTTTAGGCTTTACACTCCTATCTCAAAAGTGATTAGATATTGAGTTTTTCATTCTAAAATCTCAAATTCAAGTTTCACCGATTGCATTACCAAAAATCAGTCCGTCTAAGGATATAAAATACTAAATCATTTAAACAAATCAAAATATTTAAATTTTAATATTATAAATAAAATAAATTGGGTTAATCGCTCCTTTATTTAATCAATGAATTATATATCAGTAATTATAAAAAAATACATAGACTCAAATTTTAAATTTATACATGAGTTATATTTTGATACACAAGCCGTTTAAAAAAATTACACTCCTTCATATTTAAGCTATAAAATCTAAAACTTAAATTCATAGCCCTAACACCATAAAATCTAAACTTTAAATTATAAACTCTAAATTCTAACTATAAACCTTAAATTCTACACCCTGCACTCTAAACCCACAAACCCTAATTTAAAATCTTAAACCCTAAAATTAAAAAACTTACGTGAACTAAAATTTATACAAACTTGTATATTAAAATATTTTCCTTTATACATACTATAACAAAGAACTTTGTTATAAAAATAACAATTGAACATGCCACGTCATCCTAGTAATAAAAATAGTATTTTTACTCCATCTCAAATTAATGGCTCAATGTAATTAAAACCAAATTAAAACAATTTAAGTTTTGGTGCTAAAAACGTATTTACCCTATAATTTATAAGAGGGCAAAAATAATAATAATCTATCTGGATGCCCTAATTTAATTTTCCTGGAAAGTTCAGAGAAAACTATGAATCAACCCATTTCTGTTTTCTATTTTCGTTCGAAAATCTGACATCTTTTTATTCCTTAATACCAAAAATCAAACCCCAAAACCCAAATCATTCGATTTCTTCTCCGGAAATCATATCATTTTCCTTTTGTTTTGTATTCAATAGATCTGTGCAAAAGCATCTCAATTTTCACTCAGATTTGTGATCTAACCTTTTTTTTATTTGATTCAGCTAACAAATCCTAGCTGATTTCTTTTGTTTTAGGACGACCTCGGTTTTGCCACTATTTACGGCGTTACCCCTTTGTAAGAAGCCCTAGCTTTCCGTTTTTTTGGTAGTCGTGTATAGATTTCGGTTTATCTAGGTTTTCGAATCTGTTTTTTTCGGAGACTAGGATTGTGATATGAATAGTAGAGGGAGGTATCCACCGGGGATCGGGGTTGGCCGAGGCGGCGGAGTGAACGCGAATCCTAGTTTTCAGTCGGGGCCTTCGCAACAGCAGCACGTGCAGAGAAATTTGGTGCAGAATCACCAGCACTTTCAACAACAACAGCAACAACAACAGTTGTGGCTCAGACGAAACCAGTTGCCAGGCGGCAATGACTCTAATGTCGTCGACGAGGTGGAGAAGACCGTACAATCCGGAGCCGTCGACTCAAGGTCCCTTTTCATTTCTTCTCATTTTTTGTTGTTATTTGGATATATACGAAGAATCAGTTTTTCTATTGTATTTTGTGGCATTATCTTTCAATAGAAGACGATTTTACAGATTTTTGAGTATTCTAATCATCTCAAGCAATAGTTCTAGGGTCTGATTTAGTCCCGAACTATCCATTTGATTGGAAGGAGTCGACTATGCAGAGAAAGGGCATGACGAGAGATGCACAATTTATGTTTTGCTTTTGTGGTTTTACTGTTAATATTTTATTTAACTATGAGTTGTAATTTTCTCTTGTACTTGCCGTGCATTGGAACATAATCTTTAGCTGATTTTTCACAAATTGAGTTTTCCGTGCTGCATTTTTTCTTTTAACAAATTTATCACGTTTATTGTGTATGGTTGCACAGTTATTTACCACTTCTTTTACATCCTCTTTCAGTTCACAAGATTGGAAGGCAAGGCTAAATGTACCTCCGCCAGATACACGCTACAAAACAGAGGTATACATTGTTCATGTGTTGAATATTTACTTCCTTGATATTGTACATTGTAGAATTATGATTTTAAAATTTCTTGAATAATTTTATATATTTCACTTTGATAATCTTCATGCATTCATGAAATATTAAAAATTCTTCTCAGCTCTTTACAATGATGAAGGGAAATTTGCTTTCTTATGTTATTCTGGTGATGCAAGTGGATTAATAGTTTTTAATTCCTTTTATCTTATTATATAAAATTATAAATGTAAAACTTTAGAAGTTTTTAGATAGGGGAACTAATACCTAGGGTTTTGATGTTGAGGCCTTCTGTTAGTGCTATTTAGGCTTGCAATATTTCGTCCTTCATAGCATATCATCTTATTTTTTGTGATATATGTCTCATCACAAGGCATGATGGTAGTATGTTGGTATTTATAGTTGTTTCAAATCGTCTAACATGTTTCTGAGCTGATCTGCCTATTAAATTGCTGCCAGGACGTGACAGCTACCAAAGGAAATGAATTTGAGGACTATTTTCTTAAACGCGAACTACTTATGGGAATATATGAGAAGGGTTTTGAAAGACCTTCTCCTATTCAAGAAGAGAGTATACCTATTGCTTTAACTGGAAGTGACATTCTTGCTAGAGCCAAAAATGGAACTGGGAAGACGGCAGCATTTTGCATTCCGGCCTTGGAAAAAATTGACCAAGATAACAATGTTATTCAAGGTTAGATCTCCATCTACATTTTCCCTCTCTTTGTGTATATCAGTAATGGGTACTTCATAGCTTTGCCATTTCTATTGTATATTGTTCTTCTAGTTGCCTGGTTTGCTCGTCAATCATATATTGGAGAAGATGCATGAGTGTTGTTTGCTGCATATATTGTTAACTTAATTTTGAATTACGGGCATTGGTATGTATGGACATAGTGAAGTGATGGTCAAACTTCTGTACGAGTTCCTGAAATGAGTGCGTCAAGTCATCTTGCAAATAGGTGCAACTTTTTGCGCCAGTCCAGGCTTAAATTTTCATTATTCTTTCTGAAACCCGTGCAAATAAAGTTCTTTATTTGAACCCTTTCGGTAAGTATGTGATACAAGTCAATTCCCCATCTCTATCTCATGATGTTATATTTGGCATAAGAAAGTTATTAATGCCACTGTTGAATTCTGATTTTTCATTATTTGTTCAGTTGTTTTTACTGATTATCTGTTTTTTTTCTTTTCTACAGTTGTCATACTTGTTCCAACAAGAGAATTGGCTCTTCAGACATCACAAGTCTGCAAGGAGCTTGGGAAGCATATGCAAATTCAAGTCATGGTCACAACTGGAGGTACCAGTCTCAAGGATGATATCATGCGACTGTATCAACCAGTCCATTTGCTGGTTGGAACTCCTGGGAGAATTCTCGACCTTGCTAAAAAGGGAGTTTGCGTTTTGAAAGATTGTTCTATGCTTATCATGGATGAGGTAATAGTTTGGTAGTTTCTCTGTAATTTTTCTTTCAGTTTGCTTTTCATTTGTGCCTTTCAAGTTTAATTGGAGAAATTTGTTTAAGTTAGAAGTCTTTTGGATAGCTTTGGAGGAAAGATATATTTTTTGGGAATCTTAGCAAATGATGTTTTATGAGTTTATGCCTATTTTGGTTGTGTGGAATGAGGGATATGTTTTGGTCACCTCATGTTCACAGTCGGAAATATTTGCCACAATGGATCTGGCAAGGAAATTGTTAATTCTGTTTTTTTTTTTTTTCTTACAGCTTTCTGGTCTCTTGTCAAAGGTTCAGATTGTAGAAACTGTTTTGGCTGCATAATTTGTTGGTTTTTTGCTTAAAACTTTAAACATAATTACAAATACTTATTTTTGTTGCAAGTCGAGGCTGTATCCGCATTCTGAAAGAAAGGTTTTTCTTGGAATCGTGGCAAATGATGTTTTTTTATTTTGTTCTTACCACTTACTGGTCTCTTGTCAAAGCTCCAGATTCTAGAAACTGTTTTGGCGGCATTATTTGTCGGATTTTTGCTTAAAGAATTTAAATGTAATTACAAATACTTTTTTATTGCAAGTTGAGGCTGTATTGCACTCTCTTTGTGCATACTCAGTTAGGTCCATGAGTCTAGATTTTAGAAGTGCGAGTCAATAGAAAAATTACAAGTTTCTGTAAAAAGAAGCAAGGCAATTGTGGGATGGAGAAAATATTTGATTGTTTTCCTTTCCTTTCCTATGGTTGATTTTAACTTTGTATTTACAAAATCTTAATTTCTGTGTTTTGGTTTTTTTCAGGCAGATAAACTTCTATCTCCAGAGTTTCAACCATCTATAGAGCAGTTAATACGTTTTCTTCCAGCAAGTCGTCAAATTTTGATGTTTTCAGCCACATTTCCTGTTACTGTCAAGGACTTTAAAGACAGATACCTTAAAAAGCCGTATATTATTAATCTAATGGATGAACTTACTCTGAAGGGTATTACACAATATTATGCATTTGTGGAAGAAAGACAGAAAGTACACTGCTTAAATACTCTTTTCTCTAAGGTTTGATGTTATAAAAAACTTTATCTTGTTTTCTGCCTTTACCTTTGGCTGGATGAGTGGTGATATTTATTTATCTACAGCTGCAAATAAACCAATCAATCATTTTCTGCAACTCGGTGAATCGGGTGGAACTGTTGGCCAAGAAAATTACAGAACTTGGCTACTCTTGCTTCTATATCCATGCAAAAATGCTTCAGGACCATCGTAACAGAGTGTTTCATGATTTCCGCAATGGTTCATGCAGGAACCTTGTTTGTACTGGTATGTTATGCCATGCTGTGTATTTGTGGGATGTGATGTAATCTTTGTCTGCTGTTTGATTCTTTAACAAGTAGATCATTGTTGTATTGCTGAGAGCTTGAAGTGCCTTCCTTTTACTGTGTTTTCTGTACCAGGCATTAATTTTCCTTTTTTTTTGCTAGAAAATAACTAATTTGAACCCAACGTGGCTAGCTTTAATTTTTTATAAGCAACATACTTAACATGCTTTATAATCGATTCCTGATGCATGTGCAGAAAACGGTTTTACTCTTCACAAAAGCATCCTGTGAAAGTCATCTTGAAGAGTTATCTCCTAATGATGTATTTGTACTTTTGCAGATCTTTTTACGAGAGGTATAGATATCCAAGCTGTTAACGTCGTTATTAACTTTGACTTCCCCAAGAACTCAGAAACATACCTTCATAGAGTATGTTGGTTAAGATATTTTCTCTTGCAAGCTGCAACATTCATATCATTCTTTTTTGGCAATCCTCATGGATATTCTTTTAATGAGCAGGTTGGTCGATCAGGAAGGTTTGGTCATCTTGGATTGGCTGTGAATTTGATCACTTATGAGGACCGCTTTAACTTGTATGTTACCACATCCACCTTCTGTAAACTATAGTATTATATACATTGAGGTTCTCCTGATTCGTTGAAATTCTACGTGGTCCTTTATCACAGGTATAGGATTGAACAAGAACTTGGAACTGAAATTAAGCAAATTCCTCCGCACATTGATCAGGCGATTTACTGTCGATGATTTATGGTCGGAGCCTATGGTGGTAAACAATAGTGAGCAACCATCTGGTTTTAGATTTACATACATGAATTTGTACTCATGTGATTTATATTTTACAATCGCGCTGATGACATACAATGGTTTGCATTTTTATTAGGGTCAATCAAGGTGTTTGCCCTGGCTGAGGGATGCGTGTTATAAAAATGAGGTGGTGTTGCGGCTGTATGCATGTAATCCCCCGAACTCTTGTATCGATTTCTCCTGAAATGTTGAGAGGAGGATAGTAGGAGAGAATATAGAAGAGTCCTGCTTTCGATTTAGTTTATAACATATGGTTTGGTAATTGGTACTTGCTACTTTGAAGGTGGAATGGGTTAGAAAGGTTGTAGGTTTGTGCAAGAAACTTATGTGTTGTTTATGTTGGTGCAGTTGCTCATCTTTGTCATATGGATAATAAATAAAAAGCATCTGACATTTAAAAAAGCTTTTCCTTGTTGCTGGCCAACTTTATGTTATTAGAAATTCTCATTGTGCTTAACTTGTTGAAGATGCTGAAATTCTCAGATTTTTTTGCAAATGACAAATCCTTGAAAAAGCTCCCACTAATGGTTCAGAGGGAGATAAATCAACTAATGAGTATATAATAAATAAGTATAAATTAATAATTATATTCAAAAATAATTTTAAAATAGTATTTTTTAACTTAAATTGAAAACTTTTTTAACCTCAAAAGTTAATATTTTGTATTGTTTTTCGTATTAAAAGTATTTTTAAACATTTTTGAAAAGTAATGTCAAAACATAAATAGATAGTACTCCCTCTATCTTATTTAATATGTTCTTTTTGTATTTTAAAATTGTCCCATTTAAATCAATTTTTACAAGATATATTTTTCTTTATGCCCTTTTTTTAGTTTCCCAATAAATAAAATTTAATTTTTTAAAGATAAAATTATCGTTTTAATTATTTTATATCATATTTTTTTATATAATTTTTTTTAAAATTATATAAAATATAAACAAAGAACATATTAAGTGGGACGAAAGAAGTACATAATAATCAACTGAAATTACAACGTCAATATCTTCTGTCCCGTCGAGTTATCATTTTCCAAGTAAATGTCACTTGTTTCCATAATGAAAGGTTCAAGCCCATCAACTTCCAACACCAAACCAGGCGTCCTTTTCTGCTGGTCCACTAGGCATGGCTGCTGTTTCCATTCGTATCTTTTGACTTTGTCTTATATTTATAACCAATGAATTGAATGAAGACAACACCCACCGTTTCCTTCCAAGGAAAAGGTGAAAACAAGCAAAGAGAATCAACAAATACATAAAAACACCAAATCAAAAACCTCCAAGTTGTTTCTAAAGAAACAGAAAATCCTGTATCAATCAACCAATTCTATGGTGCATTCCATATTTGTGATATCATTACATCTGTTTAAACACAACAAACAAACAAATATACTTATGAAAACGGGGAGGCACAATTACAAACAAGAAAAGTGGGCAACCGAAACACCTAAAAGTTACATTTGCTTCAACATCAGACTTCAGAAACACCCGAGGAGCTTTTTCGGAGTTTGTCCGGTTGCACGGTATTTTGCGGCTATTTCCTCCGCCTTGAGAACTTCTTCTCCACGTCTGGCTTCAACCATGGCCCTCTTTTCTTCTGCTTCCTTGTGAAGTAATGCCACCTTGTTTTTCATTTTCTCTGCATACTCGGCTTTCTTCTTTTCCAATTGTTCCTATCAACATTTGCACAGCCCTAGAATGAAGCCCAAGCATATCCAAAAAGAGCTGTTCTTAACCTAAAACTTTTTTTGAACATCTGGTGTAATCTTAAGCTAGTATCTATTCATTTTTTTAACCCTTGGTAACACATTCACCTTGCAGACAAGCTGCTCAAATCCGGGTCTCCTAAAGATAACAACATAATATACTGTGGTGTTTCCGTTTTAATGAAAGTAGAGAGGGTAACTAAGCAATAGAGGGCCCAGTAGCTACCTCAATTCTTTTCAGTTCTGCTTCCAGAGCTGCTTTCTTGCTGTTCTCCCATGCTACGATAGCAGAGAGCTTTTTCTGGGACCTGCTCACCAGTTTTAGGTTGATAGATAAATGAACAAGCTAAACTCCTCTAGAAGATCATGAAGACTGAACTATAAAGATAAATGTATAATATCGACATTTAGTGGAGAAAATGTAAATTATTTTACAAATTGCTTCGGGCATTACTTGTTCTCTGCTTTGGTCTTCTCACTATCTTCCCATGCCTTGATGAATGACAACCTTTTTGCCTTTTCAACCTCTGCAAGGGCAATATCTGAAAAACAGAACAAGTTATAGACAAACATCCTCCTTTTATATGAACATACGTATATGATGATAATAAAACGATGGTATCAAAGAATTATTCCGAACACTTACCTCTATCATTTGATTCTCTTAAAATTTTCTTTGGTTCAGACTCTGGAGCCTCTGTCAAAATGAACCAAATAAAAGTATGAAAATGGGTTCTTTAAGTACATTGAGAAAATTCAGGTATGGTAAAAACTTGTTCAAAAACTATCACCAACTTAAGGGTTACCTGAAATTTCTACCAATACAGAAATAATGTACAACTATAGTTCTTCATAAAAAAGGATAATACTACTATAATTGAAGTGCCTTTTTCAATCTTAAAAGCTAATTAATAAGACAAGGTGTAGCAACAGTAGAAGTCACTTTCTCAAAAAAACTTTAATCTTTCACCTAAAGATAATAAAAAATGGCCCCATAATCAAATTATTAGATCCCCATGATAATAATTGAGGGCTCATGTTTACAAAAAGCATAGTGCTAAACAAATCAGGATAGCACTTTACCAGCATATATTCTACTAGAATCTTGTGTTAAATCGACTTTTCTTCACAATGTAAAACGTATCCTCATCACATCAGTATAAAGATATATTTCACGTTTGATAAACACAATTACAACACAAGTATCAAATTCATGGCAGTAATAATTTTTGATGATTTGAGAGAAGTAAATAAATGATATGGCTTCAAAAATATCCCTAGTATAATTTCATTGATGTTACTCGAACTATTCACTTTTCTATTAAGTTTTCTATGTATATTCTGAGATAAATATGAAACTAGAGAAGTATGATCTTTCACATATATAAACTTTTAAAAAAATAAAAAATAAATTCACTTCAAAATTGAGTAATATAGGCTTCTAGAGTTGAAACTGTGCAACAAAACAATCATTGGTTAGTTCATAAAGGGAAACAAAAGAAAGAGATAAAAAAAAGAAATTTAACTATTCTTTTAATTTATTTGCTCCTTTTTTGTTGAATTGTATTATAGTCTAAGATTACAGACCACCGAAACATCAATTAAAAGTAAAGTTGTATGCTAAATAGTCTTGAACTCTGTTTTCCATTGAATATTTTGAATTAGAAAGAAATTTTAGACACTAAATTTAATGTGAATTTAAACTAATGAAAACTCGAAATCTAAGTTTTGAATGTGCAAAATGAAAATGTTTATATTATCTTATACAAAAATTTGAAGGAGAAATTCACCAAGCCATGAAAGAAAAAATTACTTCAAGCTGGAGAAAGAAAAGAATAGATAAATGACCAGAGATTCAAATAGCAGTTGCTACCGCAATAATGCCCGTTATATAGCGGTAGTGACACCGTAACTACAATATATCCGTTATTGTCCGTAACTACAATAAAATGCCGTGATCAAGAACACGGCCGCAACCGCAATTTAAATCTATAGATAAATACATCTTCAATGGAAACGAAACAAGAACATGCTTAGCAAAGTGGATCGCCGGAAAAAATAACAAGATTTCACTCACTGCTTTAATTTCCAGTATAATTACGCAGCCAAACGGAGCTTAAAAAAAGCATATGAATCTCATGATTCAAATGTTGAAAGTTGAAACTATATATAAAAACAAACACGACGAGGTGAAAGTTAAGTTTACTCTCAATTACTGCAAGAGCTTTCGATTCTTCAGGTTTCTCCTCCGTGGGCGGTGCAGAAATAGTTTTCTCTTCAGATTCAGCTTTTGGAGCCTCCACTTCCGGTGGTGGAGCCGCCGTGGTTTCAGCTTCAGCCGGCTTCTTCGTTTCTTCCGCCATAACTTAGAGTGATCGGTATTGTGGAAAACAAACGAAAAATTCGTTAGGAAATAAGTGAACTGATAACCGAGCTCTCAAAGTTCTCAAATACTAATATTTATATTTAGCAACGTTCGCTTAAATCAAAATTTATATATATATTTATATAGCCACGTGTAAATCCACTCTGGACTTTTTATCTCCTACGCTAAGTTCACGCGTAAACAATGTTGATTCAGGAGCCACTAAAAGAAGAAGAGAGTACAAGTTCAGGGGTCAAACATAGAATTAAACCTTTATTATTTGATCCAACGGTTATCATGACGATTGAGAGAAGGGCGTGGGATTTTTTATGCCGACAGGTAAAACGGTTAAATTCGGATAAATTTGGGAAATAATCTAAATGAAAGTTAATGTTTAGAAGGTTTAGATTTGATGCATAGGCTCTGCTATAAATTAAAATTAAACTTAAACCCTAAAAAACTAAATTTTAAACCCTAAACCCTAAATTCTAAACACACTTTAAATTTTAAATCCTACAACCCGAACCCTTAAACTCTAAACCCCTAACCCCTAAACCTAAAAGGCTTATATAAACTAAAGTTTACGAGCATGTGTATTGAAGTTTTTCTCTATTTTGAATATAAGGAATGTTGGAGGATATAGGTCATTTTTTCAGTGCAAGGGAAAGACGTCATTTTTAATATTTTTTTACCCAAGAGGTGGCGTCCTTGAGAAAAAAATATTAAAAAAATAAAGGACGCGACCTGCAGGTGACGTCTTCCCCTTACACTGTAAAAAATGACTCATATCCCCAAATATTCTCCAACATCTCTTGTATTCTAAATATTAACTTTCATTTGGCCTATATATCCAACGAAACAGTTAAATTCCGTGCCATGTATATCGGCTAGCTAATTAGAAAAACCAGAGCATAGAATCACTTGATTCTTTTGACTAATTGATATCCTCTAGTAAACTTTTGTAATTTTAGAAGTAATATTTACATCTTTATATTATTATATCGATCGAGTTATAATTTTAGTTGATATTATTGTTGGTATAACAACTTAAATTATAGGTTCAAATATATTTTAATATTTGATATTTTTTAATTTAATTAATCGATGGTTAATGGCGTGGGTTTATTCCTAATTTAAGTTATGAATATAATGAATGATCCGAAAGGCAATATGCAAAAGCAAAGGAGATGTAAATGACAAGTTAGAGGGCTAGGCTGGTGGCCAACTAAGTTGAGCAATTAGGGATTTGGTAGTGCTGTGCTGTGCTGCGCTTCGTCTTGGTTGGCCATGTTGCGAACTATGCGGATGAATTGCAGGGACAAACGCAAGACTTTATGCTAAGAGCGAAAATAATTTTTTAATATTTTTTTAAAATTATGTACAAAATTCAACTTTTTAAGAGAACAACAGCCTACTCCAGCCCTGCTGTCTTTCCTAACAAATTGTCTTTTGAGTTTAATCTACTAATGGTTTATTTAAAGGAATGGACTTTGGATATTACAAGCTACCTTTTTGTATTATCAATCAATTATTTATTGTTATTATTGGATTAAATTAAACTAAACAGTGCACAAACCAGATTTAATTAATTAATTAATTAGTACCTTATTATGTATCAAGCCTTATATCTATGACTTGTTAACCAGGCTGTGTTGGCCCACCACGGAGAATAGCAAGTCCCTATCTTCAAGTATTGCAGTGGAATGGGGTAACCTATCCAAACAAAATTTTCTATATTTTAAACATAATTTTTTAATTTCAAAAAATTTATATTAGTTTATTAATTTATTTTATATTTTTAATTTTCATATTAAAAAGTTGGAAAAATTTTCATATATTCCTTTATTCCTAAAATTTGAAGAAAAAAGGTCTTGCATTTTATGACTTCCTTTTAATCAGGGCCATGGTGCCATAGCAGCAGTGTTGGTGGTAGGTTTGCGGTGCGACATTTAAAATGCGGCTAATATATAGTGTGGTCGTTTCTTTTTTTTTTACCCGGTTACCAACCTTAAATGTTATATATATCGGTTACAATTTCAGTTGGAACCTAAATTGTTATGATTTTAGATAATATTTAAAGTTTAAGTTTCCAAACTAAAATGTTATATGTATTGATAACATTTTAGGTTGAAACCTGAATTGGTAACATTTTAGGTTGAAACCTGAATTGGTAACATTTTAGGTTGCAACTTAAATTGTTATGATTTTGTATAACATTTTAGGTTGAAACCTAAATTGATAACATTTTAGGTTGCAACTTAGATTGTTATGATTTTGTATAACATTTTAGGTTGAAACTTAAAATCACTTCAACTTAAATTGTTATATGAGATTTGATCGTCCAAGAATGAAAATATTTCACAACAAGTATCGAAACTTTGCTCTAAGTTTTACTGAAAATCAAGAGTTCTAGCTTAAAAACAATATTACAATTTTCATCAATTACCAAATTCTGGGTTTCAATTGTTAAAATCAAGTTTAGATTACTCATATACTCTAAGAAATCTTCATTACCCAATATAAAATCTTAGTTTTAGGTTAGAATTAACAAAATCATCATTAAATAGTTAAAGAACTTGAACATAAGCTATTTCTTTCATCAATTGCCTAATTCCAAGTTTAATTTGATAAAATCAAGTTTAGATTACTCATACACTCTAAGAAATCTACATTACCCAATAGAAAATCTTAGCTTTAGTTTGGAATTAACAAAATTACCATTAAAAAGTTAAAGAACTTGAAAAACAAGTTATTTCTTCAAATACTTATTTCTGGTTTTAATTTGTTAAAATCAAGTTTAGATTACTCATATACTCTAAGAAATCTTCATTACCCAATAGAAAATTTTAGCTTTAATTCAGAATTAACAAAATCACCATTAAAGAGTTAAATAACTTGGAACTTAGCTAGACTCCGACATAAATATTAGGTAATATTTTAGGTTGCCACCGGAAGTTTCGAAACTTACAAAAAAAATTCATTCCAACGTAAAATGTTATACGTATTGGTTACATTTTAGGTTTCAGGACAAGTATCGAAACTTAGTTAGAAGTTTCGAACCTCATAAAAAATTGTGTCATTCCAACCTAAAATATTATACATACTGGTTACATTTTAGGTGTAACACCCTTTTCCCGTATCCATCACTGAATACGAGTTAGAGATGTCACATAACACTTGTACAATTGTTCTTATTTCAAAATCGATAAAATTTTGTTTCTTTAAAATATAAATAATTTACCATTTTCTAAAAGAATATTTATTCTCGAAAAATTTAAAACTAATATTTTTAAGTTAAATTCGAACCTAGATTTAAGCAGCAACTAGGCAGTTCATTTCTAAATCATATGACTAATAAAACTACTTAAAAACTGCCTAATTTACAAATAATTTAGATAGTATATAAAATACGATTAAACTATCTCTTTTCTAACCACATACATATCAGAGCAGCCAAAACATTAATAAATATACATGTCAACTAGTAATATCAAAAGATAACATCAAAGATGTCATACTGATACTGATTTTTGGCTCTCCAAAATATGATGATGTCCTCTGCTGCTCCTTACTCCTTGTGCTCCTTAGTATCTACGCGTGTAAAAATCACACGCTAAGTATATACTTAGTGAGGCAATGTAAAATAATTAAAACATTTCTTTGCAAAGTAATAATGGAAATAAATAGAGTGCAATATAACTATCAAAAAGGATTTGAAAATTATAAAGACTGACTTATCAAACCCACCCCTTTTTTCGTAACCTGTAAAAATCTCAATATTCATATATATATATATATGTACAATACATGTTATATCATTACGATCCATTGTACTTTCAATTTCGATATAGCCCAATGTACTATGAATGAGAATACATGGTATGTGAGTCAATGATGAGTATGCACATGTGCTGACATCAACCAATTTGTTGTGCCAAAATAAAACAATATATCCATGTATCGATATCAATGTCAATGTATCAATGTAAACACTACCGTAACTTAACGGCATCAATAATAACGATAGTTCATAGTTGTAGAACACAACTCACTGTATCACCGTCGTAACTTAACAACAGTATTAACCGATACGTCATAGCTGTAAAACACAGCTCACTGTATCATTACTGTAATTTGACAGTAATATTATATCGATATACTCCACCTCTTTGGCATGCCAATATACCAAGACTCTCAATAATCATACAATGGGCTTTTTGAACAATTTACTATTATGAACCTTTCATCCATTTCGATAATATCAATGGATCAAAATCAATAATTTTAACATATAAAAATATGCATAAGGCAGTTCATACCCGAAATCATTCACAAAACCATTCAAAACCATTTAATATAAATCAAATCATTTTCTTTTAACATTTGATGTTAACTTATCACAAGTCTTCATCGTATCATAATTAAAATAAATAAGATTGCACTCACCTTTGCCTCACTAAAAGCTGTACTATTACTTCCAACCTTACTCTTGAATTTTATCTTTATCAACATCCTTGTTTGTATCCCGATTACGATCTACACAACATTTCAACAACACATACCATTCAAAGTACATGTTAGTATCATACTGACATTGATACATATTAGGAATAATATTTCCTAATAATTCTTTAACTTTCCAAAATATTCATTTTAGTCCAAGGACTCCTTTTAAACTTCCAACCAACATTTTCAAGTCCAAACCTTACATTTCTCATTCTTTACACTTGAGGACCCAAACTTTAAAAATTTACATACTAGTCCTTGAATTTGCCGAAATTTTAAATTGGTCCCCAAAGTTA
The DNA here is from genome assembly GCA_019671005.1 of Hibiscus mutabilis. Classification (NCBI taxonomy): domain Eukaryota; kingdom Viridiplantae; phylum Streptophyta; class Magnoliopsida; order Malvales; family Malvaceae; genus Hibiscus; species Hibiscus mutabilis. The sequence goes on along the minus strand of CM033729.1, from coordinate 47,248,662 downwards.
ACACAACTTCAAAATCAACCTTCTAGTCACTTTAACTTAATTTTCCAACACAATACACTTCAAAAACAAGCTTAACAACCAAACCCCTAAACTTCCCAAATTTACAACTTAATCCTCAACACTTTATAAACTTCCACATTAGTCCAAACAACTTTCTAAAGCTTACAAAATCATCCTTACACCATTTATAACCTTAGGAAAAATTTCCATAATTTTCCCAATATTTTCTACCATAGCCGAATACCAAAGGTTACTTTGACCAAACTTTACATTTTGATTCAAGCATGAATTCAACCTCAAAACAACATATTCAAGCTTCTAACATCATTCTCACTTCAAATAAAAATTTTGCAAGAGTTTCCCCTAATTTTTCCATTTTCCCAAATTCAACCTACATCATAACTCATAGAATTTTCACTATTTGCAAGCTTGAAACATCACAACATCTTATTTAATCAAAAGAATCCATAAAGCATGAAAATCCAACTTGTTCTTCATAAACCCTAATCCCCAAACTCAACATATAGACATGAAAACTACTCAAAAATTATGCCAAATGAAAGAAAATTCAATGGAGATTAATTCTCTATTTCATGCCTTAAACCAAAAACCAATCGAATCATGATAAAAATTGAATCAATTTTTTTTCTTACCTTGCTATGGTGTTTCGAAATTAGAGGAAGAAGATGGGAGAAATTCTAGCCTTTTCTTCATTAAATTAACATGATAAAATGGCATTTTATTCTTAAAAACCAATATAAAAATCTCCACTAATAGTGTAATGACCAATTTGCCCATTAGTTATAACCAATAGGATCACAACGCTTGTCTTATTTTATCCAAAATAATCAATTTAATATAAAAAGTAAGGGCAAAATGACCAAAATGCCATTAATGAATCTTGGTATTTTCAAAAATGCCATTATTCCCTATTTACTCAAATACTGTATAGAATCGAATCCAAATCGAATCAAAACGATCCCAAAACTTAACACCATCTTCTTTTAGTCTATCTAAGACTCCCATAAAATTTTTGTAATTTTTCGAGTTCGAATAGTCATCCGAATTAATTCCTGAAACTTATTCCCTTTTATAGCTTTTTATGCAAATCCTGTACAAAAATCTGATTCCCACCAAAAATATTATATCGGGATAAACTATTCACTTTTGCCATAAAAATAATTATTAGGAAAATTACCATGTTGGTCCCTAAACTTTTCCCAACTTTTCACTTTTGTCACCAAACTGTGAATTTTTACGTTTTATTCACTAAACTAAAACCACAAACTTTTAAATCTTTGCAATTTAGTCACTAACCAAAAATTGGGGTATTACATTAGGTTTCACGGCAAGTATCGAAACTTAGTCGGAAGTTTGGAAACTTACAAAAAAATTGGCATTCCAACTTAAAATATTATACATATTGGTTACATTTTAAGTTTCACAACAAGTATCGAAACGTAGTCGGAAGTTTCGAGAGTTATCCCCGCTGTAAATTCTGCCACTCTTAATTGCCAATTCGAGAGAGTCCCCAGTCCTAATCAAATCGGCAAAGCTCTGAGTTGTATTATTGATAAGGTGATCGAATAGTGTTCCCTTCAGAGTATTCACGAATAGGGGCGTAATCTCGTGCTCAGGAATTGGTGGCTGGATCTGAGCGGCCACCTCTCGCCACCTATGGGCATATTGTCGCAGACTCTCGTTAGACTTTTGTCCCATGTTTTCCAACATGATCCTACTGGGGGTCATATCTGTCACATGTTTGTACTGCTCAATGAACGCCTTCGTAAGGTCCTTCCATGACTTGATATTTTCCTGGCTTAATTGGGTGTACCACCGGATCACTGCTCCAGTCAGACTATCCTGAAAACAATGGATTAAAAGCTTTTCATCCTTGATGAAGGCTGCCATCTTTCGGCAATACATGGTCACATGCGCTGAAGGACATGAAGTTCCATCATACTTGACAAATTTCGAAGTTTTAAATTTCGGTGGTAAAGTAAGGTCAGATACCAGGCTCAGATCACTAGCCTCATTCCCTGGTTCATTTGTGGCTTGCAGTGCTCTAAATTTTTCTCCCAAGAGACAAAACCTTTCCTCCCATTTCTTTTCCACTTTCGTTCTAATTTTCTCGACCAAATTCAGATCTCGCACCTCTTCTTTGTAGAATGCCTCTGTATCAACAGGCTGGCTTTTAGATGCCTATGCCTGAAGACTAGCAGATATCCCGACAGGGTCAATGTATACTCTTCTTACCAGACTTGGCGTCTTTAGTTGAACCTTGCTGTGAGATGCGATACTTTCTGGCTCCTAAGCGACTTCGTCTTTAAGCTTTTCTTTCCCATAGCTTTTTTCCAGCAATACGATTAACTTGGATACTATCGTAGCTTGTGATTGAGCGATCTGCTCGCTGAGGCACTGTCTAGCTTCATCGAAACGTGCTTCTAAATCTTTCTGCCCTTTTTCCAAATTGACTATTTTGTCCTCTATTAGTTTGCTTTGGAACCGAGTAAAGTATGGATGCGGAATGGTTGCAGCTTATCTTTTAGTTTCACTACCACAATATTTACACTATCAATATTATTGCAAAAATGATAAATGTGTGCATAATGATGCAAATGCCATGATGCAATGCAGGAATGTATGCAGATAAAGGTACTAATTCCCCTGGTAATCAACCTTTTGAATTACTTTCATGGGAATTAAAAGGTCTAGATTACAAAATAGTGAAGTAGAGTTCTACACATAAGCCCTAGCTCTAGCTCCTAACTTCTCGATAACCCTGAGTAGTTTGATGAACCTAGGTGCTTCTTCCATGTCCGAGGTTATGAAAGGTCGAAGAACTTCGGCTTCTGCAGCTAAATCCTTCACATGTCCTACAACTCGTTGTATCTCCACCATCAGGGTCATGTAATATTGGTCTCTGTCTTGAATCATCTGGGAGGCTTCACGAAGTCTTCGCCGCCAATAGTTGTTTCCAACTGCTGCAGTTTCTTCGATTACCCTAATTCTCCCCTTGTAATCCTGAACGGTTGCCTCGAGTGACTCAATGCGGGCTCATAACATACCAATTTCACGCTCCCTTTCTTGTAGCTCGATGAAGCCGTTCCTCCGACGATAGGTCTAAAAGGACTGCTCCAACTCTGTCAGTCTCCCTTCTAGCTCGGCATTCTGATCTTGGCTCTTATTCAGGCTTTGAACAGTTTTGTTGTACAAGTTTTGCATCTCTAGCAGTCTATTCCTACTCCCCGTGGATTTCCTCTTCCAAACGGCAGTGTTCTCTCTTTCACAGATGATTGCTTGCTTACCTTTGTTGATCTCTTGCCTGGATCTTTCTTTCTCTTGGTTAATGGTGTCCCTAAAAGATTGCCTTTCACTCTCGATGTCTAACTTGCAACTTTTTAACTCCTTCTAGATTACTTGCTTGCCTTTCTCTCATTCTTCTTCAACTAAACGCATGTCGTTCATCATTTCCTTCTCCACAGCTAGGAACTGGCTTCGGATGGCATTCTGCACCTTTGCCTAAAGCTGGAGAGTATCTTTCTGATAAAGACCCCTCATATGTTGTTACTTTGGAGAAAATAGAGATTCAGCCGGATTTAAGCTATGAAAAAGAACTGGTAAAGATCCTAACGCATGGAGTAAAAGAACTAAGAAAACAATACAATCATGTTTTTTAAAAGCTCTTTGACAAAAATCACAAGGTTAAAGAAACGAATTGAGAGAAATAAGAAGAAAATATAAGAAAATAGTTTCCACACCTTTTGAATGAGGTGCGTGTTGAAAATTCGAGGACAAATTTTCTTAAGGGGATAGAATTGTAATACCCCAAAATTTACTAAGTTGATTAAGTTTCATTTAGTACTAAGATAATAGCTTAAAAGCTAACTTAGTGACTAAAATGACAAAAATGCGAAAGTTGGGATTTCTTTAATTATGGGTTTTGGAAAGGAAATTTCTAAGGTTTAAAGGTCTCATGTGATATATAGAGAATTGAATAAGTTATTCTTAAAGTATGGTTGAATTCCAAGGAAAATTGGAATGGGAATTGAAGTTTAAAAAGGTAGTGACCAAAATGTAAATTTTGAAAATTTTATGCCTAAAGTATAAACTTTGGAAAAGTTTGGGCAATCAAGTTGTAATTTCCCAAAAGTTTAGGGTTTTTATTTCATAAATAAATAGATCACCTAAGGGTGTGAATCGAATGTAGAATTATTGGTTCGATCTGATACTTCGATTATTGGGAAAATCACACTTAAAGTTTAAGTGGAATTCGGATACCCGAACCGAATTGGAAAATTTTGAAATTTTTCCATATGATAGAGAAAGTTTATAAAAGTCATTTCCAAGTGTTGGAAATATTTTTAGTTCGATACAAGATGAATCCTACAGTTTATTTCTGAGTAAAAGATTATTTATCGGTATATTAGATCGAATGGAAATTTTGGAGACTGGTCCAAAAGCTATGGAAAAGTCATAAAATGTTATTTTAATAATATTTTATTATATTTGGTTGGATTCCAACTAGATTTAGTTGAATTTTTACAAGAATGGCAAACTAGTAAAAAAAAACTAGTTGGATGGCAAATTGGTCATTTAGCCCTAATGGCAATTTTGAAATATTTAAAAAGTTATAAGGGCAATTTTGGAAAGAGAAAATGGAAGATTAAATCTTTGCCCTTGATTGATGATAAAATCAATCTCAACCATTGGATAGAAAGGGCAAAATTGTAATTTCTCTATTAAATGAATTTAATATTCATTTAATAGATATATGTGTAAAATAATGGTGAAAAGATGAAGATTTTGTTCATCTTTTCCAGCCAAAAACGTGAGGTCTAGGGAAAGAAAGAGAAAAAAATTTCCAAGCTCGATTCAAGCCCCGAAACTCGATTTTCAGGTAATCTCTTCAACTACAAAGTTGTTCTACTCTTCAAGCTCTATCTTTTAATATCAATAATTCATGGAATCCATGCTTTATTGATGGGAATTTACATGAGAAAGAAATTAGGGTTTATGGATCAAATTGGGGCTTTTGAGATTTTATGATTCCATGATTGAATTCAAGTTGAAATCAAGCTAGTATGATGTTAAAATCATGATATTGAGTTGGGATTTAAGTTTTACATGTTTTAATTATTATGAATATGATTAGGGTTTATGGATTCAAGTTTAATTTAGGGTTTGTGGTGTGGAAATAATGATCTAGTAAGCTTGAATTGTTGTTTGGAAGCAAAACTCTAAGTTAAATTGTGTATGGACCATTTCGGCAACTTGAAAAGTTGAAGGACCAAATCTGAATTTTTAGAATTTGGAGTGTATTTGTGTTATTAATGTTGTTAGAGATAAGAAAATGAAGTTAGAATGCCAAATTGATGTTGAATTGAATTAGTGACCATTTTGACAATTTGTCAAAGTTAAGTGACCAAATCGAAATTGAAGTTTTGTATGGGGGTTAAATCTGATTTTTAGTTGTAATGATGGAATTAAGGTAGTAATGTTGAATTGAGGAATAAATTGCAAAGTTAAGAAGCATGAATCCTTATCTGTGCATTTTAGTACCTATTTCTGTAAATAAGGAAAATTAGGGAGAATTATTATGAATAATTATTTGGTGAAGAATGTGATGAGTGGTGGTTTAAAGCTAGTGATTGGACTAAATTGAAAAGTAGAGAAGTAAGGAGAAGTTAGTATAAAAGTTGAAGTTGTTTATGGAAGTTGTGAAGAAAAATTACTTTGAAAATTCACCATAAATTCTACAAAAATGGTTAGAATGTGAATTTTATACCGATGTAAATATTTGTTTGTCTAGTTTTGTGTCCAACAAAAGAAAACTGATTTCGAGTTTCGATTAAAAAGATATGAATTTTTAAGTGGTAAGAGGTCAGAAAACAATGTAGTAGGATGTTCCAAAATTCAATACTGGAAATTGACTTTGAAAATTCGCCATAAATCATACAAGTTGAATTTGGGATATTAATTTATATGGTTGAAAAGCTTATTGAATCTAATTTCTTTCAGAGCAAACAGAATCGAATTCTGAGTTGTAGATTATTTTATAGAAATATTTCTTTGGAGGTATTGCAAACTGCCAGAAAATGAGAATTGATACACTTTGTATCTAAGGTTGATTAGTAAGCTTGAAAAGGGTTAATGGAAGTTCAAATTGGTCACTAAGGACCATAATGAGTTTTTGAAAAATACAAGGAAGAAAATAAAATGTTTGGAGATTTTGTATTCGAATGATTATATTGGACAATATGTAACATATTGTTAGATTGGGATCTAACAAATATTTTACTTATTTGAATTATGAAGATAAGTTCGAATCAAGGGAGGTTCAAGGTACAATGAAGGAAATGATCGAAGAGGACTTAGTGAGGCATACTAATACATGGCCCAGGTGAGCGCAATGCATACATAACATTATACATAGATGTTTTATACATCACCGGTAAGACTTCCGATGAGTCTACCTGGTTTATATATTGTCATAATAATTATGTCATTGATCATACATTTGAGATACTTTAAATATGTCAAAGGTTGAAAATAAATGCATTGATCGCTAGTTATTGATGATGATTTACTATTAATGTTATTTGGTTATGAACTACTTCATGTTAATATAAATTGATATACATTGCCATTGATGAAATATTTGATGATATAAAGCCCAAGTATGATATAGAGGTTCAAAGGCATAGTTGGCTAGCCATAGAGTCATAAACAGCTGTATAAAGATTCTAAGCACTTCAGGTAAAGTGCAAATTTTATAAATACTCATTGAGGAGTATACTCATGCATGGTTTGAGTATACAGACTTATTACGGGTGCTGAGCACTTCGGAGTAATTTCATAAAAACTCAATGAGGGATATATTGTATACTCCGGTAAGTATACAGAAGCACTTCGGTGCTAAGCACTCCCGGTAGAGTGCAAATAATATACATACTCAAGAAAGGTTGGGTATGAGGGGATGACTCATGTACATAGAATCTCTTAATTTGATACCTTGGGCTAAATAAATTGAAAAGAATCGAAAAGAAACATGAAGATAAGCTTGAAAACTTGCAAATAGAATTGGAAAAAGGTATGGGTAAGCATTGAAAGCTTACGGATGGAAATGACAACGGTGTTGGTAAGATCTAATCTTATCACTTTGATATACATATTTATTTATGTTAACGAGCATATAATGGTAAGGTGATCATATGCATTATTAATCATTAATATTGATATTATGACATTTGCACTTGAATTCGAATTATTGCCTCACTAAGTAAATACTTAGTGTGTAACTGTTTTACACGTAGGAAAGAAGAAATGGTTGGAGTAAGGAGCAGATATGGACACCATCAATCAATAACAGGTACATCAGTATCATTAAGATATCTTTTAATACTGTTTGATATTTACTAGTTGGCATGTATATTAAAAGGGTATGCCTTCTCTGATAGAATTGTATTTTATTTAGTATCTGGATGAATTTTAAGTCATGGAGTTTTATTAATTATATCAAGACAAATTAAATTGATAAGTTGTTGTCTAAAAATAAACTCAATTTGAAGATGAAAATATTATTTTTAAACTTTACGCGAATAACTAGATTTGTAAATAAAAACTAAATACATTGTAATATTTCTAAAGAAACAAAATTTTATCAAATTACAAATGTAGAGGGTTTTACGAATGTTTTGTGATACCTCTGACTCGTATTCAGTGTGGATACGGGAAAATAGGTGTTACATTTATTGGTATCAGAGCTACAGGTTTAGCCGATTCTCGGTCTAAATGGAAATGGTTTTATGTTAAAAAGAGTATACATGCCATTAGGATATCAATATTACCGATCTGATGTTTTTATGATCCGATTGATGTCGCTCCTTACTAATGTAAATTGGGAGGAATTATAAGAAATATTTGAGCCAAGAAAGCGTGATGAACTGGCAAATTAGAATCTTGGAAGGAATCAAGAGTAGTAACAATAAGGTTATTGATAACCCTTCGTATAAATCGGAACTGTAGCGATGTCCCTTTTCGCTAAAAAAATTCGAAGTTTACGAAGTGTTTGTGGTTTTTTGGGAATTAAAATATTTATTCCGTCTGGTTTTAAAAACTGCATTTTATTTAAAAATTGGAGTCACCACCAGCCACTTAGGTAGGCCGGACACCATAAAAAACTAGAGATTTTGAAAACTTTGAGTTCGGGAGTCGGTTACGGATGGGGAAGGATTAGCACCCCACACCGCCCAAGATTGGTACTTTAATAATTACTGCTTTATTAATATTAGACTTTTCGAATTAAAGTGACGATCAATTCAAAATTTGGTTATAAGTACGAGTAGATTTTAAAGCCCCTTTATCCGAGAGTAAACGCCCAACCACTATCACTACGCCTGATACTGGCCCCGTTTGCGCTCGGATAAAAGGGCACCGCATTTACAATTTATATTCCATTATGCAACCTAGAGCTAATTAAATAAATAAATATATAAAACATTCACATGGAGATGGTATGTAAAAAAATATAAAAAGGGGAATACTACAAAATTAATTAGAAGATAATAAAACAAATGAACAAAAACGACACATCATAATAATAAAAAGACAAAATAAAGACATGAACAAGACAAAACATTCTTTAAAAACTAAATTAATTAATCCTAACATACTTAAACACATACACGACATGATACTAAAACATAAAAAGGAACATCATAATATTAAACAAAAATAATGAAATGCATGAGCATAGATATAAATAACACATACAAGGATCAAAACTTCATACAAAAAGAACATAAACGCATGAACATGGTAAAGAGAAGAACAACATGCTTTTAAATCAAACTAATTAACTATACCATACTTGGACATAAAAACCAATGCAACATGTGCATGACATACATAGAGCAAGAAAGACACTAAATTAGCAAAGCAACAACTCCACATAAAATTATACTAAAACTTTATCATATGACACAATTTTTATATCAAGGATTTCACTAATATTAACATAGTTGTGGCAAGAAACGTACATGGGCTAAAAACACGATAAACACATAAATTACTCTAAAAACTTAAGCTATTTAAACAAAATAATAAAATAAAAAAGGATGCAAGCATGTTGGATTTAATAAAAACAAAATAACATTAACATAACACATATTAATAAAGCTCTAAAATACATACCATAACGCATGCCAAGCATATTACCTTAGACTAACATGTGATCTACAATGTAAAATAATCGTAAAACTCATGTAAACATACTACCAATTAAACTAAACATAACATATAAAACAAACATGCACATAACACGAACAAATAAAACATGATATCACCCATATTAATACACATATTGAAAACATAATATTTAAACGTAAATATACACACAAAAGAAAAGCAATACAAACATGATGAGAAAATAAAAACAAGGATAAAATATTTAATACATGAAAAGGGACTGAAATGCAATGAAATGAAACATAACGACAGAAATTAAAAACGATTTAAGGACGAAATTTCAAGCTACACAAAACCTGAAGGGACCGATTATGTAATTTGCTCCATGGGCAAGCTCAAAGTGCAAGAAACAGAAACGCGGAAGGACTTTGAAGGTATTTATGCCATTTAAGATCTGATCCAATTTAATTTCGGGATTGAATTGAATGAAAGTGAAATGGAGATGCTGATTTGAAATAAAAAAGGGATGCAAAAGCATGCGGTAACAGAGAACAGGGATTGAAAATAAAATTATCCCATGACCAAAAATAAAAGTGGGAAAGGGTAAGAGGACCTCTCATGCAATTAGACCATTCAAACGCCAAAGGTTTATTATTTGTTTTATAACCGGTAAAAAGAAATTAAATCTAAACCTAAAACTCAGTCTTCCTCTTTTTTCTCTCAACAGACTCAACAGCGCCGTTCACCCCTTCATCTCCAGTGTCGTTCACCGGTGGTGCCGGATCCCAAAACAACTTCCAAAAGACTCTCACCCCTCTCTAAAACCCGAATATGCACTTAGACTTTAGGGAAAACACTCCGATTTGCCAAGATCTGAAAAATCCGAAGCCCTCGAAAGAAAAAAAAACTCTCTTTTTTACAACCCCGACATCTCTCCTCTCAACCGATTCACTCTAGGAGTGGGCTTATCACCGATGAGAAGGAGGATCGACGATCAGGGTAAACTTACCTTGTTAGTTTATTGTCCCATTTTTTTATGAAAATCATACATGCATAGTAAAAAGAAAGCTAGATCGTTACCACTAGAAACTTTGAGTTTTTTGTATTTCTGGAACATGATTGCAACTGAACTCCCCTTGTTCTTACAACCTCCCACACATATCCTCTCTCATCGTTTCTGGTAGAAGATATGATACATATTTTTTCTGATTTGTTCACTGACATATCTGTTTTTTCTTGTGTTTTTGGTGATGCGTCTGATGTGGTGGTTGGTACGACGGCATGGGGAGGAGGCATGGTGGTGATCATATGGTCAGAGCGTCCCTTGGCCGTTGGATCAGATCTAATCCAACGGCCGGGGTGATTTGAAGATGGGCGACCAGGATTCGATCTGGGGAAAGACGAGACTGCCTAGGATCTTGCCACGTGGAGCTCAGTAGCCGAGGAGTCCTGCGTGTGTGGTACACGAGTGCGTGTGGAGCCGAACGATCCGCGCGTGGTTCCACGCGGCCAGCTGGAGAGACGCCATGGTTTGATCTCGGCCGTCAGATTTGGATCTAATCCAATGGCCCTCCTTTACCTGCGCAAGGGATAAAAACAATTAGGGTTTAGATAGTCTGATATGTGTTATGGTTTTGGGCCAAACGGGCCTTGTAAATTTAAGTTTTAAGTTTTGTAACTGCATGGACTGGACTGTTATAATATATGTGGGTTTTATTTATTTTAGATCTGTTACATATATTTGTATTACAATTAATATTAATAATAAACCAATAATTAAAACACATATATATTACTACATGCATACGTACATAATTAGACACACACACATATACACGCATAAGTTATATAACATGTAATATTAATAATAAATGATAATACATATACACACACTCATGTATATATAACATACATGCGCACATATAAACTAGTAATAATACATGACATTAATATCCTAATAATAACATTAATTCACAAGCCATATACGTACATATACACATACCCGAACATTTATACATATACATACATGCAATCATACACATAAATAATAACCATACACACATGCACACATCACACACATATGTTGCGTATATATTAATAAAACGTATATATATACATAGTATAACACGCCCACATGCGATAATAATACCCTTTAATTATTATATTAACAATATTTACAAACCGGATAAAAATGAGTGATTACAGTTGCCCCTCTTTGCTTGTTCTTGTGAAACGAGAACAAAACAAAGACCGAAAGCACTCATTTTTATCTGACTTCCCTGCTCACGACTTCAGAATCACGTGTTCTTCTGGAACTCTCCGCTTTTCCTCGGCCGAATCTTCAGGCTCGTAAGTTCTCCCTGTATAGAACTTCTTCACCCTTGGTTCTTTTTTGAGATTCTGGAGTTAGGGCTCATCCTATATGGAGCCTTTCACTGGGGGCTCAAAAACGTAGGCTACTCCTTTGTATAACCTTTATCTTCGATTGTTCTTTCATATTTTTATTTTTCTTCTTTTTCCCCGTTTCTTCTTTTTCCTTCTTTCTCTGTTCTTTTTATTTTTTGTTTTTTTTTTGTTTTTCTTCTTTTTCTTCTTTTTCCTTTTTTTACGAGGTTGTTGACTCTTTTGGACCTACGTTACTAAAGCCGCCGCATCATGCCTGAAGGACTTATTGATGGCCCGAAGGACTTATCACCATGCTCGAAAGACTTAATGGTGGCCCGAAGGACTTAACACCGTCCCGAAGGACTTACCGATGACCCGAAGGATTTAACATCTGGGCCGCATGCCGTTATGGCTGCCGATCTTTCTAGACTCACGCTACTAATGCTGCTGCATCATGCCCGAAGAACTTACTGATGGCCCGAAAGACTTATCACCATGCTCGAAAGGCTTATTAGTGGCCCGAAAGACTTAACATCGTGCCCGAAGGACTTACTGATGACCCGAAGGATTTAACGTCTAGGCCTCACGTCGCTATGGCTGTCGATCTTTCTGGACTCACGCTACTAATACTGTCGTATCATGCCCGAAGGACTTACTGATGGCCCGAAGGACTTATCACCATGCTCGAAAGACTTATTGGTGGCCCGAAGGACTTAACATCGTGCCCGAAGGACTTACCAATGGCCTGAAAGATTTAACGTCTGGGCCCCACGCCGCTATGGCTGCCGATCTTTCTGGACTCACGCTACTAATACTGCTGCATCATGTCCGAAGGACTTACTGATGGCCCGAAGGACTTATCACCATGCTTGAAAGACTTACTGGTGGCCTGAAGGACTTAACATGTACCCGAAGGACTTACCGATGACCTGAAGGATTTAACATCTGGGCCTCACGCTGCTATGGCTGTCGATCTTTTTGGACTCACGCTACTAATACTGTCGCATCATGCTCGAAGGACTTACTGATGGCCCGAATGACTTATCATCATGCTCGAAAGACTTATTGGTGGCCCGAAGGACTTAACATCATGCCCGAAGGATTTAATGTCTGGGCCGTACGCCGCTATGGCTGCCGATCTTTCTGGACTCACGCTACTAATGCTGCCGCATCATGCCCGAAGGACTCACTGATGGCCCGAAGGACTTATCACTATGCTTGAAAGACTTACTGGTGGCCCGAAGGACTTACCGATGACCCGAAGGATTTAAAATCTGGGGCTCACGTTGCTATCGCTGCCAATCTTTCTTTTTTTAGTAAATTCTTTGACAATTGTTCAAATACCTGTCTAGGAACAAGCAAAAATTAACATGCCTCTATCTATATGATGCATGCCTCTTTTTCTTATCTCTTTTTCTTTCTTTTCTTTTTATCATCATTTTTCTGTTCTAAAGTCTTACGCCCTGGAAGGTTATTTCTCGAATTTCTTTCCTTCTCTCATGTTGCAGTATGTCCTTTGATCAGTTATTTATCTGATTCATGTCTTTTAACCTTTTCGCGATATAATTCTCTCTCTTTTTTCTTTCTTTTTCTTTTTTTAGACATGTTTTAAAATCCCATGCCCTGAAAAGTTATTCTTCAGATTTCTCCGTTCCTTTCTTTTTTGCAGTATGCTCAGTTTTGATCTTCATTTCTATCAATTTTTGTTAAATGAGTACCCGCTCTCGTTCTTTTGCACGAACACTTGCCTTTCTTCTTCGGGGTCTCTGCCCGCTTCACCAACAAACTCTATATCATTCATGTGCAGAGATTCTCACCATTCTTTCTGCTCTGTATTACCCCATTCGATCATGAGCTCGGCTACCTTCCAACTCCTTTGACCCAACATTCTGAGTATTTGTTAGTTTCGTCGTCGGGGTGAGCAAAATGCTTCTATATTCTGACTTAACCTTAATCTTCTTGTTGCCTCTTGACGGGAACCATTTGTCAATCTCTGTGCTTTAATTATTTGGAGACTCGATGTTTACCTCTTATCGTCCCCCGTATTTTGTAATCTCATCCTCGTCCTGGTTCATCCTTCATTTTCTTGAACCAACCAAGGCATCATGGCTGAAACCCGCTTCTTGTTCTTGAGCTGTCTGACACCTATGCTCCTGTCATCATCTTCATTCTATGCATTGTGGGGTTGTTTCTGGTTAGGTGCTCCAATAATATCCGCAACCTTGTGTTCTGGATCTTATCTGTGAAGTAATACATGAGAATCTTTGCTGCTTTAACTTGTCAATTTGTTGATTGGTATTCCACTGAAGGGTATCATTTAGATTAACATACATGGTCTTGAAATCACAGAATATGAGCTATGGATATCAAGTGCAAGAGCGGCTTAGATTCAACTATTCAATAATTTAAGGCTGTGAAATCTTCCCAGGTGACTCGGTCCATCCTTATGATTACCGCGTCGCTGCAGAATACTACTATTTCTTAATTCTCATTACATGCTCTGCCCCCAAAAAGGGTGGGCTTGTATGACCACTCGAACGCAGAAATATTACTCTAAGAATAGAGTTCTAGGTGGTGTGAGTTTTAATTTTACCAATGCTATCGTCTATTTTCTCTCTTTTCTTTTTCTCTTCCTTTCTCCTTCTTTTTCTTTTTTCTTTTTTCTTCATTTTCTCTTTTTGTTTTTGTTTTTTTTGTTTTTCATCTTTCTCTTCTTTTTTTTATTTTTTCGCTTTTATCATTATTTGAGGAAATCAATTCGTCACAGTCCTTTGTCTTGAGGACAACGATGGAGCAAACAACATTGCCCCAAGTTACTCGGTATAGTCACGATTTGAAAATATTACCATCACTCATGAAGCTAAGGTTTCTTGAATTGGATGATGTACCTCCACCTTATCGCTTCAGCGGAGTGCCCCAAAATTCCCACACTCTTATCCGAACAAGCCTATTACCAGGTTTCGGACATATGAGTGCTTTTTATTATTCTTTTCTTTTTATTTCTCTTTTCTTTTCTTTTTTTTTCTTTCTTCTTCTTTTTTCTTCAATTCTTCCCCCTTTTTTTAATTCTTATTTTTTACTTCTTTACTACCTAGAAGATTATGCCTGGAGTTTCAATTTCAAGCAACTCTACATGGCTGACATTTGGAGTTTTTCGTCCTTGAATATCATCGAAAGAGTAGTAATCTTGCTTTGCTGACCAGAGTCTGGTAGGGAAGATTACACCTCATCGTTGTCACAACATTCATCTAATGTCACATCTTGCAATTGATATCCAGTGTCCTATAACGGCGAGAAAACATACATCTATGTGCTTTCAAGAACATTATATGTTAAGCGAAATGTGTTCTTCATTGGAATAAAAATCAACAAACATGCCACTTCACAAAAGATCTTTACCACATATGGGCCACAGGTGGTAAAGTTGATTCCTTGTATTACTTCAGGAAAGTCTTTTAATGTAAAGACATCTCTGGCTTCTTTAGCACTATACAGACTTGCCCCTCACCCTTGGTCCTCCACTGCTGGATCAGCTCTTGTGTCAGGGTTCCATCATTGATTAGCTTCTTGATTTCCTCCAATAAAGGTCTACATTTCCTGGTGGGATGCCCCGGTGCCCCCATATGGAATTCGCATATGCTACTCGAGTCAAAACTATGGGCAAACAGATCAGGTACAATCTTCATCGGCCTAGGAGCAAGATAGTGAAGCCCTACCAAATGAGTCCAAATGTTTAAGATAGATGTTCCAAACATTTCCAAATTTGCGTTCGTCCGAGGAATTTTCCTTGATGACCCCGATGTGTCAGTCTGTCTCCTTTTTTTACGGCCACGCGAACCCTGGAGATGGCACTCATTTACCTCTCCGTCTTTATCTATCTTATCTTTTATTCGGTCCTTAGACTTAGACCCCAATTTTCTTTCTTTGATTGCATATTCTATCCTCTCTCCAATCGTCATGAAATCTTCGAATCCGTTTCTCGATTTCTCCAACATCACATCGAAGAAAGGAGAGGGAAGCATTGGATGGAACATGGGAGTCAACTCTTCTTCAGCTATAGGAGGTTGGACTTGGGTCGCCAAACATCGCCACCTTAATGCATATTCCCTGAAGCTTTCATTTGGTCTCATTTTGAAGAAACTGACGATAGGGTGCTAAATCTAAAGCATATTTGTATTGACTCAAGAAAGCATTAGCGAGGTCACCCCATGACCTAACTTGGTTTCTGTTCAAACGGTTATACCACACTGCTGCAGGTCCCGTCAGGCTATCATGGAAGTGGTGGATCAACAACTCTTCATTTTTCATGTATCCTTCCATTTTTCTACAGAACATGGTTAAGTGAATCTTCGGGCAGCTGGTTCTGTCATACTGCGCAAATCTGGGAACCTTGAAATCCAGAGGAATGACTAAATCAGGGACTAGGCAGAGTTCCCCCGTGTTGAAAACATTTATCTTTTCATTCTTCTTCTTCTTCAGCTCTTTCTCGATTCTTTCTTCTAGCTGGTCAAGCCTTGACTTTTCGGTTCGTTCTATTTTCCAACTAATTCTACCATCGAACCCCAAGTATTAAATGATGAAGTGCCATACAATGATAAGATTATTAAACAATGCAAAGGACGTGATGCAAATGCAATGCATGAATGCAATAAGGCATTGATTCCGCAAGTGATTTGTCCCTATATGACATCTTTCATTCAGACCAAAAGGTTTCATTACATCCGGTATTAGGGGTTTACAGATAGCGGTGAGCCTTGGCACCTAATTTCTTGATCTCATTTAATAGTTCTGTCAGCTTTCTTACGCGATCCAACGCTGGATCCATATTCTGGCTTATCGGCGCTGCTGCATCAGCTAAATCTGCTACCTGTTAAGCTACTTGTCGTGCTTGATTCATAACCATCTTCATGTCTCGGTCTTTCTCTTGTATTGTTTGCTTGGCCTTTTGTAGCTTAACGGTTACTGCCTCAGCACGGATCCCGCTGATACGTAAAGAAGTCTCGAGCCTCGCTATCTGTTCTTTGAGTGTTGCATTTTCCATTTGAAAGGCTTGTGATCCATTCCTTTCCTGCTGCAGACTTGATTTCAGGATATCGTCCATGGCTAGACTGCTTTCCAACTCATTTTGGAGGATGTCGCGTTGGCTCTTAGCTTCTTTCAGCTTCTGTGATAATGATCTGACTTTATTCTTACTATTCTTGCATTTCTGCTTCCAACGTTCTGAACCATTCCTTAGCTGAACCATACTATTGACCCACTCTTCAGCGGTGTCACCCAGATCGACATTCTTGAATTCAGAGTGCAGCTTCTGGTACTCGTCTTGTACACTCTTCAATTTCATGCTCAGATCGTGCCTCTCATGCTCGAGCTGGCCGTACTTGCGTGCAAGTTCATCCTCTAAGACGCTTTTATTCTTGACTCCTAAATTTATCCCGCTTGAGTAACCCACTTCTTTGTTACCCGAACCTTGGATTGGGTATTGACCCTCCTTCAATTTTGCCCCTCGGGTAACAGCTGGCTCGTTGTAGAATCGGGGTTGTCCGTCTTCGAAACCCAAAAATTCCATTCTGATAAGATCTTGAACTCTGTCCTTCAGGGCCCTACAATTTTCAGTGTGATGACTCGAATCGCCTATGTGGTAGCTGCACCAGACACGACTGTTGTAACCCTTTGGATAAGGAGGTTTCCTTGGTATAGACTTCACTGGTATGATAAGGCTCCTTTCGACAAGCAACGGAAACAACTCGGTGCATCTCATGGGTATAGGATCATGCCTTCGATGTCATTGGATTCTCGAGCTTCCCCTGGTCTTGCCTTTGTTCCCTTGGTATCTACCCCAGATATGCTGCTTGTCTGCTTCTTGAGATTGATCACAAAGGGATTCAATTTGTCGTATTTAATAGTGTTGTCTGTCTCGACATTCTGACCATTATGTTCCACATTCTGATCCTCGATCGATTCTTTTCTGAGTTCGATATGCTGCTTGCCTTTCATCATAGCATTCATCTGGTCCATCATCTCGGATATCTACTTCTTTAGTTCTTGTATTTCATCTTGTTTGTTACAAGAACTGACACTGCTTACTGAATCTTTTCTGGAGTCCTTGAATGATTCTTCTTCGGCTGTTCCTGGCCTAGTCTTGGGATGGAACTCTGGAACTGGACCCCATTCCTTCAGGTCAAAAAACCTTTGGTCCATCATGAACAATCTTCTATTATGGGAGAAACCACTCGGGAATCAATGCCCTATGTAATGCGAATGTGATGATATGCAAAAAAACAAAACAAAAAAGAAAACAAGTCAGTACCGGACAAAAATGATAAATACATAATAAAAGGGCAAATTAAATGTGATAAACAAACAAGGCGATCCTATTTATATCCCGTCTAAGACACCCAAGGTTATCCGCATGGCTCTAACAGGGTGGGTTTCTATATGTTCTCTACATGCAGTTCTGGTTCTAGGAGATACCCGAATTGTCCTTGCTGTCCCCTACTAAGAGTAGCAAGGCCCCCGATCATCACCCATTATAGGCTCCTTTCAACCGGGTTCAATTCAGGGGGACCCATTCACTTATGCCCGTACGAAGGAACAATATTCTTACGAAAGCATAAGATACTCGAGCCCCGAAGGTACTTGCTAGGCCCATACGGGAGAACGATATCTCCACGAAAGCATTAGCGTTTTTCCCCACTTAAAAAATGGGTTTATATGCCATATTTTAAATGTGTTAAAATAAACGCGCAATTATAACCGAATGTTAATTTAATAGTCACTTTAACCCGGAATTTCTAATATTCATAAAGCGGTAATTATTTTAAAAAGCTTGACTTTCTTCTTGTTTTCGAAAAACAAAAAATTTCCCCAGCAGAATCGCCATCTGTAGCGATGTCCCTTTTCGCTAAAAAAATCGAAGTTTACGAAGTGTTTGTGGTTTTTTGGGTATTAAAATATTTATTCTGTCTGGTTTTAAAAACTGCATTTTATTTAAAAATTTGAGTCGCACCAGCCGCTTAGGTAGGCCAGACACCATAAAAAACCAGAGATTTTGAAAACTTTGGGTTCGGGAGTAGGTTACGGATGGGGAAGGATTAGCACCCCCACACCACCCAAGATTGGTACTTTAATAATTACCGCTTTATTAATATTAGACTTTTCGGATTAAAGTGACGATCAATTCAAAATTTGGTTATAAGTACGAGTAGATTTTAAAGGCCCCTTTATCCGAGAGTAAACGCCCAACCACTATCACTACGCCTGATACTGGCCCCGTTTGCGCTCGGATAAAAGAGCACCGCATTGACAATTTATATTCCATTATGCAACCTAGAGCTAATTAAATAAATAAATATATAAAACATTCACATGGAGATGGTATGTAAAAAAATATAAAAAGGGGAATACTACAAAATTAATAAGAAGATAATAAAACAAATGAACAAAAACGACACATCATAATAATAAAAAGACAAAATAAAGACATGAACAAGACAAAACATTCTTTAAAAACTAAATTAATTAATCCTAACATACTTAAACACATACACGACATGATACTAAAACATAAAAATGAACATCATAATATTAAACAAAAATAATGAAATACATGAGCATAGATATAAATAACACATACAAGGATCAAAACTTCATACAAAAAGAACATAAACGCATGAACATGGTAAAGAGAAGAACAACATGCTTTTAAATCAAACTAATTAACTATACCATACTTGGACATAAAAACCAATGCAACATGTGCATGACATACATAGAGCAAGAAAGATACTAAATTAGCAAAGTAACAACTCCACATAAAATTATACTAAAACTTTATCATATAACACAATTTTTATATCAAGGATTTCACTAATATTAACACAGTCATGGCAAGAAACGTACATGGGCTAAAAACACGATAAACACATAAATTACTCTAAAAACATAAGCTATTTAAATAAAATAATAAAATAAAAAGGGATGCAAGCATGAACTATTGGATTTAATAAAAACAAAATAACATTAACATAACACATATTAATAAAGCTCTAAAAAACATACCATAACGCATGCCAAGCATATTACCTTAGACTAACATGTGATCTACAATGTAAAATAATCGTAAAACTCATGTAAACATACTACCAATTAAACTAAACATAACATATAAAACAAACATGCACATAACACGAACAAATAAACCATGATATCACCCATATTAATACACATATTGAAAACATAATATTTAAACGTAAATACACACACAAAAGAAAAGCAATACAAACATGATGAGAAAATAAAAACAAGGATAAAATATTTAATACATGAAAAGGGACTGAAATGCAATGAAATGAAACATAACGACAGAAATTAAAAACGACTTAAGGACGAAATTTCAAGCTACACAAAACCTGAAGGGACCAACTATGTAATTTGCTCCAGGGGCAAGCTCAAAGTGTAAGAAACAGAAACGTGGAAGGACTTTGAAGGTATTTATGCCATTTAAGATCTGATCCAATTTAATTTCGGGATTGAATTGAATGAAAGTGAAATGGAGATGCTGATTTGAAATAAAAAAGGGATGCAAAAGCATGCGGTAACAGAGAACAGGGATTGAAAATAAAATTATCCCATGACCAAAAATAAAAGTGGGAAAGGGTAAGAGGACCTCTCATGCAATTAGACTATTCAAACGCCAAAGGTTTATTATTTGTTTTATAACCGGTAAAAAGAAATTAAATCTAAACCTAAAACTCAGTCTTCCTTTTTTTTCTCTCAACAGACTCGACAGCGTCGTTCACCCCTTCGTCTCCAGTGTCGTTCACCGGCGGTGCCGGATCCCAAAACAACTTCCAAAAGACTCTCACCCTCTCTAAAACCCGAATATGCACTTAGACTTTAGGGAAAACACTCCGATTTGCCAAGATCTGAAAAATCCGAAGCCCTCGAAAGAAAAAAAAACTCTCTTTTTTACAACCCCGACATCTCTCCTCTCAACCGATTCACCCTAGGAGTGGGCTTATCACCGATGAGAAGGAGGATCGACGATCAGGGTAAACTTACCTTGTTAGTTTATTGTCCCATTTTTTTTATGAAAATCATACATGCATAGTAAAAAGAAAGCTAGATCGTTACTACTAGAAACTGAGTTTTTTGTATTTATGGAACCTGATTACAACTGAACTCCCCTTGTTCTTACAACCTCCCACACATATCCTCTCTCATCGTTTCTGGTAGAAGATATGATACATATTTTTTCTGATTTGGTCACTGGCATATCTGCTTTTTCTTGTGTTTTTGGTGATGCATCTGATGTGGTGGTTGGTACGACAGCATGGGGAGGAGGCATGGTGGTGATCATATGGTCAGAGCGTCCCTTGGCTGTTGGATCAGATCTGATCCAACGGCCGGGGTGATTTGAAGATGGGCGACCAGGATTCGATCTGGGGAAAGACGAGACAGCCTAGGATCTTGCCACGTGGAGCTCAATAGCCGAGGAGTCATGCGTGTGTGATACACGCACGCGGTTCCACGCGGCCAGCTAGAGAGACACCATGGTTTGATCTCGGCCGTCGGATTTGGATCCAATCCAATGGCCCTCCTTTATCTGCGCAAGGGATAAAAATAATTAGGGTTTAGATAGTCTGATATGTGTTATGGTTTTGGGCCAAACGGGCCTTGTAAATTTAAGTTTTAAGTTTTGTAACTGTATGGACTGGACTGTTATAATATATGTGGGTTTTATTTATTTTAGATCTGTTACATATATTTGTATTACAATTAATATTAATAATAAAACCAATAATTAAAACACATATATATTACTACATGCATACGTACATAATTAGACACACACACACATATACACACATAAGTTATATAACATGTAATATTAATAATAACTGATAATACATATACACACACTCATGTATATATAACATACATGCGCACATATAAACTAATAATAATACATAACATTAATGTCCTAATAATAATAACATTAATTCACAAGCCATTTACGTACATATACACATACTTGAACATTTATACATACACATAACATAAATAATAACCATACACACATGCACACATCACACACATATGTTGCGTATATATTAATAACACGTATATATATACATAGTATAACACGCCCACATGCGATAATAATACCCTTTAATTATTATATTAACAATATTCACAAACCGGATAAAAATGAGTGATTACAGGAACAAGAAATGGGCACTGGTACAACAAAAAGTGCTTGTGCCTGATTAAGGAACTAAAAAGTTCAGAAACATCTGAATTGAAAGGAAAAGCATATTAAGGTCCAGTGATTGTTGATATATAACTAAATAACTAAGGATTACACTAGACGGATTCCACTCTTTGGATACCGAGAAATTGGATGGAGTTTTTTTGTTGCTCCGAGATTTAAGCTAGATTAGAAAACCATCTGAATTTGCTTCATAGCCAGGATTGCACATATCAGCCCGAGTTTATAACATCAGGACTGATAAAGATTGGGATGATTCAAAAATCATAGAAGGTACATCTCATCTTTTTGGATAAACCTGTACTGATGTTGATGGGTCCTAGCTTTACACATTCGTATATAAGTACAAAGTTGAGTGGTGATCGAGATATCCTTTTAGGACCCATTTTAAGTAATATAGCGGCAACGAGTTTGTTGGGTTGTAATGTAAGGGCGAGCTGAACATGTGGAATTGCTCGATAAAAACATAAGAAATAGAGTTCCCGATAAATTTAATGGAATTATCTTTTGAGGAGTCTAAGATGATTGTGGGCATGAATTGGTTACCTTTCTATCAGGTCATGATGAATTGTCGTATAAAGTGATTAATATAGAAAAACATGGAAGGCACAAAAATAGTAGTAGTTGATGAAAGGGTAAATCCCTTTTCTAATGTAATTTCAGTTTTTTTATTAAGAAAATTGTTGTTATAAGGTTGTTAAGTTTTCTTAGCAAATGTAGTGGATACTCGGGTTGTTGAAGTTAATTTGGAAAATAACTCGACTGTCCAAAAATATCTGGATGTATTCCTAGATGGGTTACTCAGAATTACCTCTATATTGAGAAGTGAAATTCAAAATAAAGATGTTACCAGGCATTGCGCCTAAATTAATGGCCCTGTATAAAATGGCTTCGACCGAACTTCGAGATTTAAAGGTACAAATTGCAAGGAATGTTAGGTCGATGTTTTATAAAGTCAAGTGTGTCATCTTGAGTGCACTCCAGTGTTAATTATGAAAGAGAAAGACTAATTTCCATTAGCTCGAGAAGGTAATAGTAAAGAATAAATATCTTCTTCCGAAGACTGATGATCTTTTAATCAGTTAAAAAAAGAAAAAAAATAAAGAAAAAGAAATTCTAAAGATGACTTTTCAGACTCGGTATGAATACTATGAGTTCGTGATGATACTTAAGGCATTTATAAGCCTAATGAACCAAGTATTTTAATTTTGCTTGGACCAATTTTGGTAGAGTTCATTGAGTATATTTTGGTCTATTCGAAGGAAAAAGGAAGAATAAGATGCCCATTTTTGCATTGTTCTTCTGACCTTTCGAGAAAAGAAGTTATATGTTAATTTGTTAAAGTGTGAATTTGGTTGTCAAAAGTTGTTTTATTAGTTATGTGGATTTGGCAGTGGGAATAAGAGTAGACCCCAAGAAAGTACAAATTATAGTTGAATGGAAACCTCTGAAGAATGTTTTAGAGGCTCAGAATTTCTTGATGATTGCCTCTTCATTGATCAAGCTATTGAGGAAAGAAATGCCATTTAGTTGAACAGATCAATGCTAAAAAAATTTGAGACATTAAAGGAGATCTTAATAGAAGCCACAGTACCAGTACAACCAGAATCGGGTAAAGATTATGTGGTGTATAGCAATGCTTCACATAACGGTTTGGGATGCGTACTTATGCAAGAAGGAAAAGTAATGCTCTATGCTTGAGACAACTTAAGATATATGAGATAAATTATCTTACTTAGGATTTGGAGCTAGGAATTGTTGTATTTGCTTTAAAATATATAACATCATTATTCATACAGTGAACGATGCTATATTTATATAGGTTATTGTTGCGCGTAATAAGTGCTCCGCAATTGTGCAAGTGTACACATCGCAAGTTATAGTATAAAAGATATCGTCTCTACAGGGATTGGTGCCACTTCAAGAATCTACTATCTTGTACTGTAAAAAGTAAAAGAAACACAAGTACAAGATTGTATGAGTGTTAACTAACAACTAAACTAGAAAGCAAATAAGTAAAAGAAGATGTAATTAAATGAGAGAGAATAGGCCAGGTTATCGTGAGTTGAGGAGTGATAGCCGATTGGATCGTCTTGGTAAAAGAGTGCAAGGGCAACTCAGTTGCCGTGGCAACTTGCACAGCGGGGTTACCTTGGCAACTAATCGATGGTTGCCTGGGCGACTAGCTGGGCAACTACTTGGGCGGCTAGGCAACAACTTCAAGGTTCAGCGGAGCGTTCTTCAATGGTTTCTTCTTATCCCTAAGTCAAAACTCTAGCTATTTGTGCATGCCTTGATAATACATCCCTGCGTGAATCAAGGGTGGACAACAACCAATCTTGCGGTCCTCTTAGCCGTTGAAATCATTAACTTATTCCTAAGCCGGATTAATCTTCACCATCAATAGATTGAATAAAGACCATACTCATTCGTTTCTTGAATCTAACTTTCCCGATATTAGATAAATAGATGAAGTTACGAGATTCTCTCCCAATTCACTCGCAAACAAGAATAAGAACCAAGAATGAGTAAACCTTGAATTGAAAGTGCAAACTCTTATTACCTAAACAAAATCCAATTGTTTCTCACAACCACAAAACACAATAACCTTAGCCAAATAGATTTAGTCCATGGCTAGGTTCCAAAGAAACACAAAACAAAGAATTCCTAGCATAAACCTAATGGAACATGAAAGAAAAAGATGAAGAATGGTTGAAGCCTCCTTGTCAAAATCTCCCCCTTTGATATTGTCGAAAATTCTCTCTTCTCTCCCTCATTGGAGTTGACGGCATGGTCTCTAATTTATAGGGCTAGGTCAAAATCTTTTTTTGAGGAGGAAGTTAAGTTGGAATTAAATTATCTTTAAAGAATATAATTCTTTATCATATTTAAATTCCATCTAGAACTTCTCCTATCTTCTTAGGATTTAATTTCTCTTTAACCTCTTCATGGAAATCAAACTCCTTTGGGATTTAGCTTTGCTCCACGTCATCTTGGGCTTATCTAGTCATCAATTTTGACTACCATATCATCTTATTCCTTGTCGAAAATTGCCTTGGCAACTAGCTCGGCATCTCCTTCATGCATTTCTCTGGCAACTGGTTCTAGCCTTGCTTTGGCAAGTGATTCTGCACACACACACAAAAACACACCAAAGCAGTATCTTTTTCCACAAAATTGAGCAAAATATGAAATCAAGCTTGTCCACCAAGGAAACGATGCAAACATGGATGAATGACTAATAATGCAACTAATATGAGCTTGAGTCTAGCAACAATAAGAATAAAAAGGGTAATAAAAATAGTACTTTTGAACACTTAACACACCCCAAACTCGAACTATTGCTTGTCCTCAAGCAATGCAAACTAGTAATTACCCGCCAAGACTTTAATCATCAAAGACATGCTTCAAACTTGAATTGAAAACTCGGAACCATGGCACAAAGTATGATCACCTTTTAATTTTTCGAATAGCACAAAAAATTACCCGGAATCGGACTATAATGCTTGTGACAATGTGTGTGCGTAGTTGTGTACAAGTTCATTTTCAAGATTCTATGTGAACAATAGGCTTTTATCAAATTAATTACCGAGGCATTTATTTTTATTTTCACTAGAGCCAATTTCGGGCACCTCTAGCAAGAAAGTGCATTTACTACTAGAGCCAATTTAGGGCACCTCTTACAAGAAATTAACTTTTAATTTTCAATTTTAAATTTACCCAAATTTAAGCAACCTAAGTTCACCAAGTTTCTTTCAATCAACAAACCACAACCGTGTAAAAAAATTCAGCATCATAGTAAAATTCCATGTTCTTTTCATGCAGCCCTAAAATTAAAGGTTCTTTCAATTAAGTGCAGTGACAAAAATTCATCATTGGATATTCAACAAGTTTTAAGCAATTAAATCCAATTAAAGACATGGCAAGTAACATATGCAACTTATATGTGATTGCTAAAGATGAATGCAACTAAACATGAAACTAACTAGAAACCAACACCCCCCAAACTCGAGAGAATCATTGTCCTCAACGCACGTAAAAGTGAAACAAAATTTAAAAGAAACTAAATGAAATGAGTTAGTCAGAGAGGTCGTCACCTCGAGTGATAAGTTTTCTTCGTGCCATTTGCTTGATTCATATTCCAGTCGGTGGTTGAATGCTTGTGGTTGGTACCGTGTAAATAACATTGCTTTGATTTGATCCATGTTTGCCGAGGCAGGTTCACTTGCCTGGGCATCAGTAGTTGCCGAAGCCATTGTTGTTGCCTGGGCATCGCCAGTTTCTGTTGTCGTGGCAAGTAGTTGGCAGTGAATTTCCTTAGCATGGTGGTTGTGAGTCCTGTTGTGGAAAAGAAAAGAAAACAAAGAAAACCTGGAAACTAAAGTTAATGAAGAAAAATAAAATATCTCCTAAAAATTCCAAAAATAAATAAAGGAAAAAATAACCAAAAATAATAAAAAAATAGTTCAAGAAAAAAAATAAAAATAATAAAAATAAAATATCGAAAGGAGAGCATGCTCATGCATCTCCTAAGGTGACCACTTCTTTGTTACGTTCTACATGGGCACCATTGTAGTGCTTTAATCTTTGTCCGTTAACTTTGAATTCATGTTCGTCAGTGATGGACTTGATTATCACGGCACCATGGGAGAATGGTTTGACAACTTCGAATGGTCCCGACCATCTTGATTTCAGTTTTCCCGAAAAAAGTTTCAGCCGAGAATTGAATAAGAGAACTAGTTGCCCTGGCATGAATTATCGCGGCAATAGTTTCTTGTCATGCCATTGCTTTGTTTTCTCCTTGTAGATTCGTGCATTGTTATAGGCGAGTGCACGGAATTCTTCTATCTCATTGAGGTCCAACAAACGCTTTTGTCCGACACTTTCCCAATCCATATTCACTGTCTTGATTGTCCAATATGCCTTATGTTCAATTTCCACCGGTAGATGGCATGTTTTTCCATAGACAAGTCGGAAGGGAGACATACCTAAGGGTGTTTTGAATGCAGTGCGATATGCCCAAAGTGCCTCATCTAGTCTTACTGACCAATCCTTTCTAGAGGGATTTACAACTTTCTCGAGTATACCCTTCAATTTCGGTTGGAAATTTCTGCTTGCCCGTTGGTTTGTGGGTGATATGCCGTGGCGATCTTGTGAGATACACCAAAGCGTTGTAACATCTTGGCGATGAGTTTGTTGTCGAAGTGCTTGCCTTCATCGCTGATAATTGCTCTCGGCATCCCAAACCGTGTAAATATATTTTTCTGCAAGAATCTTTGCACGGTCTTGGAATCGTTGGTGGGAACTGCAGTTGCCTCAACCCATTTGGACACGTAGTCGACGACAAGTAGAATATAGAGGTTGCCGAATGAAGATGGGAAAGGTCCCATAAAATCAATCCCCCATACATCGAACAATTCCACCTCAATGATATTTTGGAGTGGCATCTCATGTCGTCTAGAGATATTACCCGTCCTCTGGCAACGATCACATTGCTTGTAAAACTCTTGGGCATATTTGTACAGTGTTGGCCAATACAAACCGGATTGCAAAACTTTGGTCGCGGTGCGTGTTCCTCCAAAATGTCCTCCATAGGGTGAAGAATGGCATTGCCGAAGTACATTTTGCTGCTCTTCTTCAGGGACACATCGACGTATAACATGATCTGCATATTATTTAAACAAAAGAGGCTCTTTCCAAAAGTAATGCTTAGCATCATGGCGGAACCGCTTCTTCCCTTGGTGACTAAGGCCATAAGGTAAAATACCACAAACAAGGAAATTAACTAAATCCGCGTACCAGGGTATTACAGAGGCATGTGCTGCAATGACGATTGCTTCCAAGATTACCGAGGCGTGTGCGTCTAGAGTTGCCGAGGCATACGCGTCCATGGTTGTCGAGGCGTGAGTATCAGTAGTTGCCGCGGCGTGCGCGTCGAGAGTTGCTGAAGCGTTGAGGGTTGCCGAGGCATGCGCATCCATGGTTGCCGAGGCGTCGAGGGTTGTCGAGGCGTGCACATTCATGGTTGCTGAGGCAACTAACAGTTTCTCATATGAGAATGCATCACATATCTCTAAATTTGCGTCCTCCTCCCTATTACGTTCTAGGCGTGATAAGTGATCGGCCACTTGATTTTCTGTTCCTTTCCTGTCCTTAATTTCGATGTCAAACTCTTGTAAAAGTAATATCCAACGAATCAAACGAGGTTTGGCATCCTTTTTAGAAAATAGATAATTAATTGTCGAATGGTCCGTATGAACAATTACCTTTGTACCAATCAAATAGGATCGGAACTTTTCAAATGCGAAAACTACAGTTAGTAACTCTTTCTCCGTTGTTGTGTAATTCACTTGAGCACTATTGAGAGTTTTACTAGCATAGTATATCACATGAAAGGTCTTACCTGTGCGTTGGCCTGGGACTGCTCCTACCGCGAAATCACTTGCATCACACAAGAGCTCAAAAGGTAGCGTACAATCTGGTGGAACGACAATGGGTGCCGAGGCAAGCTTTTCCTTTAGGGTTTTGAATGCTTGGGGTGCAAGAATCATCAAAATTGAAGACTTTATCATGTTCAAGCAAATTGCACAAGGGTTTAGTAATTTTAGAAAAATTATGAATGAACCTTCTGTAAAAACCTGCATGTCCAAGAAAACTTCGGATTCCTTTAACCGAACTTGGTGGGGGTAATCTCTCAATCACGTCCACCTTGGCTTTGTCTACTTCAATTCCCTTGGATGAAATCTTGTGGCCGAGCACTATTCCTTCATCTACCATAAAATGACACTTCTCCCAATTAAGGACTAAATCGGTTTCTTCACATCTTGCCAACACATTCTCTAAATTGCTGAGGCAACTGTCGAAGTCATTACCAAAAATAGAAAAATCATCCATGAAGATCTCAAGGAAGTCTTCGACCATGTCTGAAAAGAGTGCCATCATGCACTTTGGAAGGTTGCCGGGGCGTTACACAATCCGAACGACATCCTTCAGAAAGCATAAGTACCGTATAGGCATGTGAAGGTTGTCTTTTCTTGATCTTCTGGTGCTATGGCAATTTGATTGTAACCCGAGTAACCATCAAGAAAACAATAAAAGGGTTTACCTGCAAGACGGTCAAGCATTTGATTAATAAAGGGTAATGGGAAGTGATATTTCCTAGTGGCTTTGTTTAGCATTCGATAATCCATACAAACCCTCCAATCGGTCACAGTCCTAGTTGAAATGAGTTCATTGTTTTCTTTACTTACCACCGTTATACCTCCCTTTTTTGGTACACATTGTACCGGACTTACCCATGTACTATCAAAGATAGGGTATATGATGCTGGCGTCAAGCCACTTGATGATTTCTTTCATTACAACCCCTTTCATGGTATGATTCAGTCTCCTCTGGGCCTCAATCAAAGGTTTGTGATCATCTTCCAACAAAATCTTGTGCATGCACACTGCCGGGCTAATTCCCTTCAAGTCGGCAATTGTCCACCCTATTGCCTTCTTGTGTAGCATCAACATTTTGATCAGCTTCTTTTCCTGCTCAGGATGTAACTTAGAGGAAATAATTATAGGTAATGTATTATCAGTTCCCAAGTAAGCATATTTTAGTTGCTCTGGTAACTGTTTCAACTCAAGAATCGGTGGTTGTTCAATAGAGGTCTTTTCGAGCTTACCTTCCTTACCTGAGTAATCTAGTGGTTCAAAGTATGTACCTGGTCGATTGACTAACCAATTTGCCTCTTCTTGTTGTTCCTCATCGATCGGTTCTTCATACTCCTCAGGTTCCTCTTGATCGGCAATGTAGTTGCTGAGCCAACTAAATTCCTCGTCGAAGTTAAACTCTGTCGTGGCATGGAGAAGTTGGCATTCTTCCAGATCATCGGCATGCTTTAGTGTGTGGAACACATTTAGTTTAACTTGCTGGTCATTCACCCTCATTGTGAGTTCTCTCTTTTCAACATCGATCAAGGTTCTTTCTGTTGCTAGGAAGGGTCTCCCGAGAATGATAGGTGCATGTTCATCTGCTTCACAATCCAAAATAATAAAGTCAGCGGGAAAAATAAATTTATCAACTTTTACCAGTATGTCTTCGATTTTTCCCTCTGGATGAACATAGGATATGTCGGCTAGCTGTAGCATAACTGTTGTAGGTCTTGCCTTCCCGATTCCTAGTTTCTGGAAAACCGATATAGGCATCAAGTTTATGCTTGCTCCAATGTCACATAATGCTTTCTCGACATAGTGGTTTCCGATGGAACAAGGTATTGTGAAACTTTCGGGATCCTTCAACTTGGGTGGCATGCGATTTTGCAACATGGCCATGTATCCCTCTGTTGCGGTAACTGTTTCAAACTCTCCTAGCCTTATTCTCTTAGACACAATGTCTTTAAGAAACTTGGCATAGTTCGGCATTTGTTCAATTGCTTCAACTAATGGCAAGTTGATGTGGACATGCTTTAGGATATCAAGGAACTTCTTGAATTGATATTCTTGCTTTTGTCGCTTCAACCTTTGTGGGAATGGTGGTGGAAATCAGATATCTTCAATCCTTTCATTGGTCTAGAACCTGATTGACGGCATTGTCAGGGCAACTGAAGTTGCCGAGGCATTGTCAACTGGGGTTGCCGAGGCATGCTTATCGCTGGTTGCTGCGGTAATTCCTGGTTCAGCATCTGAGGCTTTGTCGTTGAGTTTGTCTTGATCTTTTTGTGGAGTTTTGTTTGATGAGCAAGCTTGAGCCTCTTTAAGTTGTTGGCCACTTCTAGTGGTGATCGCCTTACATTGCTCATGGCTAGTTCCTCTTGCGACTTCAGTATCGCTAGGTACACCTATTTGCGGTCTAGTATTCAAGTTTTGAGCAAATTGTCCGACTTGATTTTCCAATGATTTGATTGTCGCCTCTTTGTTTTGCAATCTCATCTCGGTCCTGTTAATAAAATCATCAGTTCTTTTTATGAAGTTATTACTCTCAACCATATAAGATTCAGTTTTCAACATAAAAACATTGAGATAATTTTCTAAAGAACTAGATGTTGTCGGTTGTTGCTGCGGCAACTGTTGCCGTGGCATATTCTGCTGGAATCTCGATGCTTGTGCATTCTGATTGTGCTGGTTTAGAGCATTGATCGGATTACTCCATGAGAAATTCGGGTGCTTCTTCCAAGCTGGATTGTATGTATTAGACATCACATTGTTGTTCCGGTTGTAATTCCCCACATAAAAGCTAGATTCCGGATTCTGCATACATTCAGAAGAATCATGGTTACCACCACATAACTCACAAAAGGAATCCATTACCTTGACCTCCTGTGTGTTGTTTGGTTTCTGCATGTTCTGGACCATATTGGTTAGAGTGGCCAATTGTGCCAAAATTGAGTTTGATGATCCCAGTTCATGTATTGTGGCTTGGCGTCTAACTCATCCTCTTCTAGCAGAGGGGAATTGATAATCATTCTTGGCAAGCCTGTTTAGAATTACAATTGCTTCCTCCGACGACTTATCTAGGAGTATGTCGTTTGCCGAGGCATCTAGCATCATCCTTGTTGGTGTATTCACAACGTTGTAAAACATTGTTACTTGTGTCCACACTGGGAATCCGTGTATGGGGCATTTGTGTAGAAGTTCTCTATATCGCTCCCAAGCCTCGTACATAGATTCATCATCTACCTGCCAAAAAGAAGTAATTTTGTTACGAAGCCTATTAGTCAAATTTGTAGGATTAAATCGAGCAAGGAAATCACGACAAAGATCAGTCCAAGATCCTATTGATCCGACAAAAATACTATTCAACCATGCTTTCGCCCTATCCCTCAGTGAATAGGGGAATAATATTAGTTGTACAACATCGGGGGTGACTCCTTGTATTTTGAATGAATTGCAAATCTCGAGGAAAGATTTAAGATGTTGTCGTGCATCTTCAGTTGCTGAGCCGCCAAATTGACCAGTTGTGTTGATCATATTAAACATCATCGGTTTCAACTCAAAGTGGTCGGCTTCAATTTCAGGTGTGAGAACTCCTGGATTAAGTCCTTCAAGATCTTCTTGAAGATAGTCTTGAATAGTTCTTTTTCATGCAAGAATCACTCATCCTCCTGCTGGAACATCTTGATTCATATTGCCGTCTTGATTAGCCATTGCTACTCTTAACCTTCGTCTAAGTCTTTGCAAGGTTCGTTCGATTTCTGGATCAAAGGGATATTTTGGTGTAATCGGTCTCGCCCTGGTCATATACCAATGCAAAACCAAAGTTTGTTAACCCTTTGAATCTTAAACAAGAAAAATAAAAAAGTGCAAGAAAATAAAAACAAAGTTGCTATTGCCAATCCCCGACAACGGCGCCAAAAACTTGTTGCGTGTAATAAGTGCTCCGTAATTGTGCAAGTGTACACGTCGCAAGTTATAGTATAAAAGATATCGTCTCCACAGGGATTGGTGCCACTTCAAGAATCTACTATCTTGCACTGTAAAAAGTAAAAGAAACACAAGTAGAAGATTGTAGGAGTGTTAACTAACAACTAAACTAGAAAGCAAATAAGTAAAAGAAGATGAAATTAAATGAGAGAGAATAGGCCAGGTTATCGTGAGTTGAGGAGTGATAGCTGATTGGATCGTCTTGGTAAAAGAGTGCAAGGGCAACTCAGTTGATGTGGCAACTTGCACAGCGGGGTTGCCTTGGCAACTAATCGATGGTTGCCTGGGCGACTAGCTGGGCAACTACTTGGGCGGCTGGGCAGCAACTTCAAGGTTCGGCAGAGCGTTCTTCAATGGTTTCTTCTTATCCCTAAGTCGAAACTCTAGCTATTTGTACATGCCTTGATAATACATCCCTGCGTGAATCAAGGGTGGACAACAACCAATCTTGCGCTCCTCTTAGCCGATGAAATCCTTAACTTATTCCTAAGCCGGATTAATCATCACCATCAATAGATTGAATAAAGACCATACTCATTCGTTTCTTGAATCTAACTCTCCCGATATTAGATAAATAGATGAAGTTACGAGATCCTCTCCCAATTCACTCGCAAACAAGAATAAGAACCAAGAATGAGTAAACCTTGAATTGAAAGTGCAAAATCTTATTACCTAAACAAAATCCAATTGTTTCTCACAACCACAAAACACAATAACCTTAGCCAAATAGATTTAGTTTATGGCTAGGTTCCAAAGAAACACAAAACAAAGAATTCCTAGCATAAACCTAATGGAAAAAGAAAGAAAAAGATGAAGAATGGTTGAAGCTTCCTTGTCGAAATCTCCCCCTTTGATCTTGTCGAAAATTCTCTCTTCTCTCCCCCCTTGGAGTTGACGGCATGGTCTCTAATTTATAGGGCTAGGTCAAAGTCTTTTTTTGAGGAGGAAGTTAAGTTGGAATTAAATTATCTTTAAAGAATATAATTCTTTATTATATTTAAATTCCTTCTAGAACTTCTCGTATCTTATTGGGATTTATTTTCTCTTTAACCTCTTCATGGAAATCAAACTCCTTTGGGATTTAGCTTTGCTCCACGCCATCTTGGGCTTATCTAGACATCAATTTCGACTACCATATCATCTTATTCCTTGTCGAAAATTGCCTTGTCAACTAGCTTGGCATCTCCTTCATGCATTGCCCTGGCAACTAGCTTGGCATCTCCTTCATGCATTGCCCTAGCAATTGGTTCCAGCCTTGCTTTGGCAAGTGATTCTGCACACACACACAAAAACACACCAAAGCAGTATCTTTTTCCACAAAATTGAGCAAAATATGAAATCAAGCTTGTCCACTAAGGAAACGATGCAAACATGCGTGAATGACTAATAATGCAACTAATATGAGCCTAAGTCTAGCAATAATAAGAATAAAAAGGGTAATAAAAATAGTACTTTTGAACACTTAACATATATAAAAGTTTAAAGTATATGCTTACTAAAGAAGAGTTAAACTTGACGTAAAGAAGTTGGATTGAGATTTTTAATAATTATGATATGGTCATTGACTATCATCCAGAAAAAAAGCTAATGTGATAGCTGACGCTCTTAGTCGAAAGACAGTTGTTGCCTTAAGAGCTATGAATGCAAGATTGGCATTAAAAGAAGATGGTGTTTTGATTGTCAAGTTAAGAATAAAATTTACCATATTGGATTAAATAAGATATCTTTAAAGAAATGATGAGAAATGTTGTCAAGGTTCAAATAGGTGGAAAAGAGTGAAACTAAAAACTTGGAAGTTAGGTTTGATAGATATTTGTATTATCAGGGAAGAATTTCTATCTCAATGATGGAAACTATATGTTGACCCTGAAATAAAAGGATATTTAATATGAAGTTAAGGATAAAGTATTCCTTAAAAGTTTCACCTTGGAAGAAGGTGTTATGGTTTAGACAAAAAGAAAGTTGAGTTCAGAATTTATTAGGCTATAAGAAATTGTGAAAGGAGTCAGTCTGATAGTTAAGCTTAATATTTAGCTTTATCTTTGGAAATATTAATTAGACCCCTCATATGTTGTTACTCTGGAGAAAATAGAGATTCAGCCGGATTTAAGCTATGAAAAAGAACTGGTAAAGATCCTAGCTCATGGAGTCAAAGAACTAAGAAAACAAGACAATCCCGTTTTTTAAAAGCTCTTTGACAAAAATCACAAGGTTAAAGAAACGAATTGAGAGAAATAAAAAGAAAATATAAGAAAATAGTTTCCACACCTTTTGAATCAAGTGCGTGTTGAAAATTCGAGGACGAAATTTCTTAAAGGGGATAGAATTGTAGTACCCCAAAATTTACTAAGTTGATTAAGTGTCATTTAGTACTAAGATAATAGCTTAAAAGCTAACTTAGTGACTAAAATGACAAAAATGCGAAAGTTGGGATTTCTTTAATTATGGGTTTTGGAAAGGAAATTTCTAAGGTTTAAAGGTCTCATGTGATAGATAGAGAATTGAATAAGTTATTCTTAAAGTTTGGTTCAATTCCAAGGAAAATTGGAATGGAAATTGAAGTTTAAAAAGGTAGGGACCAAAATGTAAATTTTGAAAATTTTATGCCTAAAGTATAAACTTTGGAAAAGTTTAGGGACTAAAGTTGCAATTTCCCAAAAGTTTAGGGTTTTTATTTCATAAATAAACAGATCACATAAGGGTGTGAATCGAATGCGGAATTATTGGTTCGATCTGATACTTCGATTATTGGGAAAATCGCAGTTAAAGTTTAAGTGGAATTCGGATACCCGGACCGAACTGGAAAATTTTGAAATTTTGCCATATGATAGAGAAAGGTTATAAAAGTCATTTCCAAGTGTTGGAAATATTTTTAGTTCGATTCAAGATGAATCCTATGGTTTATTTCTGAGTAAAGGATTATTTATCGGTATATTGGATCGAAAGGAAATTTTGGAGACTGATCAAAAAGCTATGGAAAAGTCATAAAATTTTATTTTAAGAATATTTTATTATAGTTGGTTGGATTCCAACTAGATTTAGTTGAATTTTTACAAGAATGGCAAACTAGTAAATAAAAACTAGTTGGAGGGCAAATTGGTCATTTAGCCCTAATGGCAATTTTGAAATATTTAAAAACTTATAAGGGCAATTTTGGAAAGATAAAATGGAAGATTAAATCTTGGCCCTTGATTGATGATAAAATCAATCTCAACCATTGAATAAAAGGGCAAAATTGTAATTTCACTATTAAATGAATTTAATATTCATTTAATAGATATATGTGTAAAATAATGGTGAAAAGATGAAAATCTTGTTCATCTTTTCCAGCCAAAAACGTGAGGGCTAGGGAAAGAAAGAGAGAAAATTTCCAAGCTCGATTCAAGCCCCGAAACTCGATTTTCAGGTAATCTATTCAACTACAAAGTTGTTCTACTCTTCAAGCTCTATCTTTTGATATCAATAATTCATGGAATCCATGCTTGATTTATGGGAATTTATATGAGAAAGAAATTAGGGATTATGGATCAAATTGGGGCTTTTGAGATTTTATGATTCCATGATTGAATTCAAGTTGAAATCAAGCTAGTATGATGTTAAAATCATGATATTGAGTTGGGATTTAAGTTTTACATGTTTTGATTATTATGAAGATGATTAGGGTTTATGGATTCAAGTTTAATTTAGGGTTTGTGATGTTGAAATAATGATCTAGTAAGCTTGAATTGTTGTTTGGAAGCAAAACCCTAAGTTAAATTGTGTATGGACCATTTCAGCAACTTGAAAAGTTGAAGGACCAAATCTAAATTTTTAGAATTTGGAGTGTATTCGTGTTATTAATGATGTTAGAGATAAGAAAATGAAGTTAGAATGCCAAATTGATGTTGAATTGAATTAGTGACCATTTTGACAATTTGTCAAAGTTAAGTGACCAAATCGAAATTGAAGTGTTGTATGGGGGTTAAATCTGATTTTTAGATGTAATGATGGAATTAAGGTAGTAATGTTGAATTGAGGACTAAATTGCAAAGTTAAAAAGCATGAATCCTTATCTTTGCATTTTAGTACCTATTTCGGTAAATAAGGAAAATTAGGGAGAATTATTGTGAATAATTATTTGGTGAAGAATGTGATGAGTTGGTAGTTTAAAGCTAGTGATTGAACTAAATTGAAAAGTAGAGAAGTAAGGAGAAGTTAGTATAAAAGTTGAAGTTGTTTATGGAAGTTGTGTAGAAAAACTGGTTTATGGCAATAACTTTGAAAATTCACCATAAATTCTACAAAAATGGTTAGAAGGTGAATTTTATACCGATGTAAATATTTGTTTGTCTAGTTTCGTGTCCAACAAACAGAAACTGATTTCGAGTTCCGAGTAAAAAAATATGAATTTTTAAGTGTGAAAGGTCAGAAAACAGTATAGCAGACTTTTCCGAAATTCAATACTGGAAATTGACTTTGAAAATTTGCCATAAATCGTACAAGTTGAATTTGGGATATTAATTTATATGATTGAAAATCTTATTGAATCTAGTTTCTTTCAGAACAAATAGAATCGAATTCCGAGTTGTAGATTATTTTATAGAAATATTTCTTTGGAGGTACTGCAAACTGCCAGAAAATGAGAATTGATACATTTTGTATCTAAGGTTGATTAGTAAGCTTGAAAAGGGTTAATGGAAGTTCAAATTGGTCACTAAGGACCATAATGAGTTTTTGAACAATACAAGGAAGAAAAGAAAATGTTTGGAGATTTTGTATTCGAATGATTATATTGGACAATATGTAACATATTGTTAGATTGGGATCTAGCAAATATTTTACTTATTTGAATTATGAAGTTAAGTTCGAATCAATGGAGGTTCAAGGTACAATGAAGGAAATGATCGAAGAGGACTTAGTGAGGCATACTAATACATGGCCCAGGTGAGTGTAATGCATACATAACATTATACATAGATGTTTTATACATCACCGGTAAGACTTGCGATGAGTCTACCTGGTTTATATATTGTCATGATAATTATGTCATTGATCATACATTTGACATACTTTAAATATGTCAAAGGTTGAAAATAAATGCATTGATCACTAGTTATTGATGATGATTTACTATTAATATTATTCGGTTATGAACTGCTTCATGTTAATATAAATTTATATACATTTTCATGAATGAAATATTTGATGATATAAAGCCCAAGTATGATATAGAGGTTCAAAGGTATAGTTGGCTAGCCATAGAGTCATAAACAGCTGTATAAAGATTCTAAGCACTTCAGGTAAAGTGCAAATTTTATAAATACTCATTGAGGAGTATACTCATGCATGGTTTGAGTATACGAACTTATTACGGGTGCTAAGCACTTCGGAGTAATTTCATAAAAACTTAATGAGGGATATATTGTATATTCCGGTAAGTATACAGAAGCACTTCGGTGCTAAGCACTCCCGGTAGAGTGCAAATAATATACATACTCAATAAAGGTTGGGTATGGGGGGATGACACGTGTACATAGAATCTCTTAATTCGATGTCTTGGGCTAAATAAATTGAAAAGAATCGAAAAAAAACAGGAAGATAAGCTTGAAAGCTTGCAAATAGAAATGGAAAAATGTATAGGTAAGCATTGAAAGCTTACGGATGGAAATGGCAACGGTATTGGTAAGATCTAATCTTATCACTTTGATATACATATTTATTTATGTTAACGAGCATATAATGGTAAGGTGATCATATGCATTGTTAATCATTATTATTGATATTATGACAATTGCACTTGAATTCGAATTATTGCCTCACTAAGTAAATACTTAGCGTGTAACTGTTTTACACGTAGGAAAGAAGAAATGATTGGAGTAAGGAGCATATACGGACATCATCCATCAATAACAGGTACATCAGTATCAGTAAGATATCTTTAATACTGTTTGATATTTACTAGTTGGCATGTATATTAAAAGGGTATGCCTGCTCTGATAGAATTGTGTTTTATTTAGTATCTGGATGAATTTTAAATCAGGCATTTTTAGGCAGTTTTATTAATTACATCAAGAAAAATTAAATTGATAAGTTGTTGCCTGAAAATAAACTCGATTTGAAGATGAAAATATTATTTTTAAACTTTACGCGAATAACTAGATTTGTAAATAAAAACTAAATACATTGTAATATTTCTAAAGAAACAAAATTTTACCGAATTACAAATGTAGAGGGTTTTACGAATGTTTTGTGATACCTCTAACTCTTATTCAATGTGGATACGGGAAAAAGCGTGTTACAGTAACTAACTCTGTCGAGCCAAGGAACTCTTCACACTATGTCTTCGTCTTGAATGTTCTTAAAGATCTGGGTTCATTTCTTCTTGTTCAAGTCTTCTCACCATTCCTTCGCTAAGTACTCCTGCAATCGCAAAAAGTCTCAAAATGATATTCCCTGCAAAACCCTCGTTGATGTCTTCCACATATGGCTCTGAATCCAAACCTGTAGTAACTGTGCACACCCTCTGAAACGTCCCTCTTCATGCTTCTGGCTTGCATTGAAAGAAATGAAAGTTTCAGTTAAGATTGCCGGTATTGGATTCGCCTTCCGTTTCATACGCTCAAATAGATCTAGGATGGCTACATCGATGTTTCCAAGAACCCTCGAAAAGATGACCAAACCGTATATCCCTAATGCAAATAGGTCCATCTTTATCCCCTCATCTGGGTGTATGGGTATGATGTCTCGAATACTCTCCCATGCAAAGGCTAGGTTGTCTCTTCGATTTTGAATCAGACCGTTAACCCAGTCGTCACTCATCCCGGCAAAAGTTTTGAGCTTCGAAGGGTCATTCTGGTTCCTTGGCGGCTTCACATAGATCCAATCTTTCTGGACATTCTTCTGATTAAGTAGGGCCGTGTATTCCTCTACCGTAGGTATCATATCTTGCCCGTTGAAAGTGAAGCAGCAAAAAGCAGGGTTCCAGAACTGGAAGATGGCTCGGAGTAAAGGCTGGTTAACTTGGACATACATCAATTATGCTATGTCGCCATAACTATCGAAGAATAAGTCTTGTAGTCTTCAATCCCATCCTTCCCAAATCTTTTTAAGTTCCCATAGGTCATTCTGTTGGAGGCTCACGTAAGTATACCCTGACACTATGCGCTCACTCGGCAAACTATCACCTTGGGTCCTCTGATTGACTTTTGACCAATGTTTGACAGCTGAGTTGAGGTCATTCTTCTTAAGATACCTTTTTCCATGATGAAAGATTTTTTGATCGGGCAAACCACTTGATTCAAACCTTTATGTAATGCAGATGCAATGATATATGTAAAAAGCAAAATAAAAAAACAAGTCAATACCGGTTAAAATCAATAAATACATAAATAAAGGGCAAATTAAATAAGATAAACAAAACAACCCTATTTACATCATGTCTAAAACACTAAGGTCATTCGCATGGCTCTAAAAAGGGTGGGTTTTTTTATGTTCTCTACATGCAGTGTTGGTGCCAGGAGGTACCCGAATTGTCCTTGTTGTCCCCTACTGAGGGTAGCAAGGCCCCCGATCATCACCCATTATAGGCTCCTTTCAACCGGGTTCAATTCAGGGGGACCCATTTGCTTATGCCCATACGAAGGAATATATCCTCACGAAAGCATAAGGTACTCGAGCCCCGAAGGTACTTTGCTAGGCCCATACGGAGGAACGATATCCTTACGAAAGCGCTAGCGTTTTCCCCCCACTTAAAAGGACGGGTTTATATGCCAAGTTTTAAATACGTTAAAATAAATGTGCAATTATAACCGAATGTTAATTTAATAGCCACTTTAATCCAAAACTTCTGATATTAATAAAGTGGTAATTATTTAAAAAGCTTGACTCTCTTTTGTTTTTTAAAAACAAAAAAAAACATCCCCAATGGAGTCGCCATCTGTAGCGATCCCTTTTACGAGTTTTCGCTAAAAAGGGTTTGAAAGGTGTTCGCGGGTCTCTCGAGTTTTTTAAAATAATGTTTCCTGTGGGGTTTCATGGAAAATCGTATTTTATTTTAAAAAAAGAGTCGCCACCGGCCACTAAGGTAGGCCGGGGACCATAAAACCAAAGATTTTAAAAAATGTTGGGTTTGGGAGTCGGTTACAGATGGGGAAGGATTAGCACCCCCACGCCGCCCAAATTGGTACTTTAATAATTACTGCTTTATTAATATTAAACTTTTCGGATTAAGGTGACGATTAAATTAAAATTTGGTTATAAGTGCGAGTAAATTTTAAGGGGCCCGTTATTCGAGAATAAACCGATAGACCACCATCACTACGCCTGATACTGGCCATGTTTATGCTCGATTAAAAGGACACTGCATTAACAAACAATATATCCTTTATGCAATCCTAACATAAACATATACACAATACATGGTAACGATAAAACGCATCAAAGCATAAACATTACAATATTAAACTAAAGCTAAAACATAAACATGATGACAAAAAACATAAACATGATGACAAAAAACATATAAACAAAAACATACATATAAACATGTAAAAAGGAAAAAAAACATGCTTCACGGTTAAATTAACTAACTATAACATACTTAGACACATAAAAAAACATAACTGCAACATATGCATGACATATATGATATGATGCTGAATTAATAAAACAACATTACCACAATACTACACTAAAACTTTATCATATGCCACAATTTACATGCACATATTAAAACATCATGACATTACATGTAACAAGTAACACCACGCTAACATATAACTTAAAATGTAGAAAATATCAAAAAACTTATACTAACACCTATATATATCATAAACAAACAAAGTAAACATAATCCTATAAAAAAACATATGCATTAAAAAGCATTAATGAACCTAATATGCAAACTAAAATACATAAATAATTAACCACATGAAGAACATCACCAATCATTCTAACAAAACATAATAGCAACATGCTTTCAAACATGATAACTTAAAATAAAACATGATTATACAGGACTGAAATGGAATAACAATAAAAATAGAATGCTTGGAACAGAGGAAAAAAAACACATATTTCAAAACCGAATTATAAATCGAACTAAACTTAAAGGGATGGACATGTAATAAAACCAAGGGGCTGACTCGAAATGAAAATATAGGCTGGGACGGAGGGACTAAGGGCGTGATTTCACCATTAAAATTCTGATTTAATTAAATCCAGGGACGAGATTGCAAATGCTTTTAAACAAAGAAGGATTGGACGTGCTATTTACCCATGCGGCAAACCCAACATGAAAAAACTGAAAGGGCGGAGGTCCTTATTACATAATTAGACCATTTAAAAAATAAAACTCTATAAAAATACCCTTATCCGGCTAAAATTCAACCTTTTGTCCATTTTTTTAAAAAACCCTTTGGATAAAACACTCTCCTCTTTCATTTTCTCTCAAATTCGAACCCCATATCCTTTGAAAACCACCCTCGGCCGCCATCATTTCCAAAAGCCAGTGGTGGTCTGGCTACTCCGACCACCGCCCTCAGCCTTTAACCCTCCTAAAAAACCAAAACCGCGACTCTTTTTGGAAAAAAAACCATTCTCTACCTTTAAATAAACTGAACCAAATCCCCTTTTAGGTTTTGAAACTAAAAAAAAACTACTTTACCATATCGGCCTTCGTTTTCAACCGATTCACCCTTAGAGGGTTTGTTACCGGCGTCAAGAAAGAGCATTCCGATGAGGGTAAATAATAAGTGTTCAAAAGTACTATTTTTATTACCCTTTTTACTCATATTATTGTTAGACTTAAGCTCATATTAGTTGCATAATTAGTCATCATGCATTAATTCATGTTCTTTCCACCGTTGAGCTTGATTACATAACTTGGTGATTTTTGTGGAAAAAGATGTTGCTTTGGTGTGTTTTTGTGTGTGTGCAGAATCACTTGCCTAAACAAGGCTAGAACTAGTTGCCAGGACAGTGCATGAAGGAGATGCCAAGCTAGTTGCCAGGGCAATGCTTGAAGGAGATGCTGAGCTAGTTGTCAAGGCAATTTTCGACAAAGAATAAGATGATATGGTAGTCAAAATTGATGACTAGATAAGCCCAAGATGACGTGGAGCAAAGTTAAATTCCAAAGGAGTTTGATTTCCATGAAGAGGTTAAAGAGAAATTAAATCCTAAGAAGATAAGAGAAGTTCTATAAGGAATTTAAATATAATAAAGAATTATATTATTTAAAGATAATTTAATTCCAACTTAACTTCCCCCTCAAGAAGGATTTTGACCTAGCCATCTCCTATTTAAAGGACCAAGCCGTCAAAAAGAGGTGAGCAAGAAGAGAGAAATTTCGACGAAACTCCAAAGGGGCAAGAGGGGAGAGATTTCGACAAGGGAGAAAGTTTGGAGGGAGAGTTCGATTGAGAGGCTTTCCAAAGAGGGCTGATCGATTTCTTCTTCTTCTTTGTTTCCATTAGATTCATGGTTTGTGGATTATTCTTTGTATATATTTTGAACCCAACCATGAACTAACTTGATTGGTTGGGGTTATTGTGTTTTGTTGTTGTGAAAAACAATTGGAATTTGTTTAGGTTTTTGAGTTGCAATTCAATTTTCAAAGTTTGTTCATTCTTGGTTCTCAATCTTGTTTGCGAGTGAATTGGGAAGGATCTCGTAACTTCATCTATTTATCTAATATCGGGAGAGTTAGATTCAAGAAACGAATGAGCATGGTCTTTATTCAATCAATTGATGGTGCAGACTAATCCAACTTAGGAATAAGTTTAGGATTTCAACGGCTAAGAGGAGTGCAAGATTGGTTGTTGTTCACCCTTGATTCACGCATGGATGTATTATCAAGGCATGCACAAATAGCTAGAGTTTCAACTTAGGGATAAGAAGAAACCATTGAAGAACGCTTCGCCGAACTTTGGAAGTGAATGCTCAATTGCCCAGGCAATCGACCCATCCTTAATTGCTCAGGCAATCGCGGGAGCATTGCCCAGGCAATCTGATCAGACAACAAGGGAGAATTGCCATGGCAACCAACCAGGCAACACGGCAGAATTGCCCTGGCAATCAACCAGGCAATTGCAACCAAATTGCCCTGGCAATCGAC
This sequence comes from Hibiscus mutabilis, assembly GCA_019671005.1. Taxonomy (NCBI): domain Eukaryota; kingdom Viridiplantae; phylum Streptophyta; class Magnoliopsida; order Malvales; family Malvaceae; genus Hibiscus; species Hibiscus mutabilis. The sequence goes on along the minus strand of CM033729.1, from coordinate 47,205,317 downwards.
TAGGCAATCGTAACAGAATTGCCCTGGCAATCCGGCTGCTACTCAATCACCACGATGAACCATTCGATCATCACTCCACAACTCACGATAACCCGGCCTACACTCTCTTATTTGATTACATCTTTATTTTATTTACTGCTCTTAGTTTATTCGTTAGTTAGAACTCCTACAATTATCAATTGTGTTTTTACTTTTACGGTGTGATAACTAAGACAAAGTGGCCCAAACCAATCCTTGTGGAGATGATACTCGATACTTATCATATCACTTTATTACTTGCGACGTGTATACTTGCACAATTGCGTAGCACTCAATACGCGCAACAAGTTTTTGGCGCCGTTGCCGGGGATTGGCAATTGGTGTTAGTTGTTTTTGTTATTGCATTTTTTTCTTAGTTTTACTAACTTTTCTTTTTGTTTGTTTTATAAAAAAAATTAGGTGCGCTTCAAGTTAAGGGACATATACATGTCGGGAAATAAAAGTCGATCTATTCGAGAGTTGATGTTGGAAGATATGAATCAATCCAATCAAGAGTTTCTTGCACCCTTTGATGATTACCTATACCAACCGAGAAAAGCCCAAAGAGCCTATACCGTGGAAAAATCTTGTGCTATATGTGGAGAACATCATGTGTTTGAAAATTGCCCTCACATTTTCGGTGCATATGACTACATGGAGGACCATATAGGGAACCAGCAGCAAAATTCTTCATGGTATGGTCAAAAAGCTCAAAAAAAATTACCATAACAATTTTGCCCCAGCAACAGATATGCCATGGCAATGTAGTCCTTTTCAAGAGCATTCCAATTCCTTGGAGGAAACGTTGCTAGCTTCCTTGGCTAGACTTGATGGATCAATTGAAGAGATTCAAGAGCTATCAAAGTCCATGGATACGAGGATAGCTCATGGGATGCAACCTTGGGGGATTCAGAATATCAATTGAGGAGATCCACATATGTCATGGATAACATGCACCAACAATTCATTCCTAGGGATACTGAAGTCCCAAGGCAAGAGGACAAGGAACAATGCAAGGAAAGCTCTCCGATGTGCGAGGAACAACTAAAACCTCAAAGTCGAGAGTATGCCAATGAGAGAGACTGCCCAAAACATGATGAGCTGAGCAACAAATTGCCTCGGCAATGATTGAGGAGCCTGAACAGAGCAATGTCGCGACAACACTCAATGAAGCTGAGAACAACAATACTACAACAAATTCTGAGGAACATGATGCCCAGAAGGTTACAACGTTGATGTTGAAGCAGGAATCTATAGATTGCTCTCATCTACAGTTGCCACGACAATTGCACCACCACATGCAAGATCAACGAGATGATAATACTTTGCCAATGGAATATGAGCAGGTAGTGGATGAACCTTTCGAATTCTTTAAAAACTTACCTCGTCCATTGCAGGTATGTCTTGAGGAACCGATGTTGGTAGATTTGAAACCATCGAAATCTCTACTGATGGAGATTTGTGAGAGGCCAAAAAAAAGGTGTTTGGATTCGTAATGCTTTTCAGACAATTGGTTCTTCCCTTGACTTACAGCAAATTTTGGCAACTGATTGCCACGGCAATTAGAGCAGCAATTGCCATGACAACGAATGCTACATCCAACCATGATGGAGCCCAACAAGAATGAGGTAATTAAATGGTTCGATGTTGATATAAATTTTCCTAATAATATATCCACGCCTTCAGGAACAGTAGAAAGGTGGAAGATGTGCATGGACTACAAAGGAACACGAAAGAAAGACACCTCCACCATGGTAACGCAAAAGGAAGTAGTGGCAAGCACATTGGCCAAACTCTTTTTGGGCAATATTGTCACCCGATGGAGGGTGCGGATGGACTATAAGAAGTATCGAAAATGACTCTCCTCAAGTTTTCTCATATATGCAGTAACATTAGAAGATGCATGATGGCACTCTTTTTACACATGGTCGAAGACTTCCTTGAGATCTTCATGGATGATTTTTCCGTTTTTGGTAATGATGCCTCGGCAATTTAGAGAAGGTGTTGGCAAGATGTGAAGAAACCGATTTAGTCCTTAATTGGGAGAAGTGCCATTTTATGGTAGATGAAGGAATAGTGCTATGCCACAAGATTTCATCCAAGGGAATTGAAGTAGACAAAGCCAAGGTGGACGTGATCGAGAGATTACCCCCACCAAGTTCAGTTAAAGGAATTCAAAGCTTTTTTGGACATGCAGGTTTTTACAGGAGGTTCATTCATAATTTTTCTAAAATTACTAAACCCTTGTGCAATTTGCTTGAACATGATAAAGTCTTCAATTTTGATGATTCTTGCACCCTAAGCATTCAAAACCCTAAATGAAAACCTTTCCTCGGCACCCATTGTCGTTCCACCCGATTGGACGCTACCTTTTGAGCTCATGTGTGATGCAAGTGATTTTGCGGTAGGAGCAGTCCTAGGCCAACGCACAGGTAAGACCTTTCATGTGATATACTACGCTAGTAAAACTCTTAATAGTGCTCAAGTGAACTACACAACAACGGAGAGAGTTACCAGCCGTAGTTTTCGTATTTGACAAGTTCTGATCCTATTTGATTGGTATAAAGGTAATTGTTCATATGGACCATTTAGCAATTAAGGATTTATTTGCTAAAAAGGATGCCAAACCTCGTTTGATTTGTTGGATATTACTTTTACAAGAATTTGATATTAAAATTAAGGATAGGAAAGGAATAGAAAATCAAGTGGCCGATCACTTATCACGCTTAGAACGCAACAGGGAGGAGGACGCAGATTTAGAGATATGCGATGCATTCCTGGATGAGCAACTTTTAGTTACCTCGGCAACCATGGATGCGCATGACTCGGCAACCCTCGACGTCGCAGCAACCACTAATACGCACACCTCGGCAATCATGGATGCGTATGCCTCGGTAACTCTAGACGCACTCGCCTCGGCAATCTTGGGAATGCATGCCTCGGCAACCCTTGTCGCCGCAGCAGCTCTTGACGTGCACGCCTCGGCAACCATCGATGCGCACGCTGCAACAACCACTGATACGCACGCCTCAGCAACCATGGACGCGTATGCCTCAGCAACTCTAGACGCACACGCCTAGGCAATCTTGGGAGCAGTCGCCACGGCAGTACATGCCTCGGCAATACCCTGGTATGCGGATTTAGTTAATTTCCTTGTTTGTGGTATTTTACCTTATGGCCTTACTCACCAAGGGAAGAAGCGGTTCCGCCATGATGCTAAGCATTACTTTTGGGACGAGCCTGTTTTGTTTAAACAATGTGCATATCAGGTTATACGCCGATGTGTCCCTAAAGAGGAGCAGCAGAATGTACTCCGGCAATGCCATTCTTTGCCCTATGGAGGACATTTTGGAGAAACTCGTACCGCGGCCAAAGTTTTGCAATCCGGTTTGTATTGGCCAACACTGTACAAAGACGCCCAAGAGTTTTACAAGCAATGTGATCGTTGACAGAGGACGGGCAATATCTCTAGACGACATGAGATGCCACTCCAAAACATCATTGAGGTGGAATTGTTCGATGTATGGGGGATTGATTTTATGGGGCCTTTCCCATCTTCATTCGGCAACCTCTACATTCTACTTGTCGTCGACTACGTTTCTAAATGGGTTGAGGCAGCTACAGTTCCCAACAACAATTCCAAGACCGTGCAACGATTCTTGCAGAAAAATATATTTACACGGTTTAGGATGTCGAGAGCAATTATCAGTGATGAAGGCAAGCATTTTGGCAAAAGACTTATTGCCAAGATGTTACAACACTCCGGTGTATCGCACAAGATTGCCACGGCATATCACCCACAAACCAATGGGCAAGCAGAAATTTCCAACCGGGAATTGAAGGGTATACTCGAGAAAGTTGTAAATCCCTCTAGGAAGGATTGGTCAGTAAGACTAGATGACGCACTTTGGGCATATCGCACTACATTCAAAACACCCTTAGGTATGTCCCCCTTCCGACTTTTCTATGGCAAAACATGCCATCTACTGGTGGAAATCGAACACAAGGCATATTGGGCAATCAAGACCGTGAATATGGATTGGGAAAGTGCCGGACAAAAGCGTTTGTTGGACCTCAACGAGATAGAAGAATTTCGTGCACTCGCCTATAACAATGTACGAATCTACAAAGAGAAAACAAAGCAATGGCACGACAAGAAACTATTGCCGCGGCAATTCATGCCAGGGCAACTAGTTCTCTTATTCAATTCTCGGCTGAAACTTTTCCCGGGAAAACTAAAATCAAGATGGTCGGGACCATGCGAAGTTGTCAAACCATTCTCCCATGGTGCCGTGATAATCAAGTCCATTACCGACGAACATGAATTAAAAGTTAACGGACAAAGATTGAAGCACTACAACGATGCCCATGTAGAACGTGACAAAGAAGTTGGCACCTTAGGAGATGCATAAGCATGCTCTCCTTTCGATATTTTCTTTTTCTTTTTTCTTTTTTTCTATTATTTTCGGTTATTTTTTTCTTCTTTATTTATTTTTGGAATTTTTAGGAGATATTTTATTTTTCTTCATTATATTTAGTTTCCAGGTTTTCTTCATTTTCTTTTCTTTTCCACAACAAGACTCACAACCACCAGGCTAAGAAAATTCATTGCCGACTACTTGCCACAGCAACCACAACAGAGATTGCCCAGGCAACAACAATGGCGTCGGGAACTTCGATGCCCAAACATGGATCAAATCAAAGCAATGCTATTCACGAGGTACCAGCCACAAGCATTCAACCACTGACCGAAAAATGAATCAAGCAAACGGCACAAAGGAAACTTATCACTCGAGGTGACGACCTCTCCGACTAACTCATTTCATTAGTTTCTTTTAAATTTTGTTTCACTTTTACATGCATTGAGAACAATGCTTCTCTCGAGTTTGGGGGGTGCTGGTTTCTAGTTAGCTTCATGTTTAGTTGCATTCATCTTTAGCAATCACATATAGGTTGCATATGTTACTTGCCATGCCTTTAATTGGATTTAATTGCTTAAGACTTGTTGAATATCCAATGATGAATTTTTGCCACTGCACTTAATTGAAAGAACCTTTAATTTTAGGATTGCATGAAAAGAACTTAGAATTTTACTATGATGCTGAATTTTTTTACATGGTTGTGGCTTGTTGATTGAAAGAAACATAGTGAAATTAGGTTGCTTAAAATTTTGGTAAATTTAAAATTGAAAATTAAAAGTTAAATTCTTGCTAGAGGTGCCCGAAACTAGCTCTAGTAGTAAATGGACTTTCTAGCTAGAGGTGCCCGAAACTGACTCTAGTAGTTAATGCACATTAAAGAATCGCTAAAGGTGCCCGAAATTGGCTCTAGTCGACTAAAATAAAATGAGAAATTGCTTACTTTGCTAGAGGTGCCTGATAAGTGTCCAAAAGTACTAATTTTCTTACCCTTTTTACTCATATTATTGTTAGACTTAGGCTCATATTAGTTGCATAATTAGCTATTCATGCATTAATCCATGTTTCCTTCCATCGTTGAGCTTGATTACATAACTTGGTAGTTTTTTGTGGAAAAAGATGCTGCTTTGGTGTGCTTTGTGTGTGTATGTGCAGGATCACTTGCCAAAGCAATGCCGAGCTAGTTGCCAGGGCAATGCATGAAGGATATGCCGAGCTAGTTGCCAGGGCAATGCATGAAGGAGATGCCGAACCAGTTGCCATGGCAATTTTCGACAAAGAGAAAATGCAATAGGGATGTAGAAATTAATGACTTTACAAGCCCAAGATGACATGGAGCAAGGCCCAAGCCCAAAGGAATTTGATTGCCATGCAGAGATTAAAGAAGAATTAAATTCGAAGAAGATAGGAGAAGTTCTAATAGGAATAAAATTATAATAAAGAATTATATTCTTTAAAGATAATTTAATTCCAACTCAAACTCCTCCTCAAAGAAGGACTTTGGCCTAGCCCTATAAATAGCAAGGAGATTTCGACAACTTGGAGAGAGAGCATTAGGGGAATTTTCGACAAGTCCAAGGGAGAGCATTAGGGAAATTTCGACAAGTCCAAGGGAGAAAGCAAGGGATTTTCGACAAGCTTCATCTTTTCTTTCTTGTTCGATTGGGTTCATGCTAGGGATTGTTTATCTTGTGTTTCTTTGGAACCTAGCCATGAACTGAATTTACTTGGCTATGATTATTGTGTTTTGTGGTTGTGAGAAACTATTGGTTTTTGTTTAGGTAATAAGAGTTTGTACTTTTCTATTTCAAGGTTTATTCATTCTTGGTTCTTATTCTTGTTTGCGAGTGAATTGGGAGAGGATCTCGTGATTTCATCTATTTATCTAATATCGGGAGAGTTAGATTCAAGAAACGAATGAATATGATCTTTATTCAATCCAATGATGGTGAAGATTAATCCGGCTTAGGAATAAGTTAAGGATTTCAACGGCTAAGAGGAGCGCAAGATTGGTTGTTGTTCACCCTTGATTCACGCAGGGATGTATTATCAAGGCATGCACAAGTAGCTAGAGTTTCGACTTAGGGATAAGAAGAAACCATTGAAGAACGCTCTGCCGAACCTTGAAGGTTGTTGCCCAGACGCCCAAGTAGTTGCCCAACTAGTTGCCCAGGCAACCATCGATTAGTTGCCAAGGCAACCCCCGTTGTGCAAGTTGCCACGGCAACTGAGTTGCCCGTGCACTCTTTTACCAAGACGATCCAATCGGCTATCACACCTCAACTCACGATAACCTGGCCTATCTCTCTCTCATTTGAATTCATCTTTTCTTTTACTTTATTGCTTTCTAGATTAGTCATTAGTTAAACTCCTATAATCCTTTACTTGTGTTTTTACTTTTTACAGTGGAAGAGACTAGATTCTTGAAGTAGCACCAATCCCTGTGGAGACGATATCTTTTATACTATAACTTGTGACGTGTATACTTGCACATTTGCGTAGCACTTATTACGCGTAACAAGTTTTTGGCGCCGTTGCCGGGGATTGGCAATAGCGACTTTGTTTTTTTACTTTCTTGCACTTTCTTTTTATTTTTCTTGTTTAAAATTCAAAGAGCTAACAAACTTTGGTTTTGCATTGGTATATGACCAGGGCGAGACCGACTTCACCAGAATATCCCTTTGATCCAAAAATCGAACGAACCTTACAAAGACTTAGACGAAGGATAAGAGAAGCAATGGCAAATCAAGACGGCAATATGAATCAAGATGTTCGAGCAGGAGGAGGAGTGATTCTTGCACGAAATAGAACTATCCGAGACTATCTTGAAGAAGATCTTGATGGACTTAACCCAGGAGTTGTCGCACCTGAAATTAAAGCCGACCACTTTGAGTTGAAACCGATAATGTTTAATATGATCAACACAATAGGTCAATTTGGCAGCTCAGCAACTGAAGATGCACGGCAACATCTGAAATATTTCCTCGAGATTTGCAACTCGTTCAAGATACACGGAGTCACCCCCGATGTCTTACGATTAAGATTATTCCTTTATTCACTGAGGGATAGGGCGAAAGCATGGTTGAATAGCATTCCTGCAGGATCCATAGCATCTTGGACTGATCTTTTTCGTGATTTCCTTGCTAGATTTAATCCTACAAATTTGACTGATAAGCTTCGTAACGATATTACTTCTTTTCGGCAGGCAGATGATGAATCCATGTACGAGGCTTGGGAGCGATATAGAGAACTTCTACACAAATGCCCCATACACGGATTCCCGGTGTGGACTCAAGTAACAATGTTTTACAACGTCGTGAATACACCAACAAGGATGATGCTAGATGCCTCGGCAAACGGCATACTCCTAGATAAGTCACCGGAAGAAGCAATGCAAATCTTAAACAGGCTGGCCAAGAATGATTATCAATTCCCATCCACTAGAAGAGGAGGAGTTAGACGCCATGCCACAATACATGAACTAGGATCATCAGATTCAATTTCAGCACAATTGGCCACTTTAACCAAGATGGTCCAGAACATTCAAAAACCAAACAACACACATGAAGTCAAGGTAATGGATTCTTTTTGTGAGTTATGTGGTGATAACCATAATTCTTCTGAATGTATGCAGAATTCGGAATCCAGCTTCTATGTGGGGAATTACAATCGGAGCAACAATGTGATATCCAATACATACAATCCAACTTGGAAGAAGCACCCAAATTTTTCATGGAGTAATCCCAACAATGCTCTAAACCAGAACAATCAGAATGAACAAGCATCGGGATTCCAGCAGAATATGCCACGGCAACAGATGCCGCAGCAACAACCGACAACATCTAGTTCTTTGGAAAATTCTCTAAATGCTTTTATGATGAAAACTGAATCTTATATGGCTGAGAATAGTAATTTCATAAAAAGAACTGATGCTTTTATTAACAGGACCGAGATGAGATTGCAAAACCAAGAGGCGGCAATCAAATCATTGGAAAATCAAGTCGGACAGTTTGCTCAAAATCTGAATACTAGACCACAAGGAGGTTTATCTAGCGATACTGAAGTCGCAAGAGGAACTGGCCATGAGTAATGTAAGGCGATCACCACTAGAAGTGGCCAACAACTTAGAGAGGTTCAAACCCGCTCGTCAAACAAAACTCTACAAAAAGATCAGGTCAAACCTAGCGGCAAAGCCTCAGATGCTGAACCAGGAATTGTCGCGGCAACCGGTAATAAGCATGCCTCGGCAACCGACGATAAAGACACCTCGGTAACTTGCGATAAGCATGCCTCGGCAACCCCAGTTGATAATGCCTCAGCAACTCCAGATGTCCCGGCAATGCCGTCAATCAGGTTTCAAACCAATGAAAGGATCGAAGATATCCGACTTCCACCACCATTCCCACAAAGGTTGAAGCGACAAAAGCAAGAATACCAATTCAAGAAGTTTCTTGATATCCTAAAGCAAGTCCACATCAACTTGCCATTGGTGGAAGCAATTGAACAAATGCCAAACTATGCCAAGTTTCTTAAAGACATTGTGTCCAAGAGAACAAGGCTAGGAGAGTTTGAAACAGTTGCCGCGACAGAGGGATGCATGGCAATGTTGCACAATCGTATGCCACCCCACCCAAGTTGAAGGATCCCGGAAGTTTCACAATACCATGTTCCATTGGAAATCACTATGTCGGGAAAGCATTATGCGACCTTGAGGCTAACATAAACTTGATGCCTAAATCGGTTTTCCAGAAACTAGAAATCGGGAAGGCAAGACCTACAACAATTATCTGCGACTAGCCAGCCCAGATCCTATGTGCATCCGAGAGGGAAAATCGAGGACATACTTGGTAAAAGTTGATAAATTTATTTTTCCCGTTGACTTTATTGTTTTGGATTGTGAAGCGATGAGCATGCACCTATCATTCTCGGGAGACCATTCCTAGCGGCGAGAGAACCTTGATCGACGTTGAAAAGGAGAACTCACAATGAGGGTGAATGACCAGCAGGTCAAACTAAATGTGTTCCAAACACTAAGGCATGTCGATGATCCGAAAGAATGCCAACTACTTCATGCCACGGCAGAGTTTAACTTTGATGAGGAATTTAGTTGCCTCAAAGAACTACATTGCCGATCAAGAGGAACCTGAGGAGTATGAAGAACCGGTCGATGAGGAACAACCAGAAGAGGCAAATTGGCTAGCCAATCGACCAGGTACATACTTTGAACCACTGGACTACTCAGGTAAGGAAGGTAAGCTCGAAAAACCCTCTATTGAACATCCACCAATTCTTGAGTTGAAACAATTGCGAGCAAACTAAAATATGTATACTTAGGGACCGATAATACATTGCCTGTAATTATTTCTTCTAAGTTACAGCCTGAGCAGGAAAAGAAGCTGATCAAGATGTTGAAGATACACAAAAAGGCAATAGGGTGGACAATTTTCGACTTGAAGGGAATTAGCCCGGCGGTGTGCATGCACAAGATCTTGTTGGAAGATGATCACAAACCTTCAATTGAGGCCCAGAGGAGACTGAATCATGCCATGAAAGGGTTGTAATGAAAGAAATCATCAAGTGGCTTGACGCCGGCATTATATACCCTATCTCCGAGTAGTACGTGGGTAAGTCCGTACAATGTGTACCGAAAAAGGGAGGTATAACAGTGGTAAGCAATGAAAATAATGAACTTATCCCAACCAGGATTGTGACCGGTTGGAGGGTTTGTATGGACTATCGAAAGCTAAACAAAGCCACTAGGAAAGATCACTTCCCATTACCCTTTATTGATCAAATGCTTGACCGTCTTGCAGGTAAACCCTTTTATTGTTTTCTTGATGGTTATTCAGGTTACAATCAGATTGCCATAGCACCAGAAGATCAAGAAAAGACAACCTTCACATGGCCATACGGTACTTATGCCTTCTGAAGGATGTCGTTCGGATTGTGTAACGCCCCGGCAACCTTCCAAAGATGCATGATAGCGCTCTTTTCAGACATGGTCGAAGACTTCCTTGAGATCTTCATGGATGATTTTTCAGTTTTTGGTAATGACTTCGACGGCTGTCTCGGCAATTTAGAGAGGGTGTTAGCAAGATGCGAAGAAACGAATTTAGTCCTCAATTGGGAGAAATGTCACTTTATGGTAGATGAATGAATAGTGCTCGGCCACAAGATTTCATCCAAGGGAATTGAAGTAGACAAAGCCAAGGTGGACGTGATCGAGAGATTACCCCCACCAAATTCGGTTAAAGGAATTCGAAGTTTTCTCGTACATGCAGGTTTTTACAGGAGGTTCATTCATAATTTTTCTAAAATCACTAAACCCTTGTGTAATCTGCTTGAACATGATAAAGTCTTCGATTTTGATGATTCTTGCACTCAAGCATTTGAAATCCTAAAGAAAAAGCTTACCTCGGCTCCCATTGTCGTTCCACCAGATTGGACGCTACCTTTTGAGCTCATATATGATGCAAGTGATTTCGCGGTAGGAGCAGTCCTAGGCCAACGCACAGGTAAGACCTTCCATGTGATATACTACGCTAGTAAAACTCTTAATGGTGCTCAAGTGAATTACACAACAACGGAGAAAGAGTTACTAGCTGTAGTTTTCGCATTTGATAAGTTCCGATCCTATTTAATTGGTACAAAGGTAATTGTTCATACGGACCATTCGGCAATCAAATACTTATTTGCTAAAAAGGATGCTAAACCTCGTTTGATTCGTTGGATATTACTTTTACAAGAATTTGATATTGAAATTAAGGACAAGAAAGGAACAGAAAATCAAGTGGCCGATCACTTATCACGTTTGGAACGCAATAGGGAGGAGGACGCGGATCTAGAGATATGTGATACATTCCCGGATGAACAAATTCTAGTTGCTTCGGCAACCCTCAACGCCTCGGCAACCCTAGACGCCTCGGCAACCCTTGACGCCTCGGCAACCATGGATGCACACGCTTCGGAAACTCTCAACGCCGCAGCAGCCTTTGACGCGCACGCCTCGGCAATTTTGGGAGCAGCCGCCACGGCAGCACATGCCTCGGCAATACCCTGGTACGCGGATTTAGTTAACTTCCTTGTTTGTGGTATTTTTCCTTATGGCATTACTCACCAAGGGAAGAAGCGGTTCCGCCATGATGCTAAGCATTACTTTTGGGACGAGCCTCTTTTGTTTAAACAATGTGCATATCAGGTTATACGCCGATGTGCCCCTGAAGAAGAGCAACATAATGTACTCCGGCAATGCCATTCTTCACCCTATGGAGGACATTTTGGAGGAACTCGTACCGCGGCCAAAGTCTTGCAATCCGGTTTGTATTTGCCAACCTTGTACAAAGATGCCCAAGACTTTTACAAGCAATGTGATCGTTGCCAGAGGACAGGCAATATCTCTAGACGACATGAGATGCCACTCCGGAACATCATCGAGGTGGAACTGTTCGATGTATGGGGGATCGACTTTATGGGACCTTTCCCATCTTCATTCGGCAACCTCTACATCTTACTTGACGTCGACTATGTGTCTAAATGGGTAGAGGCAGCTGCAGTTCCCAACAACGATTCCAAGACCGTGCAACGATTCCTGCAGAAGAACATATTTACACGGTTTGGGATGCCGAGAGCAATTATCAGCGATGAAGGCAAGCATTTTGACAACAGACTAATTGCCAAGATGTTGCAACGCTTCGGCATATCACACAAGATCGCCACGGCATATCACCCACAAACCAACGGGCAAGCAAAAATTTCCAACCGGGAGTTGAAGGGAATACTCGAGAAAGTTGTAAATCTCTCAAGGAAGGATTGGTCATTAAGACGAGATGACGCACTTTGGGCATATCGCACTGCATTCAAAGCACCCTTAGGTATGTCCCCCTTTCGACTTGTCTATGGTAAAACATGTCATCTACCAGTGGAAATCGAGCACAAGGCGTACTGGGCAATCAAGACCGTGAATATGGATTGGGAAAGTGCCGGACAAAAGCGCTTGATGGATCTCAATGAGATAGAAGAATTTAGTGCACTCGCCTATAACAATGCACGAATCTACAAGGAGAAAACAAAGCGATGGCACGACAAGAAACTATTGCCACGGCAATTCACGCCAGGGCAACTAGTTCTCCTATTCAATTCTCGACTAAAACTTTTCCCAGAAAAGCTGAAATCAAGATGGTCGGGACCATTCGAAGTCGTCAAACCATTCTCCCATGGTGCTGTGATAATCAAGTCCATCTCTGACAACCATGAATTCAAAGTTAATGGACAAAGATTAAAGCACTACAATGGTGCCCATGTGGAACGTAACAAAGAAGTGGTCAACTTAGGAGATGCATGAGCATGCTCTCCTTTCAATATTTTCTTTTTCTTTTTCTTTTTCTTTTTATTTTCATTTTTATTTTTAGGAGATATTTTATTTTTCTTCATTATCTTTAGTTTTCAGGTTTTCTTTATTTTCTTTTTTCACAACAAGACTCACAACTACTATGCTAAGGAAATTTACTGCCAAGATCCTTGCCCCGACAACCAATGAAGAAGATGTCGCGGCAACCTACATCGTGCCTGCACAAGCTGGATGCCACGGCAACCAACCCTGAAGATGCCACGGCAACCAAAGCTAAAGACATCCCGGCAACAAGAAAACAACCATCGCGTTCTCAAGCAAGAGAATCAAGACACCGACTAGAAGGAAACTAATCATCTACGATGATGAACTCTCGGAGTAAGTCCTCGTATGCATTTTTATTTTTATTTTTTTCGGTATTTTTATGCATGCATTGAGGACAATGCCTCACTCGAGTTTGGGGGGGATTGTTATTAGTAGTTACCATGTTTAGTTACATTCATCTTAAGTATTACATTTAGGATACATAAATTGCTTGCCATGCCTTTAGTTGAAACAAGAATTGCTTAGATTTGATGAATATTCGATGATGACTTTGCCAATGCACTTAATTGATAGAATTTTTATTCTAGGATAACCATGGAAAAACTTAGAATTTTACTATGATGCTAAATTTGATGAAACACTGTTGTGGTTTGATTGATTTAAGGAATTCTAGTGAACTTAGGTTGATAATTAACAAATTGGGGGATTAGAATAAAAATTGGATGAATGCTAGAGGTGCCCGAAATTGGCTCTAGCATGTGCTAAAAAATTATTCACTAGAGGTGCCCGAAACTGGCTCTAGGAAGTGTTAAAAAAAATTTAACTAGAGGTGCCTGAAACCGGCTCTAGTCGATTAAATTAACTTAAGAAAACTAAAAACAAAACACTAGAGGTGCCCAAAATCGGCTCTAGTTAAAACATGTTAAAAAGAACCCAATGAAGTAATTTGAAAACCTCTTGTTTGCATAGAATCTAAAAAATCAACTTGCACACAACTCCACACACACTCACAAGCATTATAGTTTGATTCCGAGTAACTCTTAAGTTTTCCGAAAAATAAAAAGCCAATCATACTTTGTGCCCCGGTTCAGAGAATTGAAATCAAGTTCAAAGCTAAGTTTGTGAAAATTGAAGTCTTGGCAGGTAATTATAAGTTTGCATTGCTTGAGGACAAGCAATAGTTCGAGTTTGGGGGTGTGATAAGTGTCCAAAAGTACTAATTTTCTTACCCTTTTTACTCATATTATTGTTAGACTTAGGCTCATATTAGTTGCATAATTAGCTATTCATGCATTAATCCATGTTTTCTTCCATCGTTGAGCTTGATTACATAACTTGGTAGTTTTTTGTGGAAAAGATGCTGCTTTGGTGTGCTTTGTATGTGTATGTGCAGGATCACTTGCCAAAGCAATGCCGAGCTAGTTGTCAGGGCAATGCATGAAGGATATGCCGAGCTAGTTGCCAGGGCAATGCATGAAGGAGACGCCGAACCAGTTGCCATGGCAATTTTCGACAAAGAGAAAATGCAATAGGGATGTCGAAATTAATGACTTTACAAGCCCAAGATGACATGGAGCAAGGCCCAAGCCCAAAGGAATTTGATTGCCATGCAGAGATTAAAGAAGAATTAAATTCCAAGAAGATAGGAGAAGTTCTAATAGGAATAAAATTATAATAAAGAATTATATTCTTTAAAGATAATTTAATTCCAACTCAAACTCCTCCTCAAAGAAGGACTTTGGCCTAGCCCTATAAATAGCAAGGAGATTTCGACAACTTGGAGAGAGAGCATTAGGGGAATTTTCGACAAGTCCAAGGGAGAGCATTAGGGAAATTTCGACAAGTCCAAGGGAGAAAGCAAGGGATTTTCGACAAGCTTCATCTTTTCTTTCTTGTTCGATTGGGTTCATGCTAGGGATTGTTTATCTTGTGTTTCTTTGGAACCTAGCCATGAACTGAATTTACTTGGCTATGGTTATTGTGTTTTGTGGTTGTGAGAAACTATTGGTTTTTGTTTAGGTAATAAGAGTTTGCACTTTTCTATTTCAAGGTTTATTCATTCTTGGTTCTTATTCTTGTTTGCGAGTGAATTGGGAGAGGATCTCGTGATTTCATCTATTTATCTAATATCAGGAGAGTTAGATTCAAGAAACGAATGAATATGATCTTTATTCAATCCAATGATGGTGAAGATTAATCCGGGTTAGGAATAAGTTAAGGATTTCAACGGCTAAGAGGAGCGCAAGATTGGTTGTTGTTTACCCTTGATTCACGCAGGGATGTATTATCAAGGCATGCACAAGTAGCTAGAGTTTCGACTTAGGGATAAGAAGAAACCATTGAAGAACGCTCTGCCGAACCTTGAAGGTTACTGCCCAGACGCCCAAGTAGTTGCCCAGGCAACCATCGATTAGTTGCCAAGGCAACCCCCGTTGTGCAAGTTGCCGCAACTGAGTTGCCCGTGCACTCTTTTACCAAGACGATCTAATCGGCTATCACACCTCAACTCACGATAACCTGGCCTATCTCTCTCATTTGAATTCATCTTTTCTTTTACTTTATTGCTTTCTAGATTAGTCATTAGTTAAACTCCTATAATCCTTTACTTGTGTTTTTACTTTTTACAGTGCAAGAGACTAGATTCTTGAAGTAGCACCAATCCCTGTGGAGACGATATCTTTTATACTATAACTTGCGACGTGTATACTTGCACATTTGCGTAGCACTTATTACGCGCAACAGTGCCCGAAATTGGCTCTAATGAAAATAAAAATAAATGTCCCGGTAATTAAATTGATAAAAGCCTATTGTTCACATAGAATCTTGGAAATCAACTTGTACACAACTACGCACACACATTGTCACAAGCATTATAGTTCGATTTCAGGTAATTTTTGTGCTATCCGAAAAATTAAAAGGTGATCATACTTTGTGCCACGGTTCCGAGGTTTGAATTCAAGTTTGAAGCATGTCTTTGATGATTAAAGTCTTGGTAAGTAATTGTTAGTTTGCATTGCTTGAGGACAAGCAATAGTTTGAGTTTGGGGGTGTGATAAGTGTTCAAAAGTACTATTTTTTTTACCCTTTATACTCATATTATTGTTAGACTTAAGCTCATATTAGTTCCATAATTAGTCATTCATGCATTAATTCATGTTTCTTTCCACCGTTGAGCTTGATTACATAACTTGGTGATTTTTGTGGAAAAAGATGCTGCTTTGGTGTGTTTTTGTGTGTGTGCAGAATCACTTGCCTAAACAAGGCTAGAACCAGTTGCCAGGGCAGTGCATGAAGGAGATGCCGAGCTAGCTTCTAGGGCAATGCTTGAAGGAGATGCCGAGCTAGTTGCCAAGGCAATTTTCGACAAAGAATAAGATGATATGGTATTTGAAATTGATGACTAGATAAGCCCAAGATGACGTGGAGCAAAGTTAAATTCCAAAGGAGTTTGATTTCCATGAAGAGGTTAAAGAGAAATTAAATCCCAAGAAGATAGGAGAAGTTCTAGAAGGAATTTAAATATAATAAAGAATTATATTCTTTTAAGATAATTTAACTCCAACTTAACTTCCTCCTCAAGAAGGATTTGACCTAGCCATCTCCTATTTAAAGGACCACGCCGTCAAAGAGAGGTGAGCAAGAAGAGAGAAATTTTGACAAAACTCCAAAGGGGCAAGAGGGGAGAGATTTCGACAAGGGAGAAAGCTTGGAGGGAGAGTTCGATTGAGAGGTTTTCCAAAGAGGGCTGATCGATTTCTTCTTCTTCTTTGCTTCCATTAGATTCATGGTTTGGGGATTATTCTTTGTATATCTTTTGAACCCAACCATGAACTAACTTGATTGGTTGGGGTTATTGTGTTTTGTTGTTGTGAAAAACAATTGGATTTTGTTTAGGTTTTTGAGTTGCAATTCAATTTTCAAAGTTTGTTCATTCTTGGTTCTCAATCTTGTTTGCGAGTGAATTGGGAGAGGAGCGCAAGATTGGTTGTTGTTCACCCTTCATTCTTTTGAACCCAACCATGAACTAACTTCATCTATTTATCTAATATCGGGAGAGTTAGATTCAAGAAACGAATGAGCATGGTCTTTATTCAATTAATTGATGGTGAAGACTAATCTGGCTTAGAAATAAGTTTAGGATTTCAACGGCTAAGAGGAGCGCAAGATTGGTTGTTGTTCACCCTTGATTCACGCAGTGATGTATTATCAAGGCATGTACAAATAGCTAGAGTTTTGACTTAGGGATAAGAAGAAACCATTGAATAACGCTTCGCCGAACTTTGGAAGTGAATACTCAATTGCCCAGGCAATCGACTCATCCTTAATTGCCCAGGCAATCGCGGGAGCATTGCCCAAGCAATCTGATCAGACAACGAGGGGGAATTGCCCTGGCAACCGACCAGGCAACACGGTAGAATTGCCCAGGCAATCAACCAGGCAATTGCAACCAAATTGCCCTGGCAATCGACTAGGCAATCGTAACAGAATTGCCCTGGCAATCCGGCTGCTACTCAATCACCACAACGAACTATTCGATCATCACTCCACAAATCACGATAACCGACCTACACTATCTTATATAATTACATCTTTATTTTATTTATTGCTCTTAGTTTATTCGTTAGTTAGAACTCCTACAATTATCAATTGTGTTTTTACTTTTACAGTGTGATAACTAAGACAAAGTGGCCCAAACCAATCCTTGTGGAGACGATACTCGATACTTATCATATCACTTTATTACTTGCGACGTGTATACTTGCACAATTGCGTAGCACTCAATACGCGCAACAGTAAACCCTTCCCTTTTCCTTTTGTTTGTTTCTTTTTTTATTTCGTATTTACACCTATGCAAGAAAGAAAGGAGAGAAGTGATTACCACTGAAGGTTTTCGTTTTTTATTTGATTCTTGGATCTGGTCACTCAGTACAAAATGGTTGGATACATTTGATATATATGCCCCTTTTTGTTCTGATCTTGTTTGGTAGATAGAAAGAAAAGTATACATATTTGGTAGATTTGGTTGCTGACACTCATTTTTTCTTTTCTCGCATGTCCGGTGGTTGGTACAGCGGCATGATGGAGGCGTTCTTTCGGGCAGATATATTCTTGGCTGTTGGATCAGATCTGGTCCAACGGCTGAGATTGCATGAGAAACGGACGGCCCTGATTTGATTTGGTAAAACGAGGCTGCACGAGATCTTGCCACGTGGTGCTTGGTACACAAACGGTCAGCGCGTGTTCCTCAATCGCGTGTGGGTGACGATTGGCCTGCGCGTGCATCTCACTCGCGGCCAGCTGGAGGGTCTTGATCAATCTAGAGTCGTTGGATCAAGATCTGATCCAACGGCCCAGATTGGGCTACGCAATGAATAAGAATAATTAGGGTTTAGTTATCTGATATGGATTAGGATTTTGGGCCAAATGGGCATGTATTTTATGTAATGTACATTTAATGTTTGTAATTGGACTGAACATTATAATACATTTGGGTTTAATATATTTAGATATATTTTAATACAACCCATTACCAATAATAATAATAATAATAATAATAATAATACAAAAATACAAAAATACATACACACATGCACATATAATATACATACATGCAAGCATACATGCAAATTAACATATATATCATATACATTTAAACACATAACATACATATATATTCGTTCACACATAATTAATATAACTATACACATATTGTACATACACAAACAATGCATACATAAAATATAAACATACATATGGCACACATAAACCATGATAATTATTAATGCGTACACATACATAATATATATATAATATACATGCACTCACACATATCACACACATATTTTACGTACATACTAATCACACGTACATAATAAATGTATAATATATAATATATGTACACATGCAATAATAATATATATTAATAATTACATAATATTTACAAACCAGATAAAAATGAGTGATTACAGTTGCCCCTCTTTGCTTGTTCTTGTGGAACGGGAACAAAGCAAAGATCATAAGCACTCATTTTTATCCGACTTCCCTATTTGTAGCTTCGGAATCACGTGTTCTTCTGGAACTTTCCGATTTTCCTTAGCTGAATCTTCATGTTCGTAAGTTCCCCCTATATAGAACTTCTTCACCTTCTGATCTTAGAGCTACAAGTTCCTCCTATATAGAACCTTTCGCTTTCTCGGGAGGATCCTTCGAACTAAAAGTTATTCTTATATAGAAATTTTTATCCTAAAATCCTGGAGTTAGGGTTTTTCCTATATAGAACCTTTCACTCTAAAGTTTCGAGCTACGAGTCCCTCCTATATAGAACTTTTCACTCTTAGAAGGTAAAGCTTGGAGTCCTTCCTATATATAACTCTTCGCCTTCAATGTTGCGGGTTTTTCCTATATAAAACCTTCTGCGTCACGGATGGATTCTTCAGACTGGAGTTCCTCCTATATAGAACTGCTAGTCTTCAAACCCTGGAGCCGCAAATCCTTCCTATATAGAACTTTTTGCTTCTGAAATCTCGGTGTTACGGGTTCTTCCTATATGGAACCTTTCACTGCGAGGGCTCGAAAATATAGGCTCTTCCTATATAGAACCTTTATCTTCAAATTTGGGATTCACGCCAAAATGGCTACCGATCTTTCTGGACTCACGCTACTAAGGCTGCCAAAATCTTTTTCAAATTTAGGGATTCACGCTGAAAATGACTACTGAAATCTGGCCTCACGCTACTAAGGTTGCCGAAATCTTTCTTCAAATAAATCTACCTCTTCAATACGAAGTCGTAGATCAAAAGCCATTGGTGACCTGTAAGTACCTGTTTAATATAGACAAAAATGTTGTAATAGATGAGTTAGCATACTCCTAATCCTGAGGATGCCTAACTATACATGATGCACGAATGTCAATATTCTGATGCGCCCGCTTCCGCAATCAGTCCATCTCGACTTTTTGCTTGCTTTCCCTTCCTTTTCTTCTTCTGGTGGCGGTACCCCATCTCACTATTGGGTTCAACCATTTCAGCCTTTCTTTTTTCTGAGTTCTCGGTTCTAAGTTCTAAAGTGCCCTTTCGGGTTTTCGCTTTAGATTTTTTTAGGCGCCCTTACGGGTTTTCACCTGGGAGATCTCTATTGTCGTCTTGAATATTTTCTCAGACAAGTATGAATGGTGCATGACACTGGTTATCTTATTCTGATGCTCGAAACCCTCCCCTCGTCGTGCCTGGACATACATTATGTCGAAACGCTATTGTAAAAACAGCATGTGTACAAACTTGTTGTACACATAATAAGTAAAAACCGAAATTATTATAATTATTGTAATTATAGATAATCTTGTTTATATACATTTTAATACTAAAAATTTATTGTAATTATCAAATACTATTGAAATATATATATCTAATGAAACCTAATTAAAGTAGAATCAGATTCTACATATTTAATTATATTCGGTTAAATATATTGTATAGTTAATGAATCCAAATTTAATTAGAATTAGGTTTTTAAATGCTATATAATGGCATAAGGTCTATCAGCCGAAGATATGCCTTTTTGCAAAAAAACTTCTCTAACAGTTAGAGAAGTAAAATATTGTTCGTTTCATTCGGGTGGACTGCGTAGAGGTCGAAATGCTATTGTGACAACTTGGATTTGATATCGTGCTAGAAGAATTGGATTCTCGTAACTCCCTGCGGTTTTTCAATTTTATTTAAAGTAATGTTTCAACCTTTTTCACCCCGGATTCGTTCCTCGTACATGGATCACTGGCGGAATACGCTTGATAATTTTTCGTTGCACCATGGGGTGTACCGGCGTTTCCCAACACACTTTAGTTCATATTTTTTTGAAGCACTTTAATTGTCAAAGTTTTATTTTGGGCCAAAACGATCCTACTGATATGAAAACTGTTAGTCAACTAATGATCAGCGCCTTGAGATACTTGACAAAATGGCACGTCAGCTAAAAATAATTTTATATTTTATAAGATTTTATAAAATTATTTTTGGCTGACGTCAGTGGCGGAACTCAACATTATTTATTGAATGGTCCTTTTAATTTTTTTAGATATAGGAGGGCCAATAATAAATTATACTATATTTTTTGAAGGGTTAAAAGAACAATTTTATCATATAAAATATAAATTTTTTAATATTTTTGTTTGTGGAGGCCATGGTCCTAAGGGCATTACTTCTCTAGCTGACGTGTTATTCTATCAAGTCATTATCTTTGTCTATATAATATTGTCACATCAATATACAATATCATGTAAGTTTGCTATGTCATTTCAAGGTGTTGATTAACGATTTTTATCTTCAAAAAAATTATTTTGACTCAGAATACAACGTTGAAGATTAATGTGCTTCAAAAAATAGAAATAAAAATAACTATTCAGTCAAACAACATTTTTTGACTTTATGCCTTCGTATAACTCCGTCTATTCTTTTAACTATGTCAGTTACAAGTTTTAGTTTTATTAATGTAATTAATCCTCAACTAATTAATCGATAGTAAAATAGAACTAAAATAATTAAAAATTAGGAGTACTATGTAATAAGGTACTAAAATCAAGTTGGATTGGTGGGAAACGCGGAGATATCAGGAAGTGCGGTGGTGGCAAAAATCGAGAATGATTTGGTTTTCGATAAGAGATTAACACTACGTTCTTTTATTAGAAATGTTTTTTTTCGAGTTAAAGGCTATTGATTGTTTGATCCATTAGTGAACATTATTGTAATAACACGTTTAGACCTAAAACTCAAACTAAATCCAGACCCAATACCAATACCCATTAACCCTAATCCGACCTGGATTTTAACCCAACACAAATTTAAAATTACTAAAATATCCTTTACTCTAATTAATCTAACCCTAACTCTAATACCCTCATCTGCCGCCACCGCCAGTGTCGCTGCTCCTACCGCCGCTGCGTCGCTCATCCTTCGTCCGTCGTTCTTAAATCGACAAACCCCAAAATCAAATCTAAAACCCTAAACCAAATAAAATAAACCCTACCCTAGAACTGACCATCCCTATGTCTCAACCTCACCCCTAACCTCAACAACCCAACAACCAATCCCTAAAAATCTAGCCTTGCATCCATCTTCCAGATCTGCAAACAATAAAAAATGAGGTTATTATTTTTATGTAAAAATCAGTTTATAAAACCGAAACTAAAGAGTTCAAAAAAGGGAGGACGGGGAGGAAAAAACAAGTGAGTGGGAGCTTTTTCATTCAAAAAAATTTGTAACAAAAGGGATTTCGAAAAAAAAAACTGAGTGAAAAAGGGGTCCCGAATCTGAAAAAATTATAAAGGGAATTCGAAATAAAAAGAAGGTAGTTTCCAGTTTTTTACATGCTTTGTTTCTTTGTTTCGAATAAAAAAACAAAAAAATCACTATGTGTTCTTCAATCTAAAAACAAAACACAGATTTGGTTTTTTTAATCTAAAACTCAAATCTTTTTTTGTTTTGTTTTAAAACCGAAATTATCAAATCAAAAAGGGGAAAGTTCGAAAGCTGCGTTACACCGCTACCCTCCGTCATGAGGTTATCGCTGATGACCGGCCGTGAGGAGGGGAAGCGCGACGGCCACCTTTAGTCGAGAGAGAAAAGAGTATTTAGGTTAGGGTTTTTTCTGTTTTTATTAAACTGTTTCAAACAAAAAAAATCACCCCTTTTACTTAAACCGGCCAAAACACAAAACGACGCCGTATAAGCCAGACCCGCGCGATGACCCGACCCGAGGGGAGGATCCGCATATTTTGGGTAAATTATCCTACAGGCCCCCGCTCTTTCACCCCGCTTTTATTTTGTCTAGGGGTTAATCACAGTTTCAGTCCTTCCCCTTTCATCCCACTTTAAATTTTATTTTTTATTTTGTATTGTACTTTTAATTTGTATTTTGCTTCAATTTAGCCCATATTTTATTTAATCTTAATATTTTAATTACTATATAGTCCTCTAAATAAACCTCTTTGCATTTTAGCCCCTTCATTATGTTTGTTTTATACATGTAAATAATATTTATATTGTATATTATATATTTCATTTGTGTATTTTACTATTATATATTTTTATATATTATATATAAAAATCGTATTATGTTTATTAAATATATATATATATTTGATATATAAAATATATTTCATAATATATTATGAGTATTATTATACGTTATATTTTTAAAAATAAAATGTTGAAGTATTATCTAGGTATAATTATTTGTACATATTATTATATTATATTAATTAATATTATGAGTATTTACCTTTTATCATGTATGTAAATATATATATGTATATGTTATAGCTTTAAATATATGCACAATATATATAGCTTTATATGTTATTTTTATATATGTATATTTTATATACGTGCCCATATTTATTAGTCATTTTATGCCTTATATTTCGTTCATGCATCTCAATTTATTCGCATCTTTTTAGTTTTTTTACGACATCAAAAAGGTTTTTAAAAGAAATTAATTTTGAATTTTAAAACTTCGAGAAATCATATCTTTGGCGTACAGGGATGTGATTTTCTTAAATTTTTTAAGAAAACGGGAAACCGTGTCCCAGGCGCATAAGGATGCGGTTTTCTCAATATTTTCAGCATTTAAGAATCGTTTTTAAATTTTGATCGAATTTGCAATTTCCAATACCAAGACATTAAATAATCGGCTAGGTGCCAATTTTGGGCGGTGTTGGGGTACTAATCCTTCCCCATTTGTAACCGACTTCCGGACCCAAATTTTGAATCTCTGGTTTTATTTTGGTGTTCAGTCTACCATTTTTAAATGATCAGTGGCGACTCCATATTTTAATTTTGAAATCGGGCGGGCGTTTTCTAAACTAAATTAAATACATCAAAAGAAATTTTACAAAACCAGAAAAACGCCGGACGGATTTGGGTGATTACAACTGGCGACTCCGCTGAGGACCTTTTAAAAAGAGAGTCAAGCCACGAGTCGATTATATTTTAGTCTTGGTCGTTGGAAATAGGTGAATTCAATTTAATTTAAAATATGATTCTGTCATATTTTACCATGAGTCATGCATTTTATTTTCTGTAAATATAACTTATTTACTTTTAATGCATTCTACGAGCTTTCTACCCGAGCTCTGTCCTTTTAAGTGGAAGTGTGATACCGCCTTCGTGTGGGTTACCACCGTATAGGTTGGTGAATCGCTTTCGAGATATATTTTTTATGCTTTCGTGTGGGTTACCGTCGTATAGGCATAAGGGATGTATCCCCCTGAATTGAACTTGGTCCGTTTGAAACCTATAATGGGTGAGGATCAGGGGCCTTGCTACCTTTAGTAAGGGACAGCGAGGACAATTCGAGTACCCTTCCCTAGAACCAAAACCCGCATATGGTGAGCCGTAGGAGCCAACCTTTTAGAGCCATGCAAAACTCTTCCCATTTAGCGGTTATCCTTTTAGGCTTTGATGCATTTTTTCTATGTACAGTTTTTTATCTGCTTTATTTTTTACCCTAATTACCATTTAATTTGTTCATTTGATTATTTTAAATTCGAACTGACCCATTTATTTTTTTTGTGATCACATCATATTAAATCTGCTCATTTTGGCATTCACTACATGACACGTCATAACACTCTAAGTTTTGCATTTTAACAGCATGAAATGCTAATTCACGACTAGTTCTCAATTTGAAAAATTATTATCGGGAGAAAATCTAGTACTTTAGATAACAATGCAATATTCAAAGTTGCAAATGAATCCCGCGAGTTTAGAAATTTGTGCCATGAGAACCATTTTTGAATCAGTATTTTCGCATCTATGACATGCACCTCGCATTCACATGCATGCATTTTGAAATTAGTCCCTGGGTTACCCCATTTGTACAACCAAGCTGGTCGATCTAGCACCTTACAGAACCTCTACAAGAGCCCGATCTTGGGGCATATCCGAAAGTGTTTGTC
This sequence comes from Hibiscus mutabilis, assembly GCA_019671005.1. Classification (NCBI taxonomy): domain Eukaryota; kingdom Viridiplantae; phylum Streptophyta; class Magnoliopsida; order Malvales; family Malvaceae; genus Hibiscus; species Hibiscus mutabilis. The sequence continues at coordinate 47,180,539 of CM033729.1, read as the reverse complement.
GCAAACACCATGCCTCCGACAAGGCTTCAATTTGGGGGCATTCTCTATCAAGGTTCAGAAATAAGCATTCAATAGCTACATATCATCACCGTTCATCATTGATCCCAAAAAGATGAGTTGCCACGAACCAACACAGCAAATTTGTGAACCTAGCCTAGGGGGCAACATAATACCTTCATGAGGACAACGAAAACCCTTTAGAAAAGGTGAACCTGGAAGTTAAATTTGCTACAAGAGCAGTTTCAGACGATGGTATAGAACGAACAAAATTTTGGGGCATACACCCAGATGAAAGCTGATTCAAAAAAGGTGATCGAACCCGGAGAAGGTTGGGGAACCGACACACACGAAAGACTAAGAGCTTGATTTGACCAGTCAAGAGTCAAGGCCATCCCTTTGAGGGCAAAGAAAAGAAATCATATCACATTCATGCATTTAGTTGCATTCATCTTTCATTGAACCATTTTTGCATACGTCATACATTTAGATTAAGTGCATACACCGAAGTCATCATGCATTTAGATAGACACATGTATTTAGGTAAAAAGTTAAGATGCACTCATTTTTGCTTGTACATAAAAACAGGTCCACGAAAGAGGCCGAAGAACGGCAACTATGAGGATAACAATATGACGGCCAACCTTAGTCTTGGAGGACGCCAAACACAGAGAAGTTGTTGAAACATATAAATAAAAGGTATCAGCGACAAAATTTTTGATCAATTACTGACAAATGTTTTTTTCCTTTGTAGGATTTGATTTCTCCGACAATGGTGTGGCGGAAACCAACATTTTCTAGATTCTCACTCCTGCCAGCAGAAATAAATCATTACAGATCCTGCCCTCTATCGATAGAGAAGTAGAGCAAATTTTCCAGACATTGTCTCGTTCTCAATGGCACAATAGTCCAACATTTTGCAAATCATGCCTACGTCAGTGGTGGTGGGCCAATTTAGTTTAGATATTACCTCCGTCAGTGGTGTTGCAGATCAAATTTTCCTTCCAGATCCTATCTCTTCGTCGGTGATGTAGTGGATCTCATATTTTGATGGTCTAGTCTCTCCATCAGTGGTGTAGCAGACCAAATCTCACTCAGGTCTTGCCTCTTCGATAGTGTTGCAGCTAGACCAAACTTTTCCTTGGAATTTACTTTTTTATTATAGTTACAAAAAAATTTCAAAATAATCAAAATAAAAAAAGGAAAAAAAAGCAAAAAAATGAAGAAAAATGAAGAAAATGGGTCAAAAAAACAATCAAAAAATCAAAAAAAAGTTAAAAAAATCAATAAAAAACAAACAAAAAGAGCAAAAAAATCAAGTTTGATTTACCCGATCATGTCACTCCGTTGATGGTACGGCTCCGTCTAAGTTGCTGAAATCCAATCTTGCTTCTCTGTTGATGGCGTAGTAGGATCCAAATTGCTGAAACTCGATTATGTCCTTCCGTTGACGATCTTGTCTCTCCGTCGGTGGTGTAGCATATATAACATTTTAAAGATCTTGTTTCTCTGTTGATGGTGCAACAGATCAAAGTTTTCCTATGGATCTCGACTTTTCGCCAGTGATATAGCAGATCATGTATTTTTCAGATCTCGCTTTACCGTTGATGGTATAATAGATCAAAATTTTGAAGATCTTATTTCTCCGTTGATGGTGTAATAGATCAAAATTTTCCTTTGAATCTCGTCTCTTCTCTAGTGATGTAGCAGATCCCGTATTTCCCAAATCTCGCTTCTCCGTTGATGGTGCAACAGATCAAATTTTTGTCAAGGTCTCATTTCTCCGTTATTGGTAGAACTAGACCAAATTTCTTTCTCGAATCTTGTCTCTTTCTTATAGTTGTAGGTCGAAAAAAATCAGAAAAAAAAAACAAAAATAAAAAAGTCAAAAAAAGAAAAAGTCAAAAAGAATCAAAAAATGAAAAAATGAAAATTAGAAAAATGGAAAATGGAAAATGGAAAAAGAAAATTAATCAACTTTCATTATTCAATCCTGCTTCTCCGTTGATTGTGTAGTAGGGTTCAAGTTAATGTTCTATTTCTCCATTGATGGCGAGGTAGAATCCAAATTATCGTCCGATCTTGTCCCTCCGTTGATGGTGTGGCTGGGTCCAAGTTGTTGCTATTCAATCATGCTTCTCCGTTGATGGTGTAGTAGGGTTCAAGTTGATGTTCTGCTTCTCTGTTGATAGCGAGGTAGAATCCAAATTATCGTCCGATCTTGTCCCTCCGTTGATGGTGTGGCTGGGTCCAAGTTGCTGCTATTTAATCATGCTTCTCCATTGATGGTGTAGTAGGGTTCCAGCTAGTGTTCTGCTTCTCCGTTGATGGTGTAGTGGAATACAAATTGCTATCTGTTCTCTTCCCTCCGTTGATGGTGTGGATGGGTCCAAGTTGCTGCTATTTAATCATGCTTCTCCGTTGATGGTGTAGCAGGGTTCCAGTTAGTGTTCTGCTTCTCCGTTGATGGTGTAGTAGAATACAAATTTTTATCTGTTCTCTTCTCTCGTTGATGGCGTTGATGGGTCCAAGTTACTATTATCCGATCTTACTCCTTCGTTGATGGTTTAGTAGGGTCCAAGATGTTATTATTCGATCTTACCCCTCTGTTGATAGTGTGGTTAGATCCAAATTTACTGACTTTCAAGTTCTCTTTATCAATGTTGTAGCTAAAAAAAACAAAAAAACAAAAAAAAGAAAGAAAAGAAAGAAAAAAAAAGAAAAGAGAGAGAGAGAGAGAAAAGAAAAAGAAGAATAAATTTTCAATTTTCTGATCTTGCCCCTTTCGTCAGAGTTGTAGTTGGATCAGACATTAGAACTATTATCCATCGATACTGCCTCTTCGTCAGTGTTGCAGCTGGATCGAATTTTGTAAACCCTGCCTCTTCGTCAGTGTTGCAGCTGATTCGAATCTCCTTTAGGTATTTGTTCATCATCAATAATGTAGCAAGTTGAACTCATTTTGCTTCCCCAACAGATAACCCCCTATTTCGAAGATTTTGCTTCCCCGAGAGTGACAAAGTAGATCAATCAAGTCAAGAAAGAAGACACGCATCAAAGAGAAAGAAGATCTATCGAAGAAAGAAGACATACGTCAAGAGGGGAGAAGCTCAGCCGGCCCAGATAAAACAGGTCATTTTTAGTCTTTGCTCTATTGTTGTTACACAACAATGAGCAAAAAGGAGCAGCTGTAATAACCCGTTTAGACCCAAAACCCAAACTGAACCCAGACCCAATACCAATACCCATTAACCCTAACCCGACCCAAATCTTAACCTAACCCAAATCCAAAATTACCAAAATACCCTTTACCCTAATTAATCTAACCCTAACCTTAATACCCTCATATGTCGCCGCTGCTCCCGCCGCCGTCGCGCCATTCATCCTCCGTCTATCGTTCTTAAACTGAAAAACCCTAAAATCAAATCTAAAACCATAAACCAAATAAAATAAACCTACCCTAGAACTGACCATCACTATGTCTCAGCCTTACCCCTAACCTCAACCACCCAACAATCAATCCCTAAAAATGCAGCCTTGCATCCATCTTCCAGATCTTCAAAAAATAAAAAATGGGTTGTTATTTTTATGTAAAAGTCGGTTTATAAAATCGAAACTAAAGAGTTCAAAAAAGAAATGATAGGGGAGGAAAAAACCCAGTGAAATGGGCTTTTTCATTCAAAAAAAATCTGTAACAAAGGGGATTTCGAAAAAACTGAGTGAAAAAAGGGTCCCGAATTTGAAAAATTGTAAAGGGAATTCAAAATAAAAAGAAGGTAGTTTCCAGTTTTTTACATGCTTTGTTTCTTTATTTCGAATAAAAAACAAAAAAATCACTATGTGTTCTTCAATCTAAAAACAAAACACAGTTTTGTTTTTTTTTAATCTAAAACTCAAATATTTTTTTTGTTTTGTTTTAAAACTGAAATTATCAAATCAAAAAGGGGAAAGTTTGAAAGCTTATCTGCGTTACACCGCTACCCTCCGCCGTGAGGCTATTGCCGATGACCGGCCCTGAGGAGGGGAAGCACGGCGGCCGCTTCTAGTTGAGAGAGAAAAAAGTATTTAGGTTAGGGTTTTTTTGTTTTTATTAAACTGTTTTAAACAAAAATATCACCCCTTTTACTTTAACCGGCCAAAACACAAAACGACATCGTATAGGCCAGACCCACACGGTGACCCGAGGGGAGGATCCGCGTCTTTTGGGTTTTGGGTAAATTACTCTATAGGCCCTCGATCTTTCACTCGCTTTTATTTTGTCAAGGGGTTAATCACAGTTTCAGTCCTTCCCCTTTTTTCCCGCTTTAAATTTCATTTTTTATTTTGTTTTGTACTTTTAATTTGTATTTTGCTTCAATTTAGCCCATATTTTATTTAATCTTAATATTTTAACTACTTCATAGTCCTCTAAATAAACCTCTTTGCATTTTAGCCCCTTCATTATGTTTGTTTTATACATGTAAATAATATTTATATTGTATATTATATATTTCATTTGTGTATTTTACTATTATATATTTTTATATATTATATATATAAATCGTATTATGTTTATTAAATATATATATATATATTTTTGAGATATAAAATATATTTCATAATATATTATGTGTATTATTATACGTTATATTTTTAAAAATAAAATGTTGAAGTATTATATAGGTATAATTATTTGTACATATTATTATATTATATTAATTAATATTATGAGTATTTACCTTTTGTCATGTATGTAAATATATATATATGTATATGTTATAGCTTTAAATATATGCACAATATATATAGCTTTATATGTTATTTTTATATATGTATATTTTATATACGTGCCCATATTTATTAGTCATTTTATGCCTTATATTTCGTTCATGCGTCTCAATTTATTCGCATCTTTTGTGTTTTTTTACGAAATCAAAAAGGTTTTTTAAAAGAAATTAATTTTGAATTTTAAAACTTTGAGAAATCATATTTCGAGCGTACAGGGATGTGATTTCCTCGAATTTTTCAAGAAAACAGGAAACCGTGTCCTAGGCACATAGGGATGCGGTTTTCTTAATATTTTCGGCATTTAAGAATAGTATTTTAAATTTTAATCGAATTTTCAATTTCCAATACCAAGACATTAAATAATCGGCTAGGTACCAATTTTGGGCGGTGTGGGGTGCTAATCCTTCCCCATCCGTAACCGACTCCCACACCCGAATTTTGAATCTCTGGTTTTATTATGGTGTCCGGTCTACTGTTTTTAAATGATCGGTGGCGACTCTATATTTTAATTTCGAAATTGGGCGGCCGTTTTCCAAACTAAATTAAATACATCAAAAGAAATTTTACAAAACTGAAAAAGGGAGTTCCAGACGGATTTGGGTGATTACAATTATGTATGGTGTAGCAATACTTGTTTTTTTATTGAATAAGAGAGCGGCAGAAGTCTTGAATATTTATGTAGTAAGTCTGCAATACAAGGACCAAAAATGTCCTTATTAACAAGAGAAATAACATCAAGAATTAAAAGTGGAAATGCAGCAATGAGATGCATCCGAAAGTTTAGCGAGTGAATCAGCCACCATGTTGGACTCTCGTGGAGTCCAACTTATCTCTGTGTTCTAATTTCTGTCTCGGAGTTGATTGATCGCATTAACCGAGGAGAAATGGCTCGAAGAAGAGCTTGCATTGTTGATAAGCTTGATCGCTCTTGCATTGTCTGATTGAATCTGAACCTGCTGGAATCCATGAGCCCATGCGATCTGCATTTTAATGTATAATCCCCACAATTCAAGTTGCAATACATCCGATATCCCAACGGTTTTGGCGAAGCCAATAATCCAGTTACCATTGGAGTCCCGGATCACACTTTCGACCGAGCCTAGGCCTGTCAAGTGGTCAATGGCAGCATCAGTATTCAAGTGAACCCATCCTTCTTGAGGGCATTGCCAATGAAGCAAATGTGGAAGATGCGGGCCCAAATGATCCTTTCCTGAAAGATGATCATGAAGGTGCGATGCCAAAGTTACACTGTTGCAAAATGATATTCACCGAAGGACAGCTCCTATTAAAAATATATTCATTCCTGCGCTTTAAAATATTCTAAGTAAGCGATACTTGTGAAGTGTTTTGTTTCTCTTTGTATTTCCGATTATTATTGTATGTTTTTTCTTTTAAAATAGAGAGATTTTTTAATAAGGCATACAATAATTATGTATAACCTTTTTCATACATAAAATTATATTTTGTCGAGCAAAAATATTAAAAAGTTAGGAATAGTATGTATGGGAGTCGAGTTATACATGGTGCCATCCTGTCAATTAGGCAGAATAAACCATTTAAAGCATTTTACAATATCTTACCTTTCATTTCATATTTCCATATATATATATGAAAACGTTGGCATATTAGGTTAACCCTGGTTGTGTGTGAGCATTTTCAATATAGTTTCCATGGCGGAGAATGTCAAACAGTTTCTTTGTGTTTGGCCTTTCGGCCTTAAGGGATTGGTCTCCACGGCTGCCACCCTCGCCTTCTTCTTCTTCCTCGTTGCTTGTGCAGCTCTGCTTAATTGGATGGATATTGTAAGTCTTCCCTTAGTTTTTTTTTTAATTATATATATATATATTGAATTCTGGTGTATTTGTTTCTCAGCCTATTATACGGGGGACAGCATCCGGCCAGGAGATTTTTACTTCACGAAGTTCTAATATTCATCGTGAGATGATCGTGTATCATCTGAACTGCACTAATATAACACAAAAATGCCCGGACAATTACCCGTTGGCGTTTGAGCCGGGAGAATCGACGACGGAAGCTTGTCCGGATTACTTCCGGTGGATCCACCAAGATTTGAAGCAATGGGAAACTTCGGGGATTACCAAAGAGATGTTCGAGAGGGGGATTCCGGGTGCGGATAACCGGCTGGTGATTGTCAACGGAAGCCTTTATGTGGAGAAGTACAGGCCGTCGTTTCAAACCAGGGATGTGTTTACAATATGGGGCATTTTGCAGCTTCTAAGGTTGTACCCTGGAAAAGTACCAGACCTGGACCTTTTGTTTTTCACCGGAGACACCACCGTGGTTATGAAAAGAGACTACGAAGGACCCAACGCCACAGTGCCGCCGCCGGTGTTTCATTACTGTGGAGAGAAGGAGTCGCTGGACATTGTGTTCCCTGACTGGAGCTTCTGGGGATGGTAAATTCCGGTGCATATTGCCTAAAGTTACACGTAGTTAATGGTTTTGTATATGTTAATAGACTATTCGTATTGCGAAAATGACTCTGGACAAGCTCTTTGTCATGTCTTAAAAAACGAAAAACATTAATTACACATTGTAAGATAAATGAGATGCCCTGAGATATAAATGTGGTATCATTGCACATCCAATTAAAAATGTCTTTAAAAAAATGGTAATGGCTCTAAGTCGGTGGGCATTTGAAGGAGATAATACCTGCTTTTGATACAGAAAGGCATAAAAATAAAAAGTGTTTAGATTTACCGCAATTAGGCTGCTAATTATATTCACTTTGCTTTGTTGTGACAGGCCAGAGCTTAACATAAAGCCATGGGAGCAGATATTGAGGGCAATAAAGGAAGGGAGGGAAAGGATCAAGTGGGAAGAGAGATAACCTTATGCCTTCAGGAGGGGTAGCCCCTACGTTGCTGCAGATAGGGTAGACCTTTTGAAATGCAACCGTTCGGATGAAAATGAGTGGAATGTTCGGCTTCATAGGTAGGTAATAAATTGCAGTTGCGGATGTGGTTGCAACGTTAAGGTTGTGGACGTTGTGGCTATTGCGGCGTTATTTTTCTCTGAAAAATATTTATAATTTTTAATGAGGTTACGGTTTACGGTGTTGTGGCGACCTCCAAAATCGTTACAATGCGTCCGTTATACTGAATTGCGGCCGCAATTTAATACTTAAACTGGTTGAAATCATAAGAAATTTGATAAATGCTGAATGCTGATGCCAAGCCAAACTTGTTATTGATTCAGTATTGGCCTAAAGAAATAGGAGAAGGTTTCAGGAATCCTAAATTAGAAGATCAATGCACCCACAGGTACAAACGAAAAACCCTTATCATCTCATTGTTATGGAACTAAATTTCGAGTTCGAACAGCTTTGAGTCTAACAAGATTTTGAACTTTTCTTGTGGTACAATTGGTGTCCAGATATAAAATTTATATTGAAGGAGGGACATGGTCTGTAAGTGAGAAATACATATTTGCATGCGACAGTATGACCTTGATGATAAAGCCTGTATACTATGATTTCTTCTCGAGAAGCATGGTTCCGATGCAGCATTACTGGCCGATCCGCAGCGAGAACAAATACAGACATCTTAAATTCGCGGTTGAATGGGGCAACAATCATACTCGCGAGGTACGTATTTGCAACAAATGGAAACATGGTTTGCAATGAATTCGATCATTTATATATCTTGTGAAACATTCCATGAACTTACAGGCACAGGACATAGGGACTGCAGGAAGCAAATATATTGAAGAGATGCTGGCAATGCGAAATGTGTACGATTACATGTTTCATTTGTTGAACGAATATGCGAAACTCTTGAGGTTCAAGCCAACAATACCCCCGAAAGCCCAAAGGGTCTGCGCCGAAACCATGGTGTGCTCGAACAAAGATTTATGGAAGGATTTCATGGTGCAGTCGATGGTGAAGTCTCCTAGTGACAAACTCCCCTGCACATTGTCTCCCCCATATGAACCCGAAGCCATTCGAGCTTCTCTCGAAGCAAAAGAGAAAATAGCTAAGCAAATGGAGACATGGGAGGCTAAGTATTGGGAAAAACAAAACAAGAAGAAGCAACAGATAGAAATCCAAACCAGACATTAAAGAAAATTCTAATGTATTACAGATCATTACACCAATCATATGGAAGAACATTGTAATTCGAATACTAGACAGATTTTCGAAACAGCATTCGAAAACAGGGGAATTCCTACCTTTATATCACACCATTTGGACTATAGGGGATTACTTTGGATATTATAGTATATAATCTTTTCTGATTCAATTTAGATACAGAGAAAGAAGATTATTGTAGCATGAGATTATTTGAAGAAATTAAAGAGCTCGAGATTTGATGATGTCCAAGCTCATCTCGCTCGGATCGGTCGCCTGCAACTCGGATTGAATCCCATTTTAAAATCATTTTTTAACAAATAATTTTAGCACAAATCATATACTACCCAAACCCCTCCACACCATAAATGATTTTAAAAATAATATATATCGATTGATCATTTATCAAATACCATAACATGTTCTTAATTCATGTTACACTTGTGAAAAAGGGAATGATATTCATTTTATGAGACCCGAGTCTTAGCGCGTTATCAAAGGTTAAGAAAAATATAAACAAATGTTACCATGTAATCAACTTAAGATTATTAAAAAACTATAGTTCGAAAAGCGAGTGATTTTAGTATTCTGGAAGTAATTAATTTGAATGCTTAATTAATGGGTTTTCACAGAAAAAAAAAATACAGTATTAGATTGTAAAAAAATTGAAATATTGGAATCAAATTCTTTAAGCTTTCATCTCTCATTCACATTCCCCTTGTTATTTTTAATCATTAATTATATTACAAAGTTAATTAGAAATTAAAAAACAATAAGAGAGGTTTGGAAGCATACCATTTTGTTGTTGAAATGAAGCTTTGGTTGGCAATTGTCAGAAGGGGGGGGGGGGACTGAGAAAATAATTAAGCGAAAAGAAAAGGAATTGAATGTCTGGTTTTAGTAGGGCATGAGAAATGGATTTTCTTTTAATTAGGGAAAACTGAAAAAAGAAAAGAATTTCTAGGGAGGGGATGAGAGATATTTTAGGGTGGGTTAATCAGAATTCATTTTCCTGAATTACCATTATTTGTGGTAAATCTGTTTTTGGAAATAGTACGTCTAATTTTTTTAAGGAATTACAAGTATGGTTATAAATTATTTAAAATTAAAATTTTAAAATTATTATAATTTTAATTTTAGGGTAAAATATATTTTACATTATTAATTATGTGTTCGATTATAAACTGCTTATAATTTAGTTATATTAATTAAAATTTTATTACAAACTAATCATTGGGCTATTAAAATTGAAACATGATATGGTATGATAACAATTTTAGTCTTAAAAACTTATACATTTTATTAATTTGATCATAATTCAAAAATAATTCTATAAGTTTAACACTTCATATTTAAAAATTGAAACATGGTCTTGGCACACACTCTAACCATTTGTCGCACTCCCTGTTATTGTTCATCAGCTCGACAATTGACAAATGAAATAGCTCGACAGACACAGTCACTTCACTATTGAATAGCTGGCAGTCTAATAGAACAATTTTTATATGACCTTAATGACATCTGCTAATAGACGCATTACCTCACTAATGAAAGTTTGAAATATAAAAATTTAAATTTATTAAATTATTTTAAATTAGGATTAAACAAATAAAATGTATAATTTTTTTCTAAAATTGTTATTATCTAAGTCATGTTAAACGTTTGTTTCAATTTAATAATAGAGAGACATATTTGTAACAAAATTTTAATTAAATGAATAAATATTTCAAAAAGTTCCCCCTTAATAACCAATAACATAATTAAATGATCTGTGTCATATTTTACCCTTGATCTTACCCGTTTTTCGCATACCTTTGCAGTCGTTTTGGTGGGCGTACAAAGACTCCCACGATATTTTTCTGATTAGTTTATCGGTGGTCACGTATTGTTAGATCTTTTTTGGTAAAATGTTGTTTGCCAATATAATCAGATGTGTAGCGAAGCTGTCTGCCAGATAGTTTAGTTCGCTCACCACTCTTTTATCACTTCGTAAAGGGTCTCCTTCGATAGAGACAAGGAGTTTTATGAAGGCTATTGAATTCTTTTACACTTTGCTTGGTAGAGAAGAAAGAAAATTGGAAGGATAAAAAATTAAAGTGATGAAAAAATGAAAGAATGAAAAATATATTTTTTCTTTCTATAGGTGTGCTTGGTTGAAAGGATGAAAAACTAGAAGGAAAATAAGTTTCTTTTCTCTCTATTGTTTGGTACAATGAAAAGGTAAGAGGAAAGAAAATTAAGCTTTAAAATTTATAATTTATTTTTAATTTTTATAATTTAGCATAATATTTTTATTTTAATTATTTTTATTCAATTTAGTCCCTAAGATTTTATATTTAATCTTAAATTGACCCATTTTTGTTTCTAATTTTTATAATTTATTCTAACATTTTTAATATAATTTTATTTTTGTTCAATTTAATCCCTAATTTTTTTCTTTAATTCAAAATTGACCTATATGCATTTTTATTTTTTTATAATTGATTCCAATATTTTCAATATGGTTTTATTTTTGTCCAGTTTAGTCCATAAAATTTTTATTTAATCCGAAATTAACCTCTATTTATTTCTAATTTTTATAATTTATTCTAATATTTTTATAATCTAATCCCGAGAGTTTGACTATCAATGTAACACCTAATACACGGTACAAACGAATCCAACCCGAATATGGAATGCTACAAATGGCCCATTTGTGGCCTAAAACAAATTTAAAAAATAAGCATATTTGATTAAATGAAAGTAAACAACCAACATGAACATAAATGAGAAACAATTAACTAAAGTCACCCGAGAAAATAAACCTTTAAAAACTTTAGAAGATAAATGATTTAACAAAAAGGCATTTTGATAATTTTATAAGATTTGAACCCAAAAAACATTCAAAACTTAAATAAAAGTTTAATATAAGTAGAAACATTGTATACCTCTATTTTACTAAAAAAGAAATCGAAGTAAATTTAACCGAATTGGGTTTTAGGGACTAAAATGTAAATACTTTATAATTTTAATTTTAAGTTAAAAAGTCAAATTCAGTTCTATTTTAGACTCATTAATTCCAATTAGACTTAATGGTAAATTCGTGTTAAAATCGAATTTGAAATAGAGTGTTCATTGCACAAAAAAAATAAGCAGCTTATGGGCCATTTTGAAAACATTCATAAAATGCAGGGGCAAATTTTTCAAAAAGTGAAATTAAACCTTCCTTTATGAAATAAATATCATCATTGACATATAGACCAAGTTTTAGATTAGTCCGAGCTAAAACAAGTCCTTAATTGCAATTATAAAATAAGTGACTAGAATGTAAAGTTTGCTATTATAAGATAATGGACTGAATTATAAAATAGAGGTCAATTCCAAATTAAATAAAATTTTAGGGATTAAATTGAAGAAAAATAAAATCACAGTAAAAATATTAGATAAAATTATAAAAATTAGAAATAAATAGGGTTCAATTTTTTATTAAATAAAGATTTTAGGAACTAAAGTGAACAAAAAATATTATTATATTAATAATATTAAATTTAATAATGAAATAAAAAATAAATAAGGGTAAATTTTAGATTAAATAAAATTTTTAGAGACTAAAATAAACAAAATAAAATCATAATAAAAATATTGGATGGAATCATAAAAAAATTAATTATAAACATGGTTAAAATAAAATTAGAATTTTTTAAACATAATTTTATAAGTTTATTATTAAAGTGTGATAGCTTTCACTTTTCTTTCCTATTTTTCACTCAATTTGGAGAGAAAACTATTTGTATATGAGAAAAAAACTATCCCCCCTCCTATTTTTTTTCCTTCTAATTTTCCACTCTACCAAACAATCTTTAAATTCATTTTCTTTCCACTTTTTTCTTCCCTCCTTCCTTTTACTTTTTTTTCCTACCAAGCAAAGCCTTAATGTTGAGCGTCACTCTCAAAGGAATATTTAATTTTTCTTCATATCTTTGGGTTTAATATTGTTGTTTTATGTATAAGTTTTTTGGTGGCGATTGTTTCTAATTTTCTCTCCATATTTAGATTCGTTGTATTCAGATTTTTTTCTTGTTTTTATTAATATAATTTATTGGCCATTGTTAAAAAAAATTGATGATTTCTGTTTATTTAGTAAAAGAAGGATAAAATTACAGTTTACAATTGCAAAAGGAATGAAATTCAAAGGATGGATAGACAATTACAGTGCCTTTATTTACTACCGTTTCGAAGGAGAATGACTTGTTTCCTTGATACAAGGACCAAACATCATACCAGACAACCTAATTCATAGTTTTTATATCTTTAAACAAAACAGATGTAGTTTTTATTGCTTTAAACAAGACAGATGTACGGTAAATATTAAAAGAAAATCATGCATCAGACCAGTAAATCTCCATTTCGCCACGATCATCTTCAGACACTCCTAAGGCCGCCCAGACAGCATCCGAGGCATCAACAATGTTGTTGGCACACGGCGGCTGGTAATCATGCTCGCCGTCGCAACCCATCGTCGAGTCGCATTCGTCGACCACCTTAGCCCGAACACTTTTCCCATTACCATGAATGTTAATGAACTTTAGACACCTCTTTTTCCGGTCGAACCATCCAGTCGAAAGTGCCACCACGAGTTCATTGTCCGAGTGGTACTTGTCGTCGCACTCGGACGGTCCACCGCCATCCTCGCCGTCACCGAAGCCGTTGAGCGTCAGGGTCGCCTTGGTACGGTTCGAAACTTGGGGCGAACACTTGTAAACGTCATAAAGCTTGCCTTGTTCGCAACAGTCGGAATCATGGGCTTTGTTACATCTGTTAGGAGGAGGTTTTTGCCCTCGTATCTTCCCACTGGGCTCGCAGGTACCTGCTTCGACCAGAAAGCAATCTGTAACAAAGAAAACAAAGCATGTAAGAAGAAAGACAATTGAAAAAGCCTTCATGTTTAAGCTTTTTTGTAATGGTTTCAATTGCACGGTGCGCAGAACATGAAGCGGTGGAGGGGTTTATATAGGAAAAGAAGGGCTCTCATGCAGCTTCCCTCTATAACGACAAAGTTTGAAGTTTGTTCGTCCAATATTTCCACCATTTTATGTATGGTATGAACGACAAAGCTCCACAACGTGTCGAACAAGGTTAAAACTTAAAAGCACCTTTGTAAATGTTTGGTATTGGTTTAGTCATTTTAAGTATGCACGTCTTAGTCTATATGTTGCCATTGCCTAAATATGTTTTGAATGATAACCTAGTGGTAGTTAGCAGCAGAAATTATTACATGTATTATTCGAACAGAATTCGTCTGTCTATTTTTTGTGTCTTGTATATGTCTCACCAATAATTTTATATCATGTGCATTATATTTTGTTATAGAAACCGCTAGTTTTATATGTTGTATATTATTAATAAAACAAAAAACATCAACAGAACAGAGAAAATAAATCATTAATACACGTGACTGTAATCACTAATTTTTGTCCGAGTTTTAATATTATTTGTATTATTTTAATAATATTATTATTAATATAAAATCAATAAAAAATAAATAAAAATCAGAAAAAAGAGAGAAAGTAAAAGTAATATATATAATAATTAAAAAAACAAAAAAAATAAAAAGTAAAAAAAAAGTGAGCATGGTTCACATTGTGTCGCGTCCCCCACCAATTGCCTATAAAAGGCAGTGGGGGCAATGGCAAAGGCAAGGAGGCAGCCCGAGCGGCAAGTCAAAAAGAGAGCAGTGCTCTCAGCTTGCCAGGGAAGAGAGCAACGCTCTTGGCTCTAACTGGTTCGGTCCAACATTCAATCGGAGGTCCCTTGTGGTTCGATCGAGTTAATTTTTGGGCCATGACGAGATAGCACGGAGATCTTGATAGGGCCGGTCAAAGTTCTTCATCTGAGCTCCTAGTGGGGTAAAATTCGATTTTTATCTCTTTGTTTATTTTAATTTAATGTTGGTTTAAATATAGGGTAATATATAGTTTTGTTGATTATGTTTTTTATTTTTGGCATGTTTTTATAATAAATATATTTTGTATGTCATGTTTGATTTAGTTCTTAGGGTCTCAGTATCCGATTAGGAATGGCATCCCAGGTCTCCAGGTGTCATCTCTTTTGATACCGCGGATCGTGAGATTTTTTTATGCATTCGAATTAGTCATGTACATGCATTTTATTATGTTGCATACAGTGTTAGGCCTCTTATTCCGGTATTCTAGTGTGAATGTCATACTGGTCTCCGGGTGTCATCTCCTTTGATACCGTGGATATCGAGGCAAATTTAATATTCGAACCATGCATTTTAGGAATTAATTATTAAATTAAATCAAATTTTGTGTTTTCTTAATAATTACGATACGAACTCTTAGGTACCAACTTTGGGCGTAGCGGGGTGCTAATCCTTTCTCGTACGTAACCGACTCCCGAACCCAAGTTTTCAAAATCTCTTATTTGACTCGGAGCGCTTTAACCTTTGATATCTGAACACTTTATTTTTTTTCTTTATAATTATTTCCATGTATTCCACTACTAACAAATCCTACATCCTAGAGTTTTCCTTTTATATCCCTTTCAACTACATTTGCATATTGAAATGGGAACTAATGGATTTGTATTTATATAACGTAAAGGATTTTTTAGCATCACTCTGAATATGGTTTAAAAGTACAGGGACCATGATGCATTTCATTATTTTGACTCTAATCATTTCACTTGCATAAGCAAGAAATTTTGTGCAGATGACGGCACCAGACCGGGGCAAAGAAGCGAGATTCCTTAAGCATTAAATACCATTCGAAGACATTTAAGGTGGATATAAGCTTTGTTGCGAAGATTCTCAAGCGAGAAATTCAAGAGCGTTCATAAAAAGCTTTGAAGAACTGGAAAGGTTGCACTACTAATCAAAAGTACAAGATTACTGGTTGAGTGAGCAAATATGCAAAGATCAGATGTTTTCTATAAAGAAAAGGTCAAATGTTCTCTATGAAGCAAAGAGGTGCAGAAACATGGTCAATTTCAGCTCAGTATTTCGTAGGGATGGCAAAATTACACGTCCCCAACCCGACCCGGTGTGCCCCGACTCGATCGGGTTTTTTCTTATGATTTTCAGGGATCGGGGCGGGGCGGGTATTTAAAAAAGTAAAGTCGAGTCGGGACGGGTTCGGGTATGATATGAAAATTCCACGCCCCGCCCCGATATTTTTTTATTATTTTTATTTATTTTTATTATATTTATAAAAATATCACTATATATAAATACTTTTAGGAGTTTCAAGCTATTTTTTTAGTTTGTGTTTATCGTAAATTTTTGTTAGATATTGTTCGAATTTTAACATATCTGATTCTAAAAGTCAATGGTCGAGTTTATTTTTTAAAATATGTATTTTTTTTCTTCATATGAGCAGTTTAATTGGTTTTATTTTATTTTTTATATAGTTTAAAGTCTGTGAAATTTATATTTTGTAAATATAATGGTCGTTCAATCGAATATAACATTTATCGTCGACGAAATTTAATATATTTTTTATATTTTTGGGTTGGGTCGGGTTTATAAATCGGGGCAGGGTGGGGCGGGTAAATTATTATTTTATTTCTGGGGCGGGGTCGGGTTTTGGGATTAATATATCGGGGCGGGTTCGGGGCGGCCAAAAACCCGCCCTGCCCCGTTGCCATCCCTAGTATTTCGCACCATTAAAGAAGTGTCATTTTAAATTCAAAAGAGCATATCACTACCGACTTGGTGCCTGCAAGGGCGAGAGCCACCCTACCGACTTGAGGCCTGCAGGGGTGAGAGTCACCCTACCGACTTAGTGCCCGTAGGAGTGAGAGTCACCCTACCGACTTGGTGCCCGCAAGGGCGAAAGTCCCCCTACCGACTTGGTGCTCACAGGGGCGAGAGTCACCTTACTGACTTGGTGTCCACAGCGACGAGAGTCATATTGCCATTTTGAAGGAGCATATCACCTTATAAGCTTGGTGCCCGTAGGAACGATAGTCATGTTGCCATTTTGAATGAGTAGATTGTCTTACCAGCTTGGTGTCTCCAGGGACGAGAGTCAGATTTTTATGGCATCACCTCGAGTTAGAAGAAGTGATGCTCAACATGCAGCTCGGTCGGATAAAATCAATGTCTTTTGTTTTTTCCCTATTCATGTTTCACCCAAATAAGCAAAGAGAGGCAGTTGTAGTCACCTATTTTATCCACCCCAATTTATTCAAATTTGGTTTTGTATGTGTCCATGGAAATGTAAAATAGAATACATATAAACCCAAAAAAAGAAACGGCCTATTAGTGAAAATCCATTAAAACCCATGTACACAAATAAGGGCTTGTTTGGCCCAAAGTTAATAAAAAAACCTAGAACCTAAGGCTTCTTCTCCATGTGTCGTCGCCCCACAACCATTGGATCACATGCGATGCAACGGTCCAGATTGATGCTTAGAAAACCCTAGCTTCATCTCCATCGCGCCACACCATCATGCACCCTTAGATCCAACTGCAATCAACGGTCCAGATTGCGCATAAGAGCTTTACACGGATCATCACTCGCGCGTGGCCCTCACGCGCCAGACGCTTCCGCTCTCATCCGACCGTCTATCTTCCCCGCTCGATGCCGACGGCCGCGAACTGCCGTGCTCATCTGTTATTTATCTCGATCGTGCCATACAAGTAAAAATAAGGGTTAGCATTCGAATCTAAGCAAAAAAAAGGAAGGAAAATAGATTGCAATCAAGTAAATATAGTAAGGAATCGACCAAACATGGTGAAAATTTGACCAAATCGGATCAAGCAATATCGGGCAAGAATTGAAGCCAAATCGGAAGAATCAAATCCCTTAGATTCTAGGGTTCTTAATTCCTTGTTTATACACCTTGTAATTGGCTATAAAAAGCCATGAATTCCAACAGTTGTAACACAAAATTTACACAAGCATTTCAGTTACAATTTTGAGGTATTTTTTATACCCAAATCTTGTTCTTTTCATTTTATACGCATATATATATATAGTTTGAATCAAAGGAAAGGGTGCGGGTTACCAATCGTTGAAGAATGAGCTGTCATTGAAAGGCTGAACCGCCATCGCCATTGGAACCGAGAGTCAAATCTGAGGGAGACGATGCAGGATAACCACCGCCGGCGCTGAGCCATGGTGGCCGACACGGAGTAGCACAACCGACCGCCGTCAGAATCTGGGCTTGCACGGTGGTGTTCTTCAATGAAGAACACCCTTGAATGTTTTCAGAGGATTTGAAGGGGGTGTATTTGATCCATTCGGACATAAAGGGGGAAAATGATTTCTGTTTCTGGATTTTAGGCTTTATACTCAACCCGCGAACCGACCCGCTCCTAAGTCTGACCCTCGCCCTTTCTCCGTCAAATTCGTGATTTTACCCCACTGTTTGCAATTTCTTCATTCTAGTCCTTACTTTTCTTTTAATTCAGCTCTTTAATTTTCACTTTATGCAAATTAACCCATGTGTTTGTTTATCTCATGTTAATTATATTGTATTTTTTATACCTTATATGTAATTTTGATATACCAACATTTTAGGGTAAATAGACCTTTTAAAAAATAATAGTAATGTGACTTTTTAAATAAAACTTAAATAGGGTAATGTAAAAGGTACATTTTTAGGTGATGGTTCTTTAAATATATGTAAATATTATTAGGTCATTTAAATTTAATTGTAGGGTTCTAATAGTGTATATTAATTAATACCATAGGATTTGGTTCCTTAAAATAATTTACTTCCTTTTAATTGACTTGGTAATTTTCTTTATCTAACTTAATGTAATTTTAATAAAAATGCCAAATAGAGCCTTTTAGGATAAGCTTCTTTAAACGTTTATTAATTGAGATCTTAGGTCTAGAAATTAATAAAAGGGGCAAATAAAACATTATTCGAAAAATATTTTTTTGCATCATGAAAAAGGGTGTCTTCTCGGATAGGGTTAATTCGGTCTTTCCCTAGTCGTCGGAGAAAGGTCGAAACTCCTATGCGAGGCTATAATTTCGGATTTTTGGGATTAATACCTCAATCTCTTAGCGTCTAAACTGACCGGGGTTTACTTAGCCGTGAGGGAATTTGGGTCATTTTTAGAATTCTGTGAATTTTTACATTAATCCTTGCACACAGCATCAGGATTACAAGAAAAATATTAATGATCAAGTAAGTATCGTTTTTATGGGTTATGGAGTGCTAATCCTTCCACACACGTAACTGTGCCCCCAAACCCTTGAAATTTCGTAATCTCTGGTTTATTTTTAGGTTTTCGATCCACCTAATAAAATAAAAAAGACCGGTAGAGACTCCGTTATCACACCACCCTTAACAAGAATTGTTTTCTTTGAATCATTGTTGTTCTATTTTTTTAGATTATAGGTGGTCACCCATAGTGTTGTAATACTATTTGATTATGATCTTCGTCCTCTTTTGTAATATAATTGTTTTTTATCTTGTAATATCCTTTTATTGATAAAAATTAATTTTTTGGCGGAGTAAAAAAAGAATTTGAGCACCATAACTCAATTTTGTCAAAATTTGTAAGAAAGTAGAAAATCTTTTTTATATCCCCTACTAATAGATGATTCAATTTATTTTAACTATTCTTATTTGTACAACAACTGATGAAAGTGCCTTTTCATTAATGAAAATTGTCTTCACTAATCTACGAAGTAAGATGAATTTGTGTACATTAAAAAATGACTAAAAATTTTACTATTGTCTCAATAGTAGATGATTTTTATTATATGAAAAGAAGTAAAGTTTGTCTTAATTAATAAAAATGAAGACATTATATTTTTGATGGTGTATTTTTTAGATATAAATTCAGTTTTTAACATGTGATGGTATTATTTTTTTGTTGTTATTATAATTATATATATATATATATAAGTTATGTTAGATAAATATCTTGTTTTGTTTATATTAGCTCTATGGATAATATATTTCTAAATTCGTCGTTGAGTTACGTGCTTAAAAGAATAGGACAACATGAGGAGAAATTATCAGTCATCTTAAGAATTTATAACGAAAAATAATCAATGCTGGATCAATCTGGGAAAAGTTATACACGAGATAAAATATTTGTTTCTATGCTACCTAGTGTTCAAATACATGAAATTCTGTTTCTCATAAATCCGACGTCTTACCAAGCTCTTCCCATCTCCCTACAAAAATTAGAGCAGCATGGTGACAATTGTACATGTGGCAGACGACTGTGACATAGAACGGTTCGAGTACAGATTTATTTTAATTAAATTTTTATCATGTATGAATCATATCTAAATTTATCGGATTCAGTCATCCAAAACACGAGTAAGAAACTAGGCTTGCAATATTCCAAGACGAAAACCCCAAGGTAAGCTGAAATCTCAACAATGCCGAGCAAAAACAAAGAGCTGCTAATCCCAAGGGCCAAGGCTGTCTAAATTTAGCATGTCGTATTTGGTTCAAACTGGAGAAATGAAATGCAAGTCTAAGGATCAGTTGAAATCATGAGTTCTAAAAGCTACAAATATCAGACCAAATTCCGTTTTGTCATTGCCATTCCGAACAAATCCCATAGGACTCGACAAGTTCCAATCAGATGGTCTTCAGGCAGCAAACTATATACATTGCTCGCGAAACTATTAGGGGAAAGAGTGTCGTCATCCGCGCATTAGATCAATGTCGATGTGGCTATTATTACGCATGTCCATCGATCGAGACCCGGGCCACACGCCTGCGGTCGAACTTGGAGTCAGATTTTGATTTGGTGAAATGCCGGGAGGAGCTACCAGGTTGTCGACAATCTGATCATCCGTGTCGTTTAGACCGTCTTGACCTTCCGCTTTCTTGTTCTTAGTCTTTGAACCACCCCAGATAAAACTTCCCACGATCACCTAATTAGCAGAGGTAAATCACCAATTAGAAACTAAAAACTGCAAGTAACATCATATATACTGGTCACAGCGATTGAAGAGTTACCTGAACGGGGCCTGCTGCAATAAGCATCCCTCCAACACCTCCACCAATTACACGGCCATCGGGACTGGCAAGAGAAACACTAAGACCACCAGTTCGATTTTGAGAGCCACTATTGCTTGCCAACAGGTAAGAGCCTGACAGACATAGTATCTCGAATCGTCCCTAACGAAATCACAACGGACAGGTAAAGATGTATGCATCAAGACAAGAATTTCAGAGGAAGAGTAAATAAAGGTTAACATATCAGAAATAAAAAGGTTGTTGATAGCATAAACAAAAACTACAGACCGCTTCAACAATATTGGACAACAGAAATATATGGTCTATTCGAAATCATTCAATATTACTCCGCAAAAAAGTCCTAGATTGACCCAACATATTTGTCACAAAACTATGCAGGGATTGGGTTATCAAGTGCCAAACCTCGTATGTAACGTTGCCACCCGACGACGATGGCTGGCGAAGAGTAGCGGTTGAGACGGCACCAATGGCTGACAAAATGCATACTTCTCTTGGCCCTTGCTGTGAAAATGACATTAGTTTTGCCGCAATGTCCTGCAGGGAAAGTTAAGAGTAATTCTCAAGCAAAAGAAACAACTTTCTTCCATTATAAGATAACCTACCGAAAGATATAGTACCACATTTAAACAATTCATACCTCAAAAGGCAACGCTTCAAGATGGAAAATCTACTTTGTGTTAGAGAAACAACTAAGAACCGAAACAAAACCTAATGCCCTCATGCTATGACTCAAAGAAGTAAAAAGACAACTAAATCGACAACAATGTTCTATTACATAGAAAGCCTAGAGAATCCTAATTACTTGTATGTTTAATTTGGAGGGAAGAGTTCGAGGCCTAATTAATAAAAGAAAAGCGCATACTTCTCCTATCGCAATGGTGATGACATGTGGAGTAAAACCCATCCCAGCTGAACCAGACAGCAATTCACCTAGCAAAACAATCAGACAATTGCAACATCATTCGCACAGCAAGAATAGAATATGTTAGAATTAAGTACTAAGAACAGAGATAAACTGCAAGACCGATATGATATTACGTGTTAGTTCACCAAGGAGAATGGAACTTTAGCTTATAGGAATTCATGAATTGTTAGTTATGAAGACTTCCACATTTGAACATTTACGTCACTCGTAGTTATTTGAAGTCTGAAACTTTTATCACTATTCATACAAGGCTGAGCATGCAATTTTATAATATTAGCGGAACATAAACATAATCAAGCTGTAAACACTACAAACAGATGTGAAGAATAATTTACCAAGGAAAGACAACTGTTGCTTCCTTCCAGTACCCGGCGGCCTTCCTCTTCCCCGTTTTTGGACTGGAGTTATTGTTCCAGGATCAGTAGCTGATGCAGGAGTGAGTGCTAACGAAACAGTTTCATCTGGTCCATACTTTCGAGGTCTTCCTCTTTTACACATCACAGTCTCACTAGTAGGCACTGCAGGAGGTGTGCCTACATTGACACCATGAGGAGTCATTCCCGACAAAGGCTCTACCGGTAAGGTTGTTCCCATAGTAGTGGCATTAATACTCGACTGGTACTGAACATTCGGGCTCGATAACGGATGAATGCCTGGTGATCCATGTACCCCAGTCTGTGTCCCGGACCCTGTCCCAGTTATTCCTCTCTGTTGCATATAGTAAGATGCAGAGCCCGATAATGCCATAGCATCCCTTCCATCCATGCATTTACCTCGAATAACCTATACTTGAATTTGCCTTCAAATCAACACTCACAGCAAATTGCAAAGGCTAGAATAAAAGAAAAACGCCTACGAAGCTCCCATTTGTGACCACCAAACAGTTAAAAAAACATATAGATCTTGGAAACAACATGAATTAGGACAGAGAGAACAATCTACATGAAAGATTATAACACGTCAATGAAGAACTTATTTCCCGGTCCATGTTCCTAGAAAATCGAATTTCAGACATGCATGGCTCTGGAAATGGAGCAACAACAAAAAGTAAAGAGATACATTTAGCGTTACAGAGAAAGCTCTTCAAATCTAGACCATGAGCGGAATAAGCAGCCAGCAGGAGAAACCAATGGAGAGAGAAGGAAAAAGGGTTGGAATATCAAGCTCATAAATTGAGAGGAAAGGACAAAAATGCAAGCTATTTTAGTATTTTTTTTCCAGCTTACCAAACAGAAGGAAACAAAGCAAAAACAAAAAAAAGCTTCATGTTCAAGAAATAAAGAAGCAGAATGGGAACTGAAAACCAGGTCACAACTTCACCAACTCATTATATATCTTTAACACCAAGCATGTTTACACAGCAAACACCTCAAAATCACAACCCCATGAAACCATTTACTCACATAATTAAGAACATAAAGAAAGAAACAGACAAAAGCTAAAACCAATGCCATAAAAAATCGAAAGCTAAACCAAGTTGAAAGAAGAACTACAATTTACTTCAAAAACTAACCACACATGGCTAAAGAATTTTGCTCCTTTTTCATGGGGGGACCCCAGAAAGAGAAAGAAACTTACATTAGTGAACAGTGGTTAAACTGTTTAAAGGTTCACCCTTTTGAAAGTAAGAAGCTTTGAGGAAGATGGGTTTTCTGCTGGTTTTTTGCTATGGGGGAGAGAAAAATGGGAGAGAAGGCGTTTTACTATTAGTTGCTACAGACAGCTCCTTTGCATACACCAGTCCTTATCGGGATTCATGTTTTCTAGGGCAGAGCTTTCTCTCTCTTTATCTCCTGTAGTAAAAGCTCTCTCTCTCTCTCTCTCTCTCTCTCTCTCTCTCTCTCTCTCTCTCGTTATCTAAAAAGGAATTGGTGTGTTTATCTTTAGCCTCTCCCTTTCTCTCCTTCGTCGTCTCATGTATGTGCGAGCATGAGTGATGGTGCTTTGCTTCTACTGGGAGTGACAATGGCTGGCTTAAAACATTGACATAAGTATCTATAATTTTAACAAAGAAAAGTAAAATTGATTTCTTTCATAATTAAAACAATAAATATTATACCAATAATTAGTTGATCTGCGAGAGAAAACACTGGTTCTTTTAAGCAAGAATATGAATCGAATTTTGACATTATAAATTATGCAAATTAAATTGGGAATCGTCTCATAACAAGGATTACAATATTTAATCTAGATTAGTCAATTAATAAGTTAGATATCGATGTTTAATCCAAAAATTAATAAAAATTATATATGCATGCGTGTAAATTATTAATATATTCGAGTTTTTATGATATAATATAATTTTCATTCCTTTCTTAAAAAAAACATTCCTCTACAAAAATGGAATCGTTATTTCTTTTATCGATGGTTTAGAGCTTGTAAGAAGCTTAAACCACTATAAATCTTTGTGTCCATTGTCTATCTTTTTGCTTCCAACACCCAAAAATTAACTTTTCCACTATTTGGCAAGCATATCGGTTAAAAGAATTCGAACTCAACATAAATTCTATCGACAACCCCTCAATTCAAAGCTACTACAGTCAAAAACCTAAACGAAGTATCTAAACCTAAAATTAAGGTGCTTGTGCAAACAAAGTTTCCATACTTGTATATAGAATAATTACCTTAAATTAATATAGTTTAATTTCTTTATTTGTTAAATTACAAAATCACATCAATTTGTGATAAATTAAAATAAAAAAGAATTCTTTAATATTTTTAATGTGATTTTCTGTGAATATATATTCTGTTTTTTTCTGTTAATAAAATTTACGAACATTTATAAAAAATAATAATTATTTAACCTTAAATATTAAAAAATATTATTGACTTAGAACAATTTGTAACTTGATAGAGAAAACAAAGGGACAAACAAAAATTCAACAGAAAACAAAGCGTTTTGTTGTAAGGATAATCCTCTTTTTTGATCTAAAAAAAAAAAGTAAGGATATTCCTCTTTCCTTACTACTATTTATTTCTCTGTCTGAAGTTGGATTTTTGAATATTAAATGTTGTCCCAAGAAAAAAACTCGTCTGCTCCCACCTCCCACGCGCGCTGTTTTCACGTGTGCTTCCCTTTTTCTACTGCTCCATATTTCATTTGATTTAAAAAGCAATTATTTGGTACTTCAATTCTCTAAATCAGATGAAGAAGACCGATTTTTTAATATTAAATGTTGTCCTAAGGCTTTTTAACTCATAACTTTAATCTTGAAATTAAAATATCCCCGCCTTTTAACATTAAAAAAACAGTCTTCTGAGTAAGTATATTTAGCCAGTTGGTCAAGCTGTTTATTTTTGTTTTCTTATATTCTTTTAGGTCACGAGTTATAGACCCACTAAGAGCACCATCTTCCTAATTCTTTCTCCTTAGGGTCTCTATTTACCTCCACTCTAGGTAAGATTAGAATTAAAATTAAAATTTGTCAAGAAAAAAAATCGGCCTTCTTCATCTTATTTACAAAGTAATTATGGCAGGCTTATTTAGGGATATAAGA
This sequence comes from Hibiscus mutabilis, assembly GCA_019671005.1. Lineage (NCBI taxonomy): Eukaryota > Viridiplantae > Streptophyta > Magnoliopsida > Malvales > Malvaceae > Hibiscus > Hibiscus mutabilis. The sequence goes on along the minus strand of CM033729.1, from coordinate 47,155,299 downwards.
AGAAGAAAAAGAAAATAAAATATCTAGTAATTATATAAATAAATGTCAAAAAGAAATATTAATCAGTAAAGTCATTCTCAGATGATATTGATTTTATTAAAGTCGTCTTTTGTTGGAATAAGAAAAATATTTTAAAATGTGCGTAATTATTGGTGACTTTGACAAAATATTGTGCGTAGTTATCGATAATTTTGACAAAATCTTATGCAATTGTCGATGATTTTGATAAAATCGTACATAATTATCGACGACTTTGATGACAAATGCCAACCATCAAAAGAAAGAAAAATAACATATGTGAAAATTAAAAATCGACCTAATAATCTTAAATGAATGTGCCCAAAAGGAAACACATGGGTTATGACACATGTTAACACGAATTGGGTCGGGCAGTAAAGACCTGTGTGAAGGTCTTGATTACAATCACCGGGCAAGAACAAGTTAAAAAGATTATATTTCAACACTTATCGACTCTCGTTGAGTGATTAAAATAAAGGTCCTTAGACATGCAACACCACCGTTCGACTGTGTTTATGTTAACACGTGTCTACGACACATAAATATGTGTGCTTCTTTTTGTGTATAGCAACTTTATTTTATTTCGATTCACCTTTAATCAGTTTCATTGAATTTAGTCTCTGCAACTGATTTAATTACTGTGATAACAAGGTGATGTTGTTGACAATTGCTCACGACTTTGATAAAGTTGTCGACAACTACCAACGACTTTCATATTTAAAGATAACCCATCCATTTATAGTACATGACAACTTTAGTAAAGTCTTATTGAGTTTAGGACAATCTTGATAAATCACTATAGATTTTATATATTTCATAAATAATTTATGGTGGCCTAAAATCTTATTCTTTTTCTACAATATTCCCCTAAAAAGCCTATTATTACATGCATAAATAAAAACACTAATTACTAATTAAAGACTTTCAGAGAACTATTTTATAACTTACTAAAAACTTGAAAGATTCTGAGAAATTATTTATAAGTAATTCCCAAAAATATTTGATTGTCAACATAAAAAATAAAAATAACTCCTATCATATATATTTTGATGTTTTAGAATTTATTCAATTATTAACAAAATGGTACAGACACGTTAAATAATTTGCAGATATAAATAAATGTTTTTAGACGTTGAAAAGGAGCGCGTGGTGTGGAGGCGAGCGTGAGGTGAAGTTGGGGTAAATCCCAAGGCTTTGTTTGGTTTGGCAATGCATGTGACCTTTCTCTGTTCGCCACTAATATTGCTCTCTGTGTACATCACTTTCAAAATATCTTTCTCTAAGCACTGATCACATCACCCCCTCCCTTTCTCAACGCTCCCCTTTTATTAGGTTAAATCTTTGGCGGTTGAGCTAATATAAATAGAATAAAAAGTTAATTAATTAATTAATAATTTATCTAGCGAGGTAAGAAATTATAATTTTAAGTAAAATTAGAAGTTTAAATTTTAACATTATAAATAGAGAATATTGATAAATAATATAATTATATGTTTTTTTATATATTTACGAACATAAGTAATTAAGTAGTGTAAATAAGTTATCAATATTATTTTCAACGTTATAAATAAGTGATCAATACTTATTTACAATAATGTAAATAAATATCAATATATTTAAATTTTATATTTTTACTATTATTTATAACAATATATTTTATTGATATTAACTTTTTTTACCAAAATAATGAATATTGATTTCAGCTACTAGTTCTTTGTTTATTTTACTCTTGATAAGTTATTACTTGATCAACAACTTAAACATATTTTTATTCAACAGCTTATAGTTATTATGAGTTTATCTCTTTTTCTTAAAAAAATAATATTTAAGATCATATTTTGATCGTGTAATTCTTTATTTCATTTTATTTATTTAAGAAATGAAATATAATATAGTTAAAACTAAAATTAATGTCAATAATATAATAAATAGTTAAAACTAAAATTAATGTCAATAATATAATAAAACTGTCATAATTTTCATTTCTATTTATTATAAGTTATATTTAAATTTTGAAGGTAAGATGATATATTCATGCATAACATTTATCTTGTAACAATTTTCAATAACCAAACACATTTGTAGTAACAAATATTTAGGGATGACAAAATTACCTTACCCTGACTCAATGTGCTCGGACTTGACCATCGGGGTTTTCTTTCTTGAAATTCGAGTCCCGGGCGGGTTTAGGTATATGATAGAAATTCTCTATCTCAATATATTTTAAATTATATATATTGTCATATTTATGAAAATACCAATATATTTTTTATTTTATATATTATCATATTTATGAAAATATCACTGTATATAAAATACTTTCTAAGCTATTTTTTGGGGTTTGTGCTTATCGTGCATTTTTGTTAGACGTTGTTCAGGTTTTAACATATATAATTTTGACGGTCAATGGTTCAAGTTTATTCTTTTATATATGTATTTTTTATGTGGGTAATTTAATTGGTTTTATTTTGATTTTTTATACAAGTTTAAAAATCCCTTGAAACTCATATTTTGTAATTGTAATGGTGGTTTGGTCAGATCTAATATTTAACGTCAACGAAATTTAAAATTCTTTAAAATTTTTGAGTCAAGTCATAGTCTTAGAAGATGATGTATCGGGTCAGAACGAAACAAATAAATTAATATTTAAATTAAAGTCGGAGTGAGAGCGGAACCAACAAAGGGGTGATGAAAACTATCTCTTGAAAAAGACCCAACATCCCAATCGGGTCATATACCTCCGACCACTTTCCATCCAACATCACTTTTATATTCCAAAAACCGGCTACTATGACTATCCGTTTAAAACAGAAAGAGTAAACTGTCAAAAACCGTCACAACCACTTCTGTCCTAAGTTGTTCATCAACAAATATTTATTTATGATTTATCCTGAGACTTGTAATTTTATTTATATAAAATTGTTAAATAAAAGATAATTATTTATAAAACTCGAATATACAATTTTATTTTAGAATATGAAACATTTGAATACTTAATCCAGTAAACATATGTTGATATCTGAATTATTGAAACTAAAACTGACCCTATATATTTTGGATAAAGAAAATAGAAAGACAGCTTCATTAGGCACAAAAGTTGAAGAATATTTTAAGCCAACTTTTAGCTTATTTAATTATTATTGACATTTTTTTTATTATTTTCCTCCAGTATGTCATTTTGTAAATGTTGTTGACCTTATTCATGTCGGGATATAAAAGTTAAAAGTAGTAGATATCATAAAATATTGGCTTAACTACAAAATAAATAGTCAAACTATGCTTCTTTTTTGTAATAGATGCTTAAAGTATTTTTTGGCTGAATTAGGTGCTTACAATTTTATTTTTGCCTGAAATAAGTGCCTAATTGACATTAAAACAAGTAAAAATGAAAGTTTAGGCACCTATTTCAGCAAAAAAATAATTTAGGCACCTATTTCAGCCAAAATGAAACTTTAGGCACCTATTTCAAACAAAAAAAATACTTTAGACACTTATTACAAAAAAGAGACATAATTTAGGCACTTATTTTATAGTTTAGCCTAAAATATTTTGTAAGATTTGATTAATCACTAATGCAACCTCTTTATATGTTAAAAATATTAAATTGGGGTTTATCCATTTCTTTTTATATAAATTTGGGTCTTATGTCAAAGGTTACTTTATTATTTTTAAAAATTAAAATTAAAATTTAATTTTTTATTTTATTTTATAAAATTGAATTTTGGACTTATCTTTTAATTTATGTTCAATTTTATGGTTATTTATTGATTTTGTAACTATAAAAAATATTTTTTTTTGAATATGCTGATGTGATAACTATAAAAAATAAATTTTAAATAATTTTATTTTTTTATTTTTTAAAAATATTAATATCAAAAATACAATTCGTAATATCACACAATGCGGTGCTATGTTATCATCAATATTAGAGATCCTCAAGATCATATATATTAATATATATATATATATATATATATTAAAAGAATTTTATGTGTAAATTTTATATTATGGAAAATTGTTTTACATTTTTTATCATTATCTTTTAAAACATTTTTACATCATTTTTTACCAATTACATCATTTTTAAATTAAGTTAAAGGTTAAAAGGATAATATATTATTAACAATTAGTTAATCTAAAAAGACGAGTTATCATATTATTTAAATAAGATTAAAGATTCAAATCTTGATATTGTAAATGAAACTAATTGAATTATCTACTTAAGTCCTTTCGCAAAAATAGCACCCAATTAAGTCATCAAATTTAAATTGTATCAATTAAACTTTTGACTAACGAAAATTGTCTTTAACTATTGTTATGTTGAGTTAGTTTTTATCGATACGTGACAACTCATATGTAAATTATTGTTGCCGTGGAAAATTATTATATGGTCTCAGCTCACCATGTCATCCGTGGTCTCATCCACAAAAAATTAGCCAACTAATTTTTATATTTTCCATGTTATTTTTTAAGGGTGAATCTTCACTTTTTGTTGCCATGTAAATAGGTAGTGGGTGATTACATATAAATTAATTATGAATAAAAAAATAACATGAAAAAAGATTAATTGACTGATTTTTAGTGGATGAGAATCATGAGTGACGTGGTGAGTCGGATCCATATAATAATTTCTCGTTGCTGTGAGAGAAGAACTTAAATGTTTTTTAGAAAGTTCAAAGAATTAATTGATCATTAAACAAAAAATATATTTAAAAGTTCAAAAAAATTATTGAACTATTTAACATATTAAGACATTATTAAAATATTTAAAAAATAAAATAAAAAATCTTTTGAAAATATTAAAAATATGATAAAATTTAAAAAGATATATCAAACATTTAATAAAATAAAAAAAAGAATAAGAGATTAAAAATGATAAATTATTAAAAACTCAAACGTTTCAATTGGATATAAAAATACGGGAGATGGTTTGCCCCAATCAATGTTCATGAGTCTTTTGTTACTCTACTTGTGAAGGAGAATATCCTATTTTAACAAGTAGGAGTATAAAAAAAACTAAACAAATGAACATACATTCTATTTAAAACATGAAAGTTACAACTTACAAGGATACTAAAAAGAATGAAATATACACCATGGGGCATAGGCCACAGGGATTAGTAGGAAACTAATCAAATGGATTCCCGGAACAAGGATGGAGCTGCTGCTGCTGTCGCCACTCCAAGATTGCCGAACGAAGCGCATGGTTAGGGATGAGATTGCGATGAGCGAGTTGATTTCCGATCACAGGAGAGGTATTGTGACCGCTGTCCAGCCATAACCGCAACTCTTGTAATTCGTATGTGTATCCGTCGGCTGCCATATGTGGGTTTGTCATGACTTCCTGGAACATAAGCAAACCAGATCATTCCAGTATAAGTTATTCTCTTTTTAGATTGCATGCCAAAGTAAATCAAACTAGTTTTCCAATCAAATTCTCATTATCTGTCAACAATTATTAGAACCCATAGAAATGTATTCAGTTGATATAACCTCGGAAAACCCGATTGCATAAAGAATCCAGCATTTGAGAGAATGCTTTGCATTGCAGTAGTTAATGGCTTAATGCTGGTCTTCACTTCGAAAATGTGATTGTGGAAACAGAGAGAGAATAGAAACTTTAGGCATTAACAATGATGGAAGCTAACCTGTGAAATGGGGCAAATGAAATAATGAGGAGGTTGATCGGACCCTGCATGGAATGTTGTTAAGGGTCCCATAGAATTTCTAATCCGTTCAAGCACCTTGTAAACCTCTGAAGCAAGGTCTGGTCGACGGCTTCGGTCGGTATCACAGCATCTCAAAGCCAAGCGACTCAACTGTTCAACTTGTTCACATGTCCAGACTCCAGCTGAAGGATCCAATAAATCATTAAGATATTGTCCATTTACTGCATATTCGACTTCCTCTGCTAAAAACAAGGGTGGTTTCCCAGTAATCAACTGTAGTAATATAATGCCAAATGAGTATATGTCAGAACTAGTAGTCAATGTTCTTGTGGAGAAAAAATGAGGATCCAGGTAGGGAAGTATGTGGCTTGTATCAGCTATGTCACTTAAACTCTTGAGAGAAGAGAGTACATGGCCAGCTCCGAACTCGCTTAATTTGCAGCCAAAGTTGGTATCGAGGAGTATATTCCCTGGTTTCAAGTTGCCATGAACTAATCTTTGAGGCTCACCGGAATGTAGGAAGATAAGAGCAGAGCATATCTCGGTAGCAATATGTATTCGAGTTTTCCATGACAATGCAGGGGTATTATCTCTGCGGCTCAGACGATCTTCAAGGCTTCCATTGGGAAGATATTCATAGATCAGAGCCCATATTTCAGGGCAGACACCAATTAGTGTGACCAGTTTTGGATGCCTCAGCTTGCTCAAAAGATCAACCTGAAAATAATAAGTATATACATATTGAATAATTTCAAACTTTTGAAATCACATTATTTAGCTTAAAGCGAAAATCCAGGTTATACTAGTTTACCTCATGCTGAAATTCCAAGGGCCCTTGTAAGCTATGTTGATGGAGCACTTTTATAGCTACTTCGGTGTGACGAAGGGTACACTTATAAATGCTCCAATATGCTCCTTCAGCAATCTTAAAGGAAAGGTGAAAGTCCTTAGTTGCATCATGAATTTCAGCGACAGAGAACTCCGAGAACTGTTGCTTGCAAGTGTTTGCACACTTTATCTGCAACTCGTCTCGTTCTCTCTGGCAGATTTTTAACTGCTTTGTGACCGATGATAGATCATCTTCCAATACTTTAACATGATTATCCGATTCTAACTTCTGATCTCTGGCAGTTTTGAGCTGTGTCTTAATCTCTTCAAGCTCGTTGTTCAGTTTTTGAAGTGTTTCTTCAGCTTCCTTCCGGCGTCTTAACTCTCCACTGTATAAGCTTTTCAGTTCACTTACCTACAAGTTAACAATGGTTGTCATTATAAAGTTGTGGGACTGGAGAAAGTGAACAAAATAAAGAAACACTTCAAATCTGTAAGTTAGAAATGTGGCATTACTTGGTGTATTACAGCGTTGAGAGCATCCTTTCCGGATTTCGCTTGCCGGTCCAACTTGTTAAATGGTATAATTTCACTACTTCCTTCCTGTGAAATTTCATAAACCATCAAAAACAATTAGCAAATGGTTTAATTTGATGACATGCTTGATGTATATATTTGGTCCATTGATGTAAGCTTTTAAAATAACCAAAAACTTTGCCAGAGTAGTACATGGAACTCAAGCCAGTACTCTGAACTCTCCCCTGGTGTCTCAGGCATGGATAGATCCGAACTGCTAGCCATTTTGCTAGAGCGTGTCAGATAACTAGAACTCGAAGAAGCACAACTCGGATCAACAGGCGACCTGCAGGAAGTGATCATTAAATAAGTACGCAGAAATTCGGAACAGAACAACAACAAAAAAGACTACTATCGATCGGTGCACCTTATACGGACGAGTTGCCCAGCGCAAATAAACCAAATTTTGCAGCAAGGTGGCGCAAGCAGCTCCACATTTTGAGCTTTTTCAGATTTGAGATCAGCCATTCCCCTGCAAGTGATCAAGATCAGCAAAATGTACATATAAAATTTTGGCATTAGCGTAGTTGCAAAAACAACAACAGGTTTCAGAAACAATATAATCATAGATGAAAGTTTTAACAGATTATTTTTTACTTTGAAAAATGCTTGTCAGCCGCAGCTCCCATGACAAGTTTCTTGATGTTTTGTTCACCGATTAGCTCAACTATGCCCTCTGCAGCATCATTCATCTCAATATTTAACTTTGTCGTTTTTACCTACATGCAGGGATGGCGGCACATGTTAGATGAGAGTGGCAATTGTCTCAAATTTGAAGGGTTAATTGTATTTTAGGCCTTAATAATTTTGAAACTATTGAAATTATACCCTTATTCCTTTCGAAATTTTATGGTTTATTATTTTTTTTACGACCTTGTAAGTTAAAATTAATGAAATTAAACTTTGACCCTTTGTTTTCAGTTTTAATTACTTTGTAAGACCTTTCAATTTTAAAATTATCAAAATCAAACCTTAACTACCTTATGGTTTAATTATTTTTAAGCCTTAATTGTCAAATAAGTGCCCAAACTATATTTTTTGTTACAGATAGGTGCCTAAAATATTTTTCGGGCCAAGTAGGTGCCTAACATTTTTACCGTTACCATTTTAGATGTCTGGCCGTTAACGAACGTTTAAAAAATTCTGTTAGTCAATCAAAACATGACACCTGACATGCTTTATTTTAATTTTTTTATTTAAAAAATCAGAATGTTCAAAAATATCATAAAATTCTCAAAAATCTCTAAAATAGTCCTCAAACCCCTAAGTCTCAAATCCATATTGCAGTTGTTGTCGCCGCCAATCGCCGATGGATTGTCCACTATTTCTATCACCGGACCCCCAAGGTCATTTTCCCATTCTCCCATCACCTACACTCGACGGACAATGTGTCTAACGTCCAAACAAAGATAAATGACAAGAGAAAAATAAAAGAAACGATGGACAACAAACGGTGGCCGATCAAATGACGAATGACGTGCGAATTTTACGAAAACAGAAAGAGACTTCATTTCGTCGTTGGCAACGTGATGAACGACAACGACAGTGACAAGATTTGGGGATTTAAGATTTTGGGTTTATTTTGCGAATTTTGAGAAATTTAAGGAATTTTTTTTAAAAATTAGTTAAAAGAAATAAAAAATAAAAAAATAAAACCAAAATCACATCTCATGTTTTAATTGACTCATGAAAATTTTTAAATGATAACATCTCGGCACCAAAAATGGTAACGATAAAAACGTTATACACCTATCTAAAAAAAATATAGTTTGGGCATTAAAACATTGTTCATTTTAAAGTTAATCATTCTATCCTTTTTAGTTCAATAGTTCAATCTTGGTTCGTATCTGCCTACATCTACGTGATAGTTTTCTGCAGTTTTAACGAGTTCCTTGAACTGATAACTGAAAAGGATTAAAATACTTACCCCGTTTAGATTACATATAAGAAGGTAATCGTCCATGATCCTATCCAAAATCTTCTTCTGAAATTCCTGTCGTTGAAGCTCGCTGGTTATAAAACTCATACGACCTAGAATTTAAAAGGAAACAAAAATTAAAAATATCGGCAAGTTTCAAAGAAGCAAAAGCTTGATTCAGATACTCAATTGGAACTTACTCAAGCTGTTAAAACTGGCAGGCTGATGAACATGAAGAATGCATATTTTCGCCGGAGAAAGATTCTGCAATGCCCATAACAAAGTGTGCTTGCTTTCTTCAACGGCCGTTCCCACTGCAACGTATATGGTTTCATCACTATCGGTCGTTTGATCCATTACAGGGTTTATTCAGATGATCTCTCTACTCATCTGCCTGATCAATTGTTTTCAAGTTAGACGGAAATCAGAGGCAGAGTCGTATTTGATATTGAGAAGAGGTCTTTTTCGTGGAAATTGGAACGTTTAAAAAATCAATTTTAGCGGCAGGCATATCCGTGTTGGAAGAAGAAGACGATAATCTTTGACTCAGGTTGATCCGAGGGCTGTGATTAATTGGACTTTTAAATTAAAATGTAAGGTCAAATATTCAAATGATACCAAAGTTTTTCCATTTTTATCACTTTGGTACCTAAAAATATTCATCATTCAAAAATATATATAGTTAAAACTTTTGAAAAAATTTTAGGGAGAGAGCACACATAGATCTAAAAATCTTATGGTGAGCACAATCAATAAAATAGATAACTAACATAAGAAAATTCAGATTTTAGTGTACATGTTATCAGTAAATGGATAACTAACATGAGAATTTTCAGATTTTAGGATGGGAACTTGCCCACGAAAGCTACACATGAATTCGCCACTAACCATGACATGTTACCATTGGATAAAGATCTTAGTCACATGACCAATAAAAGTGGACAACTTTTGTGCGTGTAATCAATAAAATGAAAAACTAACAAAAAGAAATTAAAGTTTCAGGATGGACACTTGTCCACCAGAACTACACATGGATCCATCACTGACCATGTCACATTACCACTGAATAAAGATCTTCGTCTCATGACCAATAAAAGTGAATAATTTTTGTACATGTAATCAGTAAAATGTATAACTAACAAAAAAATTCAGATTATAAGACGAACACTTATCCATTCAAAGTTACACATAGATCTGCCACTGACTATGACATACTCTCATTGGATAAAGATCTCAATCTCATGACCAATAAAGGTAGACAGCTTTAGGTACTTATGATCGAAAATTCTTTAAGTGCTAAATTGATAAGTGTGAAAAGTCTAGGGACCATTTAAAAATTTAACCTAAAATAAATAAATATATAAAACTTGTTTCTTTGCATAAGATTGTTATAGGCCGGTGCACGGAGAAAACTCTCCCTTAGTAGTCTAACACATGATTTGATTAAGCAATGAAATCATGTCAACCCTTGATAATTACGTTTAATTAGTTATTACGACTTTTAAATATCTTTTATTTTTTTAATAAGTGGTATTTTGTCAACGATATATGCATAGTTACAACGACTTTAAATTTCTTTTTTCTTTTTTTTTTCTTCTAATAAGTGGTATTTTGTCAATGGTGAATGCATGGCAATTTCTTACAACGCGTTTCGTAACATAATTCCTTTATTATCCTTTTTTTACTTGTTAGTTTTTTTTTTATTTTGTGATTTTTGAATTATCTTTATTATTTTACAAAAAGACCAAATAAATATGATCGTGATTTTTTTTGTTAGCTATTGGTAGGGGTGATAATGAGTTTGACTGGCTCGTAAGTTATTCGAGTTCGGCTCGGTCAAAGTTTGGTTTGAGTGAGCTCGACTCGAGACCTTAACAAGTCAAGCTGGTCCTGCGGACTTGTATAATTTAGAAAATGTACTAAAGTTACTTACAGACTTTAAAAATAAATATTATCTTTGCCTAAACAGGTTTTTACATGTTATTTTCCAAAACTTTAAAAAAATTAATTTTTCAAAACTTCAAAAAATATATTTGAAAGCAATTTGAGAAAAATAACAAGTCGAGCCGAGCTCAAACTGTCCTATTCGAGATCGAGCCTAAAATTTCGAGCTTGACGAGCTTCGAGACCGAGCCGAGCCGAGCCCAGTAATACTATTTTTAAGCCTGCCCAGGCTCGGGCTCGGCTCGTCATCACCCCTAGCTATCGGTATTTAATTTATTGGCCGATTAATTTGAATTAGGTAATGTAGAGGCTCGTTACGGTGACGACCCCTAATCTAATTTGTGCTATGATCGTGAATTTTTAATGTTTAATTTGACAAAATAAATAATTAAAAATAAAATGTATAACTATGGAAATAAATTAAAAACTTATTAAAAATTATATTGATTTAAAAAAACATTAAATAAATAAATATTTAAAATAAAATATTATTTTATTTTAATAATTTATATTATATATGCATATCTTTAATATTCATTTTCATTTTAATCTCATTCACCTTAGCACAGTAAACAAACTTCTGGCTTAATGTTCAAGTAGAGCACCATTGAAAGACAATGTTCATCCCAAGTTGCTTGATTTATTATTTTGACTATCATATCCAACAGTTCTCTATCTCGTATTAAACAGGATTAACAGTCTATCTCCATCATATCATTTTTTTTGTATGAATAATATTCAATTTCACCACTACAATAACTAATCTCATCGCCATTATTGCTTTAATCTCATCAAAATCAATATCTCATCAAAATCAATCTCATTAACCTTCTAATTAGACAAAAATCATCTTCTCTTTTTTAGCCTCTCTTTTTGTGTCTCAGCGCTAAAAATCAAATCATAAGCCCTAACCTTAATTTCTAAATCATGTACCCTAAATTCCACACTCTAAAGAACTTAACCCCTAATCTCTAACCTTAAACCCTAAATCTAATTTTTTTTAATAATGAGACATAATTAGAGATACCGAAAAGGGTACACGATGTCTACTCATCCAAACACAATGTTTGCAAAATCTTGTGTATCCTTAATATTTGGCAATTTGATTTGTGATTTTTCCTTTAAAAAATCCAATATGCAACAGAGCTATCACCTGATCGCCTCAAATGTTCTTTATCATTAACTATAAATGATTGACAAGTATTCAAGTAGAAATAGTGACGGATCTAGATTTTGTATTAAGTGAGTTCGTGATGTGATCATAATCAATCCCATAAAACTCCATGACTTGCTCACACCATTGAAGAGTTCCATGATAGATCTTGAGGGAGTTCTTTCTTACTTCATCTTATATTATCTTATATCACTACACCAAGTTTGGTATATAGCGGCGTTTTACGAGCAAATGCCGCTGCGTTTGTACATATTGTGGCATTTATAGAAGAAATGTAACATCCTCTTCCCGTATCCGTACACCGGTGACGAGTCAAAAATATTACGCCTTCTTTAATAAAAAACCGGGTAATTTAAAAAAATTTTATGGAAAACTTCTCAATGGCCACACATCCTAAAATTTCTCTAGCCCAAGCACGCTTAATTTTATTTAAAACTGAAATAAATTATTTATTCGAGTTCTAATCATAAATCAATTATCATAGCATACAACTCATCACCTGAGTTTACTCTTAACTCCGTATCTTTCTAGAAACACCAATTATCATGAAACCCTACCGAACTTTAAAGGCCAATCACAACTCAAATAGGTTTAGTAAGTATACATGCCACTATAATAATCAAACCTTAATTAGGATGTAATTACTGTGATTACCTGTTGAGCTTTCCAATATTGATGCAATGCTCTTCTCACTCTTATCTTGATTTACCTACGTGTGCACAATCAAACACACGCTAAGTACGAACTTAGTGAGGCAATAAAGGAAATTAATAACAATAATTTAAACTTTATTCGACTTCATGGCTATGCTTATATAACATGATATATATGCCAAAGCATCAACTTTCACATTGCATTAGTAATGATTTACTACATGCTAATGTCATAAGACTTTCATACTTGTCCATTTGTTATAATATGTCATATATGCATAAATGCATCATGATCACTAGACATGTATTACCATCATGTTAATCATATATTAACATAATATAAACCGGATATAAATTTCTTACCAATATACTTTCCATTTATTCCAAAAGTTCATAAGCTTATTCACCTGTTTATCATTTATTAACCATAAACCATAGCCCAAATATAAGCCTATGAGGACCTTGGGTACACGAGTCAAATATACACCGAAGTACTAATACACATAAGGTCGTGCCCACCATCCGCACATTATAAGGCTGTGCTAACCATCCACACATTTATAAGGTAATGTTAACCATCCGCACATTTATAAGGCAGTGCTAACCATATACACTAAGTGTCCTTTATATACACTATAGTGCTAAACCGAGTATGCAGCGTGTTGCTGGACTCTATGGCATGCCAACTATACCATGTCCCTCAATGACTTACTTGATCATATTTTCCATATTTATTTCATCCATGGTAATGTATATCAACATAATTTAACATTGGGCAGTTCATACCCGAAATAACATTCATAATATAACATCACATATAACTAGTGATCCATGCATTTATATTCAACTTTTGACATATTTAGAACATGTCAAATATATGATTATGACATAAATATCATGCCAATATATAAACAAGGTAGACTCATCGCAAGTCTTCCTTATGATGTATAAAACATTCATGTATCATGTTATGTATGCATTGCATTCACATTGGCCACTTAACACAATGCCTCACTAGGTTCTAGATCGATCATTTCTTTTATAGAACTTCGAACCTTCTTTGATTCGGACTTGACTTCATTAATCACATGAATAAAATAAAATATTTGTTAGATTCAAATCTAACAATACCTTAAACATGATGTCTAATATAATCATTCGAATATAAAATTTCCAAATATTTTTCCAAAATTACGATTTTGCCATTTTTCATCCAACGACTCATATTTAACATGGAAAATATACTTAAATCCAAGGGTTCATATTATTCCAACACAAATAAAATATCTTAGACATGTAAAATGAAATAATCAACCTTGGCTTATCATCCTTCAAAATATCCTGGATATTCGATTCAATCCAATTATCCGAATATTTTTCTGAACTTTATCGCTTTATAGCCATTAATAAAAACTCCATACGAAAAATCCGGGTAACACGAAAACATCATTCTTGGGGGTAAACTATTCATTTACGGGACTAAAATACATAACTTTTGAAAATCACAATTTAGTCCCCGAACTTTTCCTAAGTTTATACTTTATCAACAAAAAATTTAAAATTTACATTTTGGTCACTAGCCAAAAATCGGTATATTACAAGAAACGCCATAAAATGATAAACTTTGCGGCGTTTTCATTACAAATGCCACTATAGAGTGATATATGGTGGCGTTTGTTGGTAAAACACCGCGAAATATGGGTATTGTAGTGGTTTTTTTCAAAGAAATGCCACAATAGATTCATATATAGTGGCGTTTTGCTACAAAAACCATAATAACTCGTACTTACAAACGCCGCAATAAGTTTCTTCTTTTGTGGCTTTTTACTCACAAACGCCACAAAAGTTCAGTACTATATTTAATATCTCACTCACATACTCAGTCATTCACCCCGATCCCCAAATCAAACCCTAGTTCCCTTCGACCGTGTCTCTCGCTCTCACAGCCTTATCGGTCAGCGGCCTCATCGTCACCTCAGCCTTCCCTCGCTATCGTTAGCAATTCACAAGTAGGCATCACTGGCTCAGACTCAAAGTCATCAACGCTAGGTAGGCTCTGTGTTGCATCTCACTTTCTAAAAAGCCGTTTAATCACACTAAAAACAGGTAGGTTCATTATGGAGGAGCACTACAGTGAAGATGTTGAACTCATTGTTGTTAACGATCCTTTCATCACTACTGATTATATTACATGGTTCGTAATTCTATTTTATTTTATTTTCCTTTGTATTTTTCGCGTTTTTATTATCTTTGTGTTTAAGTGAGTGCTTTGAGCTTCTGCATTTCAATCTTAGCTTTCAACACTGTTTTAAGGTCTTGATTGTTTCTTGAACAGATAACTTGACTTTCGGGCTCTAATTTTGACTAAGTAATCGGGGATCTCAAACAATTGCATTTCTAGGGTTCGCCAGTTGCTCGGAGGTTTTTCCATTTTCGTAACCAAATTGAGGTCCGGATTATCCTTTGTTTGATTCTTTTATAACTGAACTTATGAACATATTGGTAAAGATAAGTCTTTCAACATCCTTGTAAACATGTTGGTAAAGAGTTGTCTTAGTGTCTTTTGAAGTAGCTTTACCTCCATGACAAATGTAACAAACATGATTATGTCAACTTGGCAATTAAAATCGAACTTGTACGTTGGAAATTTGAATTGTATAAGTTCCATATTTACCTATTTTGGGTCAGTCTCTAGAGCTTTCTTGATTTCAAATTCAGCTGCAAGTAAATATTAAGTTTTCATATAGGCTTGTTCCCGCCTGTATAGAGCTTTCGTACCTACAAGAAGATCACACTTTAGAATTAAATGTGTATACACACAGGGGCAGATCTAAAAATTTAAACTTGGTAGTTCACCCATCGATAATAAATATAATCGTATGTAAGATAAGAGTAGATTGAATAAGTCATCAAAATTACTTACGATATTCATAACTGACATGACAAATGACAATTTAATCACACCTAAATGTATATATGTAAGAAGTCCACTATGATTTAGTTACTAACTCTCTTTAATAAAACACATGTATAGAGGAATTCACATTAGTCTATACAAATTTTCTCCATAATCAAATCATTCCAAAACATCATTTTTACAACTAATGCTCTGAACATAAAACATTTTATATTACATGTAACTGAAACCATCTAAAATGACTTCCCACGCTTTTGTATGAATGATCACTAATCTTTATCGCCAAATCTTTATCAACTTCACTTTTTTAATTAAAATACACAGACTTGCTAAGAATTTAAGAAATTTGTTAAATAATAAAAATCCAGTAACTTAAAAAGTTTAATTATTAATTTGTTTAAAATAAAAGAAAATTAATAAAGTCATTCAAAAATATATGAAATTATTAGGAAAACTATATAATAATATGAAAACCTTAACTTTTGTAAAAAAATTACGGGGTAGCAATAACTAAAACCGAAGGTTTTCATAAATAATTTTAAATAGATTTCAATGAATTTATTTTTAATTTAGATACTAATTATAGATCTAACATTAAAAATAATTATGAATATATTTACATTTATAAATTTGTGTACTAGATTTATTAATGATTTTAAATGAAGTACTCTAGTGTTAACGAGGGTGTACATGAGATTTGGAGAAGAAATGACTAAATTGATGTCTTTTTATGTATTAACGGTTTAATTTATTGATTTTTTTTGAATTAGGATTAAATTGGTAGAATATGTAACTTTTGTGGACTAAAACTGTTATTATACCAAATCTTATCAGATGTTCGTTTGTATTTTAACAGAGAAGTGATCCGAGCATAACTAAAACTTTAATTTAGTGACCTAATTGTAACTTTTAATAATTGAATGGCCCAATTATAACTTTATTAATAATTAAGTGACATATGATGTAATTTATCCATTTTTTTTATTGTAGGTCAAGTGACCTACCTAGACCTATGGTAGATACGCCCCTGTATACACATTCTGGACATAAAGGAAACAGATTCTAAATTTCAATGGAAACAAATGTTGTCCATGAAGGAGGTTGATTTTGTAAATTACTCGGTTCATGCTCTAATGACCAGTTTCCATGACATTCAACCGACAAGAAATCCTTAACGTTTTCATGCTTTTGTTGATCATCCTGAAAGAGTCCATTTTTACTGATATAGTCCATAAGTGACAGCATAATGGTATACAAGATAGATAGCAGAAAATAATTATTTGAACTATGTAGATTCTATAATTATAACTTTTGCTCATTCTGGACTTGCTTTGCTCAAAGTTTGCTGTATTCATTGATTTTTGAAACAACTTTGTCATTTTTTCTTCTTTCTCTTCTCTAACAGCTGGTGGAACTAAAAAATGGGAGATTTATATTGGACATTTAGTCAAGTGCGACTCTTGGATGAACAAACACTTGGTGAAGTCATCTGCGCCTCAAAGGTGTAAAAAACCATTCAAACAATGTTTGTTTCTTTTATTTGATTATTTTTTTAAGAATAAATGTAAGAATGATGGGTTTTTTTCTCTTAAAAATGAAAGGAAAAAAATGGTTAGGGTTTGATTGAAAACATGTTGTAGGATGGAGACAGGTTTTGGAGAATGCCCGAGTGCTTTATCAGTGGAAATACAATCAAGTATCTTCGAGTTTCTGATGAGGTAACTTTTACTCCTTGAATATGTTGTTTAAGTTTGTTTCCTTACCTTAAGAGTATAAAATTTTCAAGTTCATTCAATCAATTTAATAATAGACTTAATCAGTTGTCTTATTACTTCCAGATTTTACAAAATAAAAAGATTACAACTTACTTTATTACCATCTCAAATTTCTCAGTTATCTTAGTAGTGTTTGTTAACAGGATATGGTAGATGAAAGAAAGTGTTTAATTCTTAAGAACCCCCATTAGCCCATCCAAAATGTAACCATCTTATTTAAGCTTTTCATTCAAGCATTGCTTGCTGTGAAACAGGTTTTATCTGATCTGATTAGTATATCGGTGTAATCTATAGTGTAATGTTGCTATTGTAAATGAAGTCTTTAAGTTAGTTAGTTTAAAAAATATTTTTTTTAATAGAGACACACATTTAAGATTTAATGTCATACTTGACTTTTCACAATTTAAGGCAAAAATTAAGTGTTCGGCATTGACACGAATCTTTTCGTGATGTGGTATTGCTAACATGCTTACATTGAAGGTGTTGTTTGCTGGGATTGCACTTTAGTTTATTTAACTGGTGTGTAAGAAATTTATAATTCTCGTTGATAATTGTCATTTTTCTGTCTTTAGGAAGCTACAGATGCTGTTAAGAGTGCTATAGTTGGTATTATAGGACTTGATTCAGAAAAGGTTAAGCAATTATGCGACGCAGCCAACCAAGAAGTTGATGTAGATGAATAGGATTTGAACATTGAGCATGCAACAATTATAATTGTTAGCAAAATTTTTGTTGTTGCCATTGTATCACTTCTTGCTGCTATACTCCAATTTTGTTTGTTTGGTATCCTTGAAACTCAAATCTTAGATTAAAAGAATTCGGTGACTGATGATTGTTTTACTATTTGGCAATCGATTAAAATGTATTTTCTATACTTTTTGTACATTTAAATTTTAGTCCTTTTACATTTCAGATTTAAGAATTTAATTTTAATTGTTAATGATGTTAAAATTGTTCTGCTATGTCATTTTGAAATAAAAAATTGGTTATTTATAATAAAAATAAAAATTGTCAAAAGGCAAATTCACGGCGTTTGTGGCAAAAATGCCACTAAATATTGCATTATTCCATCACATTTAGCGGCGTTTTAGAGAAAAACGCCACTATAAATCGATATTTAGCGGGATTTTGAAATTCAAATGCCATTAAAGATAGGGTATTTAGCAGCGTTTGTATTTCAAAAGCCGTAAAAGAACGTGTTTTATAGTGGCGTTTACTAGCCAAAAAATGTATTTCGAACGCCGTAAAAGATCGTGTTTTAAAAGAAAAGGTATTAGCGACATTTGATATTTCAAACGTCGATATAGAACACAATCATTCGCGACGTTTCTCGTTCATAAACACCGCTAATCTTTGCGGCCCTGTTTTTAACGGCATTTTTTTAGCGTCGGGATGGTTTTTAACGGCGCTAAAAATGCCATTATAAGGCAAAAAAATGCTGCTAAAAACCTATTTTGTTGTAGTGTATATGCATTATATGTTGTTATAAGAATGCATTTACGTCTTAGAATATGCTTGAATTATCATATCATATGTTTCTATTCATTATATCTTATGATTTGCATATTATATGATATTCATGCATAACTTATAATCCACATCTTTATTTATGCTTATACTTAAATATGATCTGCATCCTTTAAGGTTATACATCTTCTGCATAAGTTTATATTGCATTGGCATACTTCAATTAGTTATACATTATATATTTCTTATGTTGTTAGCTTTATTCTAGCTAATTTAGTCATTTCATGCTTTTCATAGGTGCAAGGCTAAGGCAAGGAAGATATGGCAGCTCATTGACAAATGATGGAAGCTAAACTTAGCTCAAGCAGCTCAAGTAGCTCAAGAAGCTCAAATCACTTAACCATTTCAATCACTCAAGTAGCTCATCAACAAAAGTCATGTCTTTTCAAAGAGTCCATTTTACCGATATAGTCCATAAGTGACAAAGATAATGGTATACAAGATAGATAGCAGAAAATAATTATTTGAACTATGTAGATTCTATAATTATAACTTTTGCTCATTCTGGACTTGCTTTGCTCAAAGTTTGCTGTATTCATTGATTTTTGAAACAACTTTGTCATTTTTTCTTCTTTCTATTCTCTAACAGCTGGTGGAACTAAAAAATGGGAGATTTATATTGGACATTTAGTCAAGTGCGACTCTTGTATGAACATACACTTCGTGAAGTCATCTGCGCCTCAAAGGTGTAAAAAACCATTCAAACAATGTTTGTTTCTTTTATTTGATTATTTTTTTAAGAATAAATGTAAGAATGATGGGTTTTTTTCTCTTAAAAAATGAAAGGAAAAAAATGGTTAGGGTTTGATTGAAAACATGTTGTAGGATGGAGACAGGTTTTGGAGAATGCCCGAGTGCTTTATCAGTGGAAATACAATCAAGTATCTTCGAGTTTCTGATGAGGTAACTTTTACTCCTTGAATATGTTGTTTAAGTTTGTTTCCTTACCTTAAGAGTATAAAATTTTTAAGTTCATTCAATCAATTTAATAATAGACAAAATAAAAGATTTTACAAAATAAAAAGATTACAACTTACTTTATTACCATCTCAAATTTCTCGCTTATCTTAGTAGTGTTTGTTAACAGGATATGGTAGATGAAAGAAAGTGTTTAATTCTTAAGAACCCCCATTAGCCCATCCAAAATGTAACCATCTTATTTAAGCTTTTCATTCAAGCATTGCTTGCTGTGAAACATGTTTTATCTTATCTAGATTAGTATTCATTTTGTGCGAATGTAATCTACATTGATTTTTAATGTTGCTATTGTAAATATAGTCTTTAATATATTCTGTTAGTTTAAAAATATTTTTTTAAATGAATGAGACACACATTTAAGATTTAATGTCATACTTGACTTTTCACAATTTAAGGCAAAAATTAAGTGTTTGGGATTGACACGAATCTTTTCGTGATGTGGTATTGCTAACATGCTTACATTGAAGGTGTTGTTTGCTCGGGATTGCACTTTAGTTTATTTAACTGGTGTGTAAGAAATTTATAATTCTCGTTGATAATTGTCATTTTTCTGTCTTTAGGAAGCTACGATGCTTTAAAAAGTGCTATAGTTGGTATTATAGGACTTGATTCAGAAAAGGTTAAGCAATTATGCGACGCAGCCAACCAAGAAGTTGATGTAGATGAATAGGATTTGAACATTGAGCATGCAACAATTATAATTGTTAGCAAAATTTTTGTTGTTGCCATTGTATCACTTCTTGCTGCTATACTCCAATTTTGTTTGTTTGGTATCCTTGAAACTCAAATCTTAGATTAAAAGAATTCGGTGACTGATGATTGTTTTACTATTTGGCAATCGATTAAAATGTATTTTCTATACTTTTTGTACATTTAAATTTTAGTCCTTTTACATTTCAGATTTAAGAATTTAATTTTAATTGTTAATGATGTTAAAATTGTTCTGCTATGTCATTTTGAAATAAAAATTAGTTATTTATAATAAAAATAAAAATTGTCAAAAGGCAAATTCACGGCGTTTGTGGCAAAAATGCCACTAAATATTGCATTATTCCATCACATTTAGCGGCGTTTTAGAGAAAAACGCCACTATAAATCGATATTTAGCGGGATTTTGAAATTCAAATGCCATTAAAGATAGGGTATTTAGCAGCGTTTGTATTTCAAAAGCCATAAAAGAACGTGTTTTATATAGTGGTGTTTACTAGCCAAAAATGTATTTCAAATGCCGTAAAAGATCGTGTTTTAAAAGAAAAGGTATTAGCGACATTTGATATTTCAAACGTCGATATAGAACACAATCATTCGCGACGTTTCTCGTTCATAAACACCGCTAATCTTTGCGGGTTTTAACTGCTTTTAACGGCATTTTTTAGCGTCGGGATGGTTTTTAACGGCGCTAAAAATGCCATTATAAGGCAAAAAAATGCTGCTAAAAAAAACCTATTTTGTTGTAGTGTATATGCATTATATGTTGTTATAAGAATGCATTTACGTCTTAGAATATGCTTGAATTATCATATCATATGTTTCATTCATTATATCTTATGATTTGCATATTATATGATATTCATGCATAACTTATAATCCACATCTTTATTTATGCTTATACTTAAATATGATCTGCATCCTTTAAGGTTATACATCTTCTGCATAAGTTTATATTGCATTGGCATACTTCAATTAGTTATACATTATATATTTCTTATGTTGTTAGCTTTATTCTAGCTAATTTAGTCATTTCATGCTTTTCATAGGTGCAAGGCTAAGGCAAGGAAGATATGGCAGCTCATTGACAAATGATGGAAGCTAAACTTAGCTCAAGCAGCTCGAAAGTAGCTCAAGAAGCTCAAATCAGCTTAACCAGCTCGAATCAGCTCAAGTAGCTCATCAACAAAAGTCATGTCTTTTCAAAGAGTCCATTTTTACTGATATAGTCCATAAGTGACAGCATAATGGTATACAAGATAGATAGCAGAAAATAATTATTTGAACTATGTAGATTCTATAATTATAACTTTTGCTCATTCTGGACTTGCTTTGCTCAAAGTTTGCTGTATTCATTGATTTTTGAAACAACTTTGTCATTTTTTCTTCTTTCTATTCTCTAACAGCTGGTGGAACTAAAAAATGGGAGATTTATATTGGACATTTAGTCAAGTGCGACTCTTGTATGAACATACACTTCGTGAAGTCATCTGCGCCTCAAAGGTGTAAAAAACCATTCAAACAATGTTTGTTTCTTTTATTTGATTATTTTTTTAAGAATAAATGTAAGAATGATGGGTTTTTTTCTCTTAAAAAATGAAAGGAAAAAAATGGTTAGGGTTTGATTGAAAACATGTTGTAGGATGGAGACAGGTTTTGGAGAATGCCCGAGTGCTTTATCAGTGGAAATACAATCAAGTATCTTCGAGTTTCTGATGAGGTAACTTTTACTCCTTGAATATGTTGTTTAAGTTTGTTTCCTTACCTTAAGAGTATAAAATTTTTAAGTTCATTCAATCAATTTAATAATAGACAAAATAAAAAGATTACAACTTACTTTATTACCATCTCAAATTTCTCAGTCATCTTAGTGGTGTTTGTTAACAGGATATGGTAGATGGAAGAAAGTGTTTAATTCTTAAGAACCCCCATTAGCCCATCCAAAATGTAACCATCTTATTTAAGCTTTTCATTCAAGCATTGCTTGCTGTGAAACATGTTTTATCTTATCTAGACAGTGTGTAGAAGTTCATTTTGTGCGAATGTAACCGAGACATTGATTTTTACAGGTAGCTTTACGCTTCTGATTAGTATACCGGTATATAGATTATATATTCTGATTAGTATATCGGTGTAATCTATAGTGTAATGTTGCTATTGTAAATGAATGAGACACACATTTAAGATTTAATGTCATGCTTGACTTTTCACAATTTAAGGCAAAAATTAAGTGTTTGGGATTGACACGAATCTTTTCGTGATGTGGTATTGCTAACATGCTTACATTGATGGTGTTGTTTGCCGGGATTGCACTTTAGTTTATTTAACTGGTGTGTAAGAAATTTATAATTCTCGTTGATAATTGTCATTTTTCTGTCTTTAGGAAGCTACAGATGCTGTTAAGAGTGCTATGGTTAGTATTATAGGACTTGATTCATAAAAGGTTAAGCAATTATGCGACGCAGCCAACCAAGAAGTTGATGTAGATGAATAGGATTTGAACATTGAGCATGCAACAATTATAATTGTTAGCAAAATTTTTGTTGTTGCCATTGTATCACTTCTTGCTGCTATACTCCAATTTTGTTTGTTTGGTATCCCTGAAACTCAAATCTTAGATTAAAAGAATTCGGTGACTGATGATTGTTTTACTATTTGGCAATCGATTAAAATGTATTTTCTATACTTTTTGTACATTTAAATTTTAGTCTTTTACATTTCAGATTTAAGAATTCAATTTTATTTGTTAATGATGTTAAAATTGTTCTGCTATGTCATTTTGAAATAAAAAATTAGTTATTTATAATAAAAATAAAAATTGTCAAAAGGCAAATTCGCGACGTTTGTGGCAAAAATGCCACTAAATATTGCATTATTCCATCACATTTAGCGGCGTTTTAGAGAAAAACGCCACTATAAATTGATATTTAGCGGGATTTTGAAATTCAAATGCCATTAAAGATAGGGTATTTAGCAGCGTTTGTATTTCAAAAGCCATAAAAGATCGTGTTTTATAGTGGTGTTTACTAGCCAAAAAAATGTATTTCAAATGCCGTAAAAGATCGTGTTTTAAAAGAAAAGGTATTAGCGGCTTTTGATATTTCAAACGCCGAAATAGAACACAATCATTCGCGACATTTCTCGTTCATAAACGCCGCTAATCTTTGCGGCACTGGTTTTAACGGCACTTTTCGCGGCACTTTTTTAGCGTCAGGATGGTTTTTAACGGCGCTAAAAAATGCCATTATAAGGCAAAAAAACGCTGCTAAAAACCTATTTTGTTGTAGTGTATATGCATTATATGTTGTTATAAGAATGCATTTACGTCTTAGAATATGCTTGAATTATCATATCATATATTTCCATTCATTATATCCTATGATTTGCATATTATATGATATTCATGCATAACTTATAATTCACATCTTTATTTATGCTTATACTTAAATATGATATGCATCCTTTAAGGTTACACATCTTCTGCATAAGTTTAGATTGCATTTGCATACTTCAATTAGTTATACATTATATATTTCTTATGTTGTTAGCTTTATTCTAGCTAATTTAGTCATTTCATGCTTTTCATAGGTGCAAGGCTAAGTCAAGGAAGATATGGCAGCTCATTGACAAATGATGGAAGCTAAACTTAGCTCAAGCAGCTCGGAAGTAGCTCAAGAAGCTCAAATCAGCTTAACCAGCTCGAATCAGCTCAAGTAGCTCATCAACAAAAGTCATGTCTTTTTACTAATGATCGTGACATTTCACAAAAATGTGTCTCACTAAAAGTCACAACTCTTCACCAAAATGTGCCTTTTCAAGTTGTGCCTTTTTGCCAATATGTGTCATTTCCAGACATACCTCTTCACCAACATGCACCATTTCAAGTCATGATCATTCACCAAGAGTCACCATCCGTTGAAGCACCATGACTTTCCAAGTTGTTCCCATTCATAAAGACACCAGAACCATGAAGCGAAGCAACCAAGGACACGACACCCTTCATCAAGAGAGGGCTGCAAGTTTGAGAGCAAAAACAAAGAGACTCAAACATTCAAGCTTGGTCAAAACATCATGTGCCCTTTTCGGCCACCCCCTATGTATTCCTATAAATAGTCGAACATGTGGCTCTTATAAACAACTCATTCTCTTTCAATTAAATCAGATTTGTGAAGTTTCTCTCAAACTTTGTTCTTCATTGAACTTTATCGACTTATCAAGCAACTGGTTGTGGCGTCACCCTTTTCTTGATACTTCAGGTTCCTAGTTTTCTAACTAGTGGGTCCAAGTCCTTTCGGTTGAAGATCTTATAAGGTCCGAGTCTGTACTTTTTAGTATAGGTTATTCCTTGATCCGAAACTGCCCTATCTTCATCACCATCATTCTATCTTCACCAAACTCCATCCTTCCATACACATCACCTTTGTCCGAAACCATCTACATCACCATTATCATCTTACATTCATTACCTTAACCAATACTTTCGCATCCTAAACTCTTTTCATCATTCTTCTGGTTATCATCCAATATCACAAGTTTACTTGCTTACTTGCATTCTATGGTCGGGAAACAATCAGGCAGCACTCTTCATCAACATTTAAGAGTGAAAGCGTATCAGTTCGAGAGAGTTAAAGTTAAACGAACTGAGTGGGGTCAAGTGAGTTCAAATATATTTAATTCCCCCCTCTACCCTCAAACTTTTCTATTTTTACAAGGATTCTCTAGAACCAAGTAGCCCACTAAACTCCACTTAAATCCGCCCCTGATAGAAATAGAGCGAAAATTTGGGGTTTGGTTCATCCATTTTTCCTATTATTTTTCTTAGATAATTGTATATGTTATTGAGATAGAATGTTTAACATAGTGCAAAACTTTACACGTTTGTAACATTGTTGGAGAGTGAAAATGAATGGTTTAAACTTGTAGAAAACGAAAAGATTTTTAAGAAAATAAGAGTGAATTGTCCTTAATTTAAAAGTTTTAATCTCACCTATGGAACTCAATTAATTCAACAATCACAAAAAACGTGTAAAAATATTTAATTTTATATTGGGTAAATAAATTCACTCGTTATTATTATTTAATATATATGCATGTATTTGAATGATGATGATCTTAGTAAATAAATAGAAGTAATAAACTGAATTTTACCTCGAACTTATCGGTGCCGATTTGACATTGAATTTGTTGGTGTTTAAACTTGAGACGAGGTTGACTTTGCTTTCCAGAACATGTTGGCGTTGACTTTTAAATTTTGTATTTTCCCCTCAATTGTAGGCATTGAATATCAGTACAGAGTTAAAGTAATTGACTCTGAATAAAAGTATAGCTAGGAATTCCATAATTCAATTACGACGGTAATGTATAAGGTTGAATCCCTGTTCAGGTGAAACAACTCTATGGCTTTCTTTGCCATTGAAGTTGGATTAGGGACCAAACGACCGTTTTAAAAAGCTAAAAAATTTAACTTTCATAAAATGCCCGTTTGAAGACTAAAATAGGTGGAAAACGGCCGTTAAAAGCCAAATCAAGAGTTGTTTGAGGACCGATAAACGGCTGTTTGTCACAACCACTACAACCGCAAACACAACCTTAGTATAAGTACTAAACGCATTTACATTCTGTTTTAATCCCGAATCGTATATTTTATCTGTCCACCACATAAATACATTATCATAAAACACGAACCTCTTCTAAAGCAAAAAAAAAGTTCGACTGTTTACATATAAAATTATAAATAAAAATAAAAGTGGGATCAGAAGGCAGCCCATACCTATTCTGCCATCAATCTACATGATTTTGTTTTGAATAAATATCATATGATTTCAAATATGCTCTACACCTTTAAATCTCAGTAAGAAAAGCATCGTCACGCGATAAAAAAAATGCATTCTGATCGTTTTATTACAATAATTGAATTTGGAACCAACGAAATTGGTCTAAATAGTAAGCAGTTTTGTATAGCTTAAGCATGTCTTGAGTTCGAAGCGTTTTGTATATAAAAAATCTTTGTTGAGAAACTCGCCCACCAAAATTAGGTGTGTGACGTATGTCAGTCTAAATTATTTAGAGCGAAGCCCTGAAAATAAAAAGTGCAAGAAAAAAATAATTAGAATCGGTGTTTAGCTAATATAGTTTGTTCTAATACCCCTAACGTTTCATTAGATTTAAAATTTGAATAGCAGCAACTATAACCCATTACCTTATTCTTAATTCTCGATTCATTTATATATAAAGAGAAAATCTTGTTGTAACAACTGCGCATTAGCCTTAATTATGCAGGTTTGTTTAAAACGTATCAAATAATAATTATCTCTCTATATAAACTAAAATTGTTCAATACGCTTCACATGTATGTTGTGTTAGAGACTAAACAATCTTTTATATTTTAAAGGTCAAAAATTTAGTTTAGGGTTTAGTTGATAGGATTTGAAATTTAGGTTTTAATATTTTAATTTATAATTTATAATTTTAATATTAAAAAAATTAAATTTTAATTTTTAAAGAATAAATGTATAAATTTATATATTTTTGTATTATATATGTATCAGAAAAACTACTCATATATAAAAGTAGAATCATTGTCTCTAAGACTGTCCAATCTCCCTAGTGCCCACCGTAGCGTTCTCTCTTTCTATTCTATCCATGAAGTTCTAAGGCGGTACAAATTAGTGATATATTAATTAGTTGAGTGGTTAAATATATTTATTTTATTTTATATAAATATAAATTTTATATTTATTTTAGAAATATAATATCTTTTTACTTAATAAAAAAGACGATGAATGAATGATTTAAACAAATAGAGACGTCGATGGAGAAAATAAGTTTTGGAGACGGTCGCAAAGAATTTAAACATCTATACTTGATAGCATACTACTCGCATCCGCCAAATTCCCTGTTCAACGGAAGAAAAAAAAGGGGGTAAAACTCTATGCATGATCCTTGTCTTATGCATTTTTACAGATTTAGCCTCTTGATTATAATTTTACCATTTATATCTATTGTTCTTTTAAGTTGTGTATTAATCATGTGGCAACTTTTCCCTTGAATTCAGTGAAGTCATTTGAATTGATTTTTTTTAAGAGAGGTTTAAATATATTAGGGTTTTATACTATTTTTAAAATTTAAAATGTAGTTTTTATATTTTGTTTTTTTACGAAATTGAGTTCATGTGCTATTTTTTATTTGCAATCTTGGTTCATCCTTTAACTTTCGTTCACTTGTACTATTAATTGTTGATCTAACAGCTATAGAAAACAAAAAATAACTTTTGGTCCCTTATATTTACAGTTTTTATCAATTTGACCCTTAATCTTTAAAATAACTAAAAAGATTATCATCAATTAAACAATACGATTTTGCAATCATCTGTTTTTACAATTTGTTTGGGTAAAAATGATGAAATCTTAAATGTGGAGGAGTGAAAAAGTTATCTTACCTCCCTTTTTTATAGATGTTAGATCAACATTAAATGTAAAATTGAATAGAAGATGGAGAAAGGACCAAAATTTTCAAATAAAAAAATAATGAAATGACTCAATTTAGTAAAAAAAAAATAGTATAAAGACTTAATTTTAAATTTTAGATTAGTACATGAGATTTTGCAATATTAAACAAAAAAACCATTTGATGACATATATCATATACATCTTATAATATACCAATATTTTTCTAATTTTACAAAAATGCCAATATGTACATGTAATATCACAACATACTAGAAAAATATATCAAATTATTTAAAGTAACTAATGTAAAAATAGTACTCAAAATACATATCCTGAAAAATAACAGATTATAAATACTTTTTTTAATAGAAAAGATTATAAATACTTAAATTATAATAAAAGGGTATATATATATATATATCTGATATATGAATTTGACTTTAAGATTTGATTTGTCACTTAAAGTTTTTTTAAGATCTAATTAGATATTTAAATTTAGTTTAAAAATTCAATTTGGTACCTAAAGTTTTTTTGGTCTAATTAGGTACATGAATTTAATTTATTAGTTCAAATTAGCACCTAAACTTGACTTACTGAATATGTACTTTTTTTGAACAATTTCTATCTAGGGGAGGGGAGGGGAAATTTGCACCTAATATGTTTAGAACCAACAACCTAGCTGAGAGGAGAGGGTATCAACTGAAAGTTTTAACCACTTACTCTAGAGATTGTTGACTTAAATATGTACATTTTAATAATTTGAACCAATAACATAAATTTAAATACCAATTTAAAACATTAAGTTAAGATATCTAATTATATCGTAATAACTAAATCCAATAAAAAACCTTTTACTATAAATTTGACAAAAGAAAATGGGTTTTGATAAAAGATCAACATCCACACCCATCACTTGAATTGATTTGACCATGTTTAGGCATGAGGTTTAGGGATTAAAGTAGGGACGAATGCATACTTTTATGTTAGGGATGACGGATTTATAAAATTATAGGGGATAAATTTATAATATTTTACTGAAAAATATAATTTTAATAGAAAATACATATAAAACTTTTAAATTATTTTTATATCACATACGAATTTTAAGTAGCAGTAACAAGGCAATTTAATAAGGGTAAACTAAGTGATGACCGCCCGTAATAAGGGGACTAACAACCCAACTTTTTGGTTCACATTCTTAACCTCGTCGCCAGGCAGTACTACCCAGCTTGTCACGGGGTTAGAGCCTGACTAGCTGATCAATGTAATTTTAGTCGACGATCTTAGTTGAATACTAAGTCAGCCTTCAAAATCACTAAGCAAAAAGCTTAGAACGACATAATCTTGTGAAAAAAATGGTTAAGGCAAGGCAAGCAAGGAGAAAGAACAAGAAGAAATGTGGAGAGAAAAATAACTCTTTACTCAATACTCAATAAATGAAAGAATGATGAATGATTTACAAGTGAGCCTCTATTTATAGGCTCACCTTCTAGCATCCAATGGTGAGAGTGAGCCTCTATTTATAGGCTCACTTTTAAATTATTAGTTAATTTGACTATAGGGTTGCATTAGCTGATTGTAAAAAAAGTGTTTGATAAAATCATCTGATAGCTGTTTGGTTATTTGAACAAGTAAAATGACATATAAGTATATAATTATATTCAATACTTGTTTGAATAATTTATTACTTATTAATATTTTGTATCTATTAGTATTAATTAGATTATGAAAATTATTTTTTTATTATCATTACTAAGCTTATAGGAATGATGTATATATTAATTTATTATTTGTGAAATTATCTTTTTAATATAATTTTTATAATTATTGAATTTATATGTATATATTAATTTCTTATTTATAAAATTATATTATGAATATAATTTTATTAATTATTAAAATTAGATGTTTATATTAATTTATATATTAATTTTTTATTTATGAAATTATTTTTAAATTTTTTTTACTTATTGAACTTTATGTTATTTAAAGATTTTTTTGTACTCAAATCTTTAACTCAAAAAGCTCATAAGGAGCCTTTTCAAATTGAAAGATTTCACTCAAATCCACTATTACAATCTTCTATTTACCAAGCATAGAAATAATAAAACAATTACCCAACTATTATTTATTTATTATTATCATAATTTTTTTAGGTATAATACATATTCATTTTATGTTTCATGTTTAAAATTCGTGGGGTCTCCCTTTCAATAATGTATTTTCAAAAGTTCGAACTCGAATTTTCTCTTTGAAAGAGCAATGTGCCATGCCATTGCACCAAATACTTGTTGATTATTATCATAGTTTTTTTTAACATTTATTATTATTATTACCGTTTTTCTTTTTTAATTAAATAAAAATATATTACATTCTCATACCAGAATTCGAACCCACGTAAAATATGATAATAAGAGCATCTTTAGCCACTAAACTAATTAATAGATCTCATTATTACAATTTTTCAAAATTTAACCCATATAGAAAGAATATGATATATATTTGTAGCATTTTTAATGTAGAATCTCGATACTATATGGACACCAATTAATTCAAATTCCTTGTTGTACTACTATTAATGGTTTGGTTCTTGTTATTTAAACCCAAAGTTTGAAAAGTATGCCACGCCCACGCTCTCAAATCCAATTCAATCCACTTAATTAACACTTTATAACAATTGATTTCCCAATTTAGCCCCCACTTTTCTCTCGGATGGATAAGATAACAAAACGATTCGAGGACAAAATGGGAAATCAAACCCAAAAACAATAAAAAATAGTTTTCCCCCAATTTGTGTAGATCGCATCGCCTCCAATTTCTCCCCTCTTTTTAATTGTTTGGGAGGAAAGCAAGAAAAACAGAAGGCCAATTGCCAAATTGTAATCTACAAAAGCTAAAAAAAATAGTCAAAGCCCCACACCCTTCGAATTTCTCTCTCTAGATTTCGCCCCTTTTTCTGCTTCGAAATCCCTATTTTTTTATAAAAAAATCAGAGGTAGGCTTCATTTCTTCGCTTGCAATCTCAATCTTCCTCGTATGTTTCTTGTTCCTCGTTTAGTCTTTTGTTTCCTTTGCATTATTTTACGAATTTGCCATCAAAACCCTAGCTTCAACAATCTGCGAAAAGATAGATAGGGTCAATCTTTTTCAGCTCGCATAAACCCTAGTTCTTGTTTCGTGCCATCGAATTTGTGTTTCCAGTAGTCTTAGGCTGAAGATTTGGTTTCTAATTTTAGCTTTTTAGCATGTAAAGAACGTAGCTTGCGTTTAGTTCAATGTTGGGGGTCTGCTTGATTCCGTAGATTTGGTTCATTGCTGAATCAAAACTGTAAGCTTTTGGTTATTTCTTGTGTGCTTTGATGGTAAACTGGGTTGAGTCACCTGGGGAGGGAAGCATTTTGAGTTTTAACATGTGTTGGTTTCTCTCTTGGTTTATTTTAATAGATCAAAGCCATTTGGTTGTTTAATGCTGTTGTTTTGCTGTGTGCCTTTTGAGTTTGCCTTCCTCGTCAGCATTTCAAGCTGCTGGGAATGAATTTATTTTATCTTAACTTTAAAATTTAATGATTATTGGAACATGCTGAGAGTTTTAAAGTTTTGATTGGATTTGTGCAACTTAAAAGTTAATTCTTATATTGTCTAAACTAATGGTGTGAAATAGCTTTGTGAATTTATTGGATCTGTTCTTAGTAGAACAAAGCTATCAAGTTTAATTATACGATGTTTAGAGTTTTGCAGCTAAATTGTGTTGTTCAGGCGAGTAAACTAGAAATGACTATTTTCACGGTTGTCATGGTCTGTGGTTTAACTTATGTACTAGTTGTTAATTGGTCACTGAGTTACACTGTTAGGTCATGTTTTCATAAGCATTCAACTGAAGAAAGGTTCACAACTCCATCTCCTAGAATCTCTGAAATTTGAATTATACATCCCTTTTTAATTTTTTCCCTTTTTGAGTGTCAATGCACTGGTGCTTTTTATTTATATAATTTTCCGACACTGCAACTTAGCATCAAAATTGTGATTTCTTTCATCGATTGTTGCTTTTCTGTTCTTTGTCTCTAAGTCTCTATAACACAAATGAAATTTCCGTCTAGATGTGATGTTCTTCTTTCCATTTCCTGACAGGTCAGAGTCATGTTGATTTGTACATTTCATTTTTGAGGTGGCACACTCATCGAATCTATTCTTTCTCAATTTTATTTTCAATGTCACTTTACTTATGAGTTATGCCTTATATAGTGGTTCTGATTTCCATTACCTTTTTTTACACTGTGCAGTCTTTCTTTGACATTTCTTCTTAGGATTTGATGCTGGAAGAAGTATGCCGCTGATAGTTGGGAGAAATGCAAAGGTATCATGCTTCCAGCTGCACTAGTGCAGTTAATAACAGTATAGGAGGAGCCACATCTAGGGATACTTCCCGGGCTGACTCATCTTCACTACCATCCAACTTCGCATTGAATTCTAGGTATACAAATACTTTGTTGTTTTGTGTTCTGTTCACAGATACTTGTTTTCTTGAATTGACTTCATTTATTGATTCTAAAATCCGTGTTTGATTATATTTTAGGATATTTTTCTTTGTATGGATTTTCAATTAATGATCAAATTTTGAGAATATTCTGCTCATACTTACAAGAACACTTATTTCGAATTAGTTTTTCTAAGTCTTGTACTGAGTATTTGTGCCCTTTTGTCTGACTCTGTGATTGTGTATGATGCATCATATTGTCTGACACCTTTCTTGTTTTAACAAATCATTTGTGTTTTCTGACAATATATTTTCCATACTGAGATAAGACTCTCTCTCTCTCAGCATATTTATCCTTGACATTTTCTAGATTGTGAAGCTGTCTACTTGCGAGAAGTACACTTTTTTCCCTACCCAATCTCCTTATTTTTTTTTAAAATTTTGTAGGCGGCATTCACAGTTAGCTCCCTACAAATTGAAGTGTGACAAGGAACCTCTAAATTCCAGGTAATTTATGCATTTGAATTGATTAGTTGTGTAATTAGTATTTATGCAGAATGATTTAGTAATTCTTCAGAATAAGGTTATATGTTGCTTATAGTTGCTTTGTAATAGTGGATGGCAAAACTGACAGAGTTGATGGTCCTGCTAACGTGACTCTGAACTCATCTTTTTTGGTTGTATGTTATTTTTTATTGCTTTATATTATGGGTTGGAAAGTGACTAAGTTGATGGTCTGACTGGTTCGATTCGTACACTATGCTTGATTAAATAATTATAAAGGAAAAGAAATGAAATTTAGGGAAAGAAAGGAAATGGTACCTGTGTATTTTGTTTGAATAGTTAGAGTTCATAAGGGAAAGGAAAGTAAAGGAATTCTCACAGCCTTTGTTTGGTTAAACAACAGAAATGAAAGAAAATTGTTCATTATAATGACTATTTTCCAATTATATCTTTTTTATAAAATGAATTATGTAGGAGATTAAAAGGATAGAAAAAGTATATTATATCTTTAAAAAATACTTCTCTTTCCAAATCTTTCCTCCCTAATTGGGATAAATAAAAATGAAGGGTTTCATGGGGAAGTAAGGGATATTCAACTCCCTTCACTTTCTCCTGCTTAAATAAAAAAATTATCCCAACAATAGAAAGCTACTTACTTTCCTTTCCCTTGTTTTAGTCCAATTCAAACATAGGGTTAAACTTCATTCTAAGTTATTGAACATCTTGCGTACTACTAGTTTTTTTATCCATTTCAGTCTTGCCCCCCCTGATTTTCATCCTCAGACCCAGAATTGTCCCGAGGAGACTCTCACTAGAGAAAATGTGCAGCAGGGGTATAAGGAGACTATTGATGGACTGGAGGTATAGTCTTATGATTGATTAAGATTCACTACTTTCTGTTTTGTTTTGCTGCAACAACTGTATGTGGATGTTGTACTGCATGCAAGTGATTGTAACTATGGTTACCTTACCAATCCATATGAATTGCAGTCACATATCTTTATATATATACACTTTGAACTTAGTGCTGTGGTAACCATACTTTACTGTTTTTTGAGCCCGAGTAAAATGATTGTAATTGGGTCTCCGTAAAAAATGAAAAAGATTGGATCATGATTTTTTGTTTATTTGATATTCTTAATTGAATTTGAAGTATATATTCTATATTAATCTCTTTTACTTGATAGGAATTGCATGAAACCATGGTTTTCTAGTGTGCTAACTTTTCTTATGGTTTGGGATCTAATATCCGATTCACATGCTCCTAGCACAGGATTCTCATTTTTTTGTCGCAGTCTGTCGAACATTACTTTTCCTGATGTTGCTGTTTGATTTGTTTTTATGTAACATCTGTGCTTTCTGTGCTTATCATAGATTGAAATCCGATAGTATCTGTGTGAGGGCTGTTTTTACTTCATGCTGATATAGCAACTTAGCAATCTCTTAATGCTGTAGGGATTTTAAATCTGAAAATTTTAAGATAATTCCAAGAAGTTAACTATTTCTGGTTAGCTTCTTTTATATCCATCATATTTGTTGTTTAATATGGTACTGCCATCGTTTCAGGATTCGAAAGAGATTTCATTGACTCAGGTTCAGGCTTTTACAAAGCCAGTTGTTCTGAAATGCAGAGATGTAAGTCACTTTATTTGGGATTCTATGATCATCATGCAGACTTTTCTATGCATGCATAATTAATTTGTCAACTAAAAAAAGGGGGTTTCCTGTGTAATGTAATTGCCAATTTCTTTTAACTTTTTATTTCCTTCCTCTTCTTTGCAGGCAATTAGGAAGTGTCTAAGGGCTATCAATAAATCTCGTGCTCAAAAGAGGAAGGTGATACATGTGTTCTTTTAGATTTATTGTCTGCTTCTTTACTTGTTTCTTGTTTATGTACGCTTTTAATGTGTACCCCCCTTTTTCTTTTTTGCGCCCTTTTTGAAGTCCTATATTTTGTTCTTATCAGGCTGGCCAGGTTTATGGCGTTGCTCTTTCTGGTTCACTGTTAAGTAAACCAGTGATTTTCCCTGAACAAAGGTCATGCACTGAAGATTTCAGGAAAAAATGGATTGAGGTAAGTTCATATTCCCCAACGTGGTCATACATAACTTTTCTTTTAAAAAATTGTTTTTGATATCATCAAACTTGGTTAAAGTCTTAACACATAATTTATGTGTGAAGTCAATGACTTGTTATGTTCATGTTTTGTTAGGGCTTATCACTGCAACACAAACCTTTGTGTTCTTTGGCTGATCAAGTTCCTCAAGGGTATAAGAAGAGAACACTAATAGAGGTTCTTATCAGGAATAATGTTCCATTGCTGCGAGCAACTTGGTTTATCAAAGTAACATATCTTAATCAGGTACAACAGTCCTAATTTATTTATACCAGCCAGTCATGATTTCTGTAATTGCCCTAGGTTACTCCATATTGGAGGGCAGTGGACTTATGCTTATTTTTTGCAGGTTCGTCCTGGTTCTGCAATTTCTTCTGGGGCACCTGATAAATCTCAATTATCACGTACGGAGCTCTGGACGAAAGATGTTATTGACTACTTGCAGTGTCTTTTGGATGAATTTTTTTCACGAAATTATTCTCATTCTGCTCAACATGGTAGAGATCGGTTCCCACAAATGGTTTATACCGGGTCTTTGCACCGTAGGAGTGATCTGGCACCAGCAATTATTGATGGTGAGGAACCGACCCTTCACTTTAAGTGGTGGTATGTAGTGCGGCTCTTGCAGTGGCATCATGCAGAAGGACTGGTTCTTCCTTCACTTATCATTGATTGGGTTCTGAATCAACTGCAGGTATCGCATTTGATGTATTCTATCCTCATTTCATATAATTTTTCCACTGTGCTGAGAGATTTGTTCATATAGGAAATAGTTTGAGCTTATGAGCATTTTATGGTTTCTGATTATTCATTTTTGCTCTTCCAGGAAAAGAAATTGCTTGAGATTCTGCAGTTGCTATTGCCCATCATTTATGGACTTCTGGAAACCATCATTCTGTGTCAGACGTATGTACGCAATCTTGTCGGTATAGCTATTCGCTTCATCCGCGAGCCTTCTCCGGGAGGATCTGATTTGGTTGATAACTCCCGGAGAGCATACACAATATCTGCGCTGGTTGAGATGCTTCGCTATTTGATCCAGGCTGTGCCGGATACATTTGTTGCTTTAGATTGCTTTCCCTTACCAAGTTGTGTGCTCTCACATTCGCCGAGTGATGGTGGTTTTTTATCCAAGTCCTCGGATGATGCTGGGAAAATAAAAA
The DNA here is from genome assembly GCA_019671005.1 of Hibiscus mutabilis. Classification (NCBI taxonomy): domain Eukaryota; kingdom Viridiplantae; phylum Streptophyta; class Magnoliopsida; order Malvales; family Malvaceae; genus Hibiscus; species Hibiscus mutabilis. Next base: position 47,118,909 of record CM033729.1, on the reverse strand, counting down.
ATTATTCGGCAGATGCATATGTTGTCAGAGGTAAAGGGTTTGACTCTCAATACCAATCATTTTCATTTAATCATGTTTCCACCATCCAGAAATGCGCCGATAATCTTGCTGAAGGTGCAAGTGCTGGATATCCTAGCCAAAGTGTGGCAAAAGCTGTGCAGACCCTGGATAAAGCCCTTTTTCAAGGTGATCTGATAGATGCTTATAAACAGATCTTCAACGATCTTTATGATGTAGCAGTTGGCAAAGGTTGGGTAGCAGCAGTTAGTCCATGCTTAAGATCATCGCTAAAATGGCTTAAGACTGTGAATTTGTCATTGATTTGCTCAGTTTTTATCCTTTGTGAGTGGGCAACTTGTGATTACAGAGATTTCCGGACTGCTCCACCCTCTGACGTGAAGTTCACTGGTAGGAAAGAATTTTCACAAATATTTCTTGCAATTCAACTTTTGAAGCTGAAGATGAAAGAGCTGCAGAAACAACAACTCAAGAAGGGAAGGGCATCAAGAAAGAGCACCAGTCAGCAGAATAGCTATTCCAGCAGGGATTTGTTGGTAAATACACATGAAGCTGGAAAAGGTGCGAATGGAAGAAGTAACTCTTCTGATATATTTGACAGCCCAGGTCCTCTGCATGATATTATTGTGTGCTGGATCGATCAGCATGAAGGGCATAAAGGAGAAGGTAGCAAGCGTCTTCAGCTTTTTGTAATGGAACTCATACGTTCTGGAATTTTTTATCCCCAGGCATATGTGAGGCAGCTTATAGTTTGTGGAATTTTTGATCCAAACGGACCAACAGACCTGAACAAAAGGAAGAGACACCAACAAATCTTGAAGCAGCTTCCAGGGCAGTTTATGCTTGATGCTTTGGAAGAAGCAAGAATTGCTGAGGGCTCAGAACTGCTTGAGGCTGTAAATGTTTACACAAATGAGCGTCGTCTTGTCCTTCATGAACTTCTTTTTGATTCATATAACAGTGCAAATAATTCTCATGTACCAGCTAAAAAGAAAAACTATCATTCTACCTCAGGAAGAGATGTTGTTTCCCAAATTTCACGTGATCAGAGGAAAACTGTTCAGGCTTCAAAGACTTTCAGGAGAAAAGTGGATCTTGAAGAACTGAAGGCGTCCATCTCAGTTTTGCTGCAATTTCCCTGTTCATCTTTTACTTCTGCAGATAGTGGAGTGGATGAGTCTCAAGGGAGTACCAAAAGATCTATCGGGTCAACATACAGCAAGATGGATTTATTTGAAGGTACTCCTGGGTGTGAAGACTGTAAAAAGGTAAAAAGACAGAAATTAAGCGAGGATAAGAGTTCATGTCTTCAAGTATCTTCACCAATTCCATCAGATGATGAAGATACTTGGTGGGTGAGGAAGGTGCCCAAAAACTTGGAGTCTTCGAAAGTTGACCCTATGCTTAAGTCGACAAAGCAAGTGTCACGTGGTAGACAAAAGCCTGCCCGTAGAACTCATAGTCTCGCTCAGTTAGCTGCTGCTAGAATTGAAGATAGCCAGGGAGCATCGACAAGTCACGTATGTGATAACAAGATAAGCTGTCCTCATCATAGAACTGAGGTGGAAAATTTGAAGCCAGTTGATGGGATCAAAACAACCCATCATGAAGATATACTTTCCATTGCAAAGGGTTTAAAGCAGCTTCGCTTTGTAGAGAAGAGGATTGTCACTGCTTGGTTGCTATCTGTAGTTAGGCAGCTTGTTGAAGAGTCAGAGAAATTTGTTGCCAAAGTTGGCCAGTATGGTCGTCCATTTGTTGCAGCTGATGATAAGAGTCCTGTAAGGTGGAAGCTTGGTGAGGATGAGCTATCAGCCATTCTGTATCTATTGGATGTTTCTTATGATTCAGTTTCAGCTGTCAAGTTTCTCCTTTGGTTGTTGCCAAAAGCTATTAGTAATCCCAGTCCTACCATTCATGGTGGGAGAAACATTGTAGTGGTTCCCAGGAACGTGGAAAACTACGCTTGTGAAGTGGGTGAGGCATATCTTTTATCATCTCTCCGAAGGTGAAATCATATTTATGTCTCTTATTTTGATTAACTTTTCCACGCAAATCATACTTGGCTATCAAACTTGTTCTTCTCTGTGTTGGTTCTTTGTTAGTATCCATCATATTGTAGCATGGTTTTTTTTATTCACTTTCTGTTTCTTGATCTTTAACAATGATTGTAGCTTCTTTTTCCTCTTTCCTCCCTGTTTTTTAAAAGCAAAACTATTCTGAGTTTGTTTGTGAATGTGTATTAGAGTTCATTAAACAGTTCAATGATGCATTTTTTGGGCGTCTTGTTGGAATAGAATACTTATTTTTCTTCCCTGAAAGTTATTCTTATTACTCAAGATTGGACTATTGAGCCACTGCACTCATCATGGCTAAACATTTTGTCATTGCTGTCTATGTTTCATGACCTGCATATCTGTCTTACATGCTTCATTATGAATTTTGTTCAGGTACGAGAACATACTTATTGCCGCAGATCTTGTTCCTGAAGCTCTGTCTGCTACAATGCGTTGTGCTTCATCTTTTATGGCCACTAATGGAAGAATTACAGGCTTGGGAACCCTAGTTTTTTTCCGTTATTTGTTGAAGAGGTATGGCAAAATTGCCAGCGTAATTGAATGGGAGAAGAATTTCAAGGGGACTTGCGATAAAAGACTTTTGTCTGAACTTGAATCTGGACGAACAGAGGGGGAGTTTGGGTTTCCACTTGGAGTTCCAGCAGGGACTGAAGATCCTGATGATTATTGCCGCCAGAGGATAACTGTTGGACGGTTATCTAGAGTGGGTTTAAGCATGAGAGATATGGTTCAGCGCCATTTTGCAGCCAATGCACCGAAAGGCCCTGCCACTGAAAAAGGGGATGATGATTATCAAGTAGCTCAACAAATCATAATGGGACTAATGGACTGTTTTAGGCAGACTGGTGGTGCTTTTCAAGAAGGTGACCCGGGTTTGGTGTCCTCTGCTGTTTCTGCCATTGTTAGCAATGTTGGACCCATGCTGGCAAAGATACCTGATTTTGCTGGTGGTAGCAGTTATTCAAATTATCAGCCACCTATGAATTCCTTGAATTTTGCTAAGCGCATATTGCACATTCATTTATTATGTCTATGCCTGCTGAAGGAAGCTCTTGGAGAGCGCAAAAGCCAAGCATTTGAGATAGCTCTTGCAACAGAGGCTTCTTTTGCCTTAGCAGGAGCTTTTGTTCCTGCAAAGTCCTCTCGGGGCCAGTGTCATTTATCCCCTGATTCTCATGATTCTAATCCAAACATATCTAGTGACAATTCGCATGGTTCTGCCAAAGCAACTTTTGGGAGAACTACCAAAATGGCAGCTGCCATTTCTGCCCTTGTCATTGGAGCCATTATTCATGGGGTTATTAGCTTGGAGAGAATGGTAACGGTCTTAAGATTAAAGGAAGGTTTGGATGTTGTTCAATTTGTTAGGAGCACAAAAACCAGTTCTAATGGTAATGCCCGATCTGTTGGGGCCTTTAAGGTGGACAACTCAGTTGAAGTATATGTGCACTGGTTTCGGCTATTTGTTGGGAACTGCAAAACTCTTTGTGATGGACTAGTTTTGGAACTCTTGGGTGAACAGTCCGTTTTAGCTCTTTCAAGGATGCAGAGATTGCTCCCGATTAATTTGGCCTTTCCACCTGCTTATGCAATATTTGCATTTGTGACGTGGAAGCGATTCATTTTGAATATTAGTAACGTTGCAAGTCGTGAAGATATCCATCAATTGTATCAGTCTTTAACAGTGGCCATTGGAGATGCCATAAAACACGTACCTTTTCGAGATGTTTGTATGAGGGATACTCGTGGATTTTATGATATTGTAGCTGCAGATACAACTGATGCTGAGTTTGCAGCCTTGATAGAGTTGAATGGTTTGGACATGCATTTGAAACCCATGGCCTTTGTCCCCCTTCGTGCAAGACTCTTTGTAAATGCGATAATTGATTGTAAAGTGCCTTCTGCATTTACAAAAGATGATGGGAATAGGGTTTCTGGACATAGTGAGTCTAAAGCTCTGCGTGCAGAGACTGGGTCTAAGCTTTTGGATAAACTTGTTCGTGCATTGGACACTCTGCATCCTGCTAAATTTCATTGGCAGTGGGTTGAGTTAAGGCTTCTTTTAAATGAACAAGCGCTTATTGATAAGATGGAGAACCATGACATGTCCTTGGTGGATGCCATTCGCTCTTCCTCACCCAGTTCTGAAAGAGCCTCGCCTTCTGAGAGCGAGAAAGTTTTCATTGAGATTATCCTCACTAGATTGTTGGTCAGACCTGATGCTGCTCCCCTTTTCTCAGAGTTGATTCATCTTTTTGGGAGATCATTAGAGGATTCAATGTTGATGCAGGCTAAGTGGTTCTTAGGAGGTCCGGATGTTCTTTTGGGACGGAAAAGTGTTAGGCAACGACTCAGTAATATTGCCGAAACTAAAAAGCTTTCTACAAAGACACAGTTTTGGAAGCCTTGGGGATGGTCCTATTCGGGTGTTGATCCTGTGACTAACAGTGGAGAGAAGAAAAAGTCTGAAGTCACCTCTCTTGAGGAAGGTGAAGTCATTGAGGAAGGTATGGAGACAAAGGGGTGTGTAAAAGGGTCCACTCCAGTGGATGTTGAAGGTTCCAGTATCAGTCAGCAGCATGTAACAGAGAAGGCTTTCATTGAATTGGTTCTTCCTTGCATAGACCAAAGCTCTGCTGACTCATATAATACATTTGCAAGTGATTTGATAAAGCAGTTTAACACCATTGAACAACAGATAAATTCCGTTACTCGTGGTGTAAGCAAACAGACTAGTGCTGCTGCTGCTGGAATCGAAGGCTCTACTAATAAGATTAATAATCGCAAAGGTACAAGAGGTGGTAGTCCTGGATTGGCTCGACGAACACCGGCAGCGGCACCTATGGAGTCTGCGCCTCCTTCCCCTGCAGCCTTGCGAGCTTCTATGTCATTGAGGTTGCAGTTTATTCTGAGATTGCTGCCAATAATATGTGCAGATGGGTAAATAACATGATCTGTTTTCCCCCTTGTTTCATTTTATTCCACTTTAAATAAGCATGATCAGTTTCTATGCCTACTGCTTTGTGAGACTTTTTTTTAAAAAAATATTCAATTTACCAAGCATATTCTCTTGTTGCTATGAATTATTTTCATGGGTTTCTGTCAATTTGTTTGTTTAATGACTTGTTTTGGTTATCTAGTAGTATGTGCATCTTTCTGCTGAAAACGAATAGGTACTAGTTTACTTATTTTCTTTACAAAATTCCCATGGCTACTGGTGTGTCAGTCTCAGCTTAAGCCTTACTGGTTTCATTTATTCTGTTGAAAGCGACCTAGAAATTAGCTTTAGTTCTGTGTTATCTATCCATAATACCAACTCATTTTATGTTACTTCGTAATTGTGTGCCTTAGTTTTTCAGGGTAAGAACCTTTTATTCAGTGTTTTGTCCCTCAAATTCATAAAATTCTTAAATTGAAAAAGGTCTATAGAAAGAGATCTTTCTGCATTGTTTATTCTATTTTTGGGGAATTCATCGACTTTTGGCCATCCTCTCTTTGTGGATTTTTTCATCGTAATTGATATAATGGTTGTTGGGTAGTACAGGTGCAACAATGTCATGAAATCGTTAGTCTTATTTCAAGTATTAGATAAACTAGTTACCATGGTTCGTTTGTTTGATTTTTCAGGGAACCATCAGCACGAAACATGAGGCATATGCTTGCCTCTGTAATTCTTCGACTGCTTGGAAGTAGGGTTGTGCATGAGGATGCGGAACTGATGCCATCTGTTATATCCTCGGAAATGTCCGGAGATGGTCTTTTTGATTGCTTATTGTTAGTTCTACATGGGTTGTTGAGCAGTTGCAGACCAAGTTGGCTAAAATCAAAGGATGCCAAGGATTTTTCCGGATTTGACCGTGAATCAGTGGAGGGTTTGCAGGTTTGATCTTTTTATCATTTTGCTGACTGAATCTACTGCTGCTCGTTTTGGTTAAAAAATAAATAATAAAATTATGAGGTGTTTGTTAATGAGAAATATAAAGACGTGCATCATCATAGGCACTTTAATTAGACCTGTTGGTTTATTTTCAATTGGTTTTGCCTCAAAAGTGGTGACTATCTTTTCCTGTGGATGCAGAGCGAATTAGATTCTATGCAATTGCCTGAGATGATTAGATGGCGAATTCAAGCAGCAATGCCAATATTATATCCTTCTCTTCGCAATACGGTCTCCTGCCACCCACCCTCTGTTCCTATTGGTGCTCTTAGTTCGCTTCAACCCAGCATCTGTGTCCCTGGATCTTACACTGGAACTATGAATGCCCCTCAGAGACAGGTTGCATTGGCACGAAATGCAAGTAACACATCAGGAAAATCCAAATCAATGCCATTAATACAGGAGAACGATACGGAAATTGACCCATGGACACTTTTGGAAGATGGAGCAGGATCAGGTCCATCTTCAAGTAGCACTGCGACAATTGGCAGCAGTGACCATGCTAATCTTCGAGCCTCAAGTTGGCTTAAGGGGGCTGTAAGGGTGAGACGGATAGACCTGTCTTATGTTGGCGCTGTGGATGATGACAGCTGATTTTAGGTTCTATTTTTTAGATTGTCTTTAAGGTTCGCAAGTCCCCTCACAACAGGTAATATAATGTGTTATTTGTTGTGCACATTGGTCTTTGCCTGTCTCATGTTTGATAGTGAAGGGGGGATTTTGCTTTTTTCACATTTTGGGGTGGGCATGCTGGAATCCATGTGAAAGAATGTCACGACGTGCTGATGTAGGCCATGTGTTCGGCATTGCAAATTGACTTGTCATTTAATTCCCCACCGCGTCTGGACCGTGTACTCTAGGTGCGGTTCGGAGGCTTTGTTGTATATATAGAGATAATTGTTTCAGTTTACCAATTGATCAGGTATAATATCTCAAGAATTACATGTATTTATTCATTTGCTAATCAATCTTTTATTAGTGCCTTGAAGTTAATCCCCCTCTCTCTCACACACACATACACGCACACACATGGATGCAAACGCATCACCATCCCCATGTACATGTACGTACGTGGACTACTGCATGTTTAAATATCCATGATGGATGGGGTTTGTAGGTTAACAAATACATAACACGGGGCAGGCCAGATAAAATAGTTTATGGCCAAATTTTGCTCCATTTCAAATTTTAGTATTAGTTCTAAATTGTTATATACTAATGCCCTTTATTGTAGTGTTAACCCGTTTTTACATTTTTGTGAATATTGGAAATAACGGGCTTTTGATTTATGGTATCTATTTTATTAATACATTGTTATTATTATATGTTGTATTATTATTATTACTAACTATGTTTGTTATTATTAAAACTCAAAAGCAAAAAAAAAAAAAGATTATTAATGAGAAAATTTTCAATATACAGTCTGTGTAAACTAAAAAAATGATTATTAATAGTATTATTTTCTTATTGATATCATCTTATTATATGTTATTATGTTTAAAAATCTCAAAATATTACTATTAGTTTGTTATATGTTGCTATATGTTATTGTAATTTGTTATTATTATTAGTACTATTATTATTATTATTGTTATATTTATTATTATTATTTTATTATTATTATTATATTAGGTTATATTATTATTAAACAGAAATGGAAAAACAAAATTAAATAATTAAATAAATAAAAGGCCAAAGATTTTATACAGTCCATTTATAAATTATAATAACCCAATTATTATTACACTCGGCCCGTTATGGAGCCCAGTTAAACCTAATCTGCCTTAATATCTAAAACCTTAATTCTATTGTGGATTGATGCTCAGCTCATCTTGGACCGTTAGATCTGGGAATTCGATTAACGATCCAGATCACATCTTGGAAGGAAACCCTAGCAGCTACCCATTTGTCCCAACGTTGCATTATCACAACCGTTAGATTTGGAGATTTGAACGGACGGCCCAGATCGCGCAAGAAATCTTCCAAAACTCTCACGCGCCCATACACAGCTTATCACTTCCTTTCACGCGCGCGTGTGCCACACGCACTGAAGCCTTGATCTCCACGCGCGCCTTCTGACGATTTCTCTGTCTCGCCAGAACATCTTTTTGATCCTCTCCTCCTCATCAAGCGGCCACGACGTTCATGCAACCAAAATAAACAAGCATTAGCAAAAAAAAAAAGACTAAGGACAGATGCATCAAAACGAGCAATTTTCAGGAGAATTCGGTGGATTATAGAAGAAATTATAACAACAAATATTGTTCCTTTTTCCATGTAACATCTTCGGTTATAAAATCGAACAAACTAAACATTAAAAAAACACAGAGAAAGAATACAAAAAACAAGAGCCTTTTGAGGTACTTCCTTCTTCCACTCGCATGCATAAAAAAAGAAAGCATAGCATAAAAGAAAAATAACATAGGTCTAGGGTTAGAAAGCTTACCATCGAATCTGTTGGCCATGCTCCTGTCGTCGGTGATAAACCTATGGCCTCTGGGTCTGAAGTGGTGAACCGACGAAAGGGAGTTGATATTTTCAAATCTTTTTGAGTTTAGATATCTGTTTTTTGATCACGAAAAGAAGTTTTTTTCCTTTTTACTGTTTTCAAGAAAGGGCATGTTCAGATCTGGTTTTGGAGTGAAATTTTTTTTTTGGTTCATTTTGGGGTCGCCGAATGCTGGCAAACGACGACCGACGTGGTAATTTCTGGGGTTTAGCCATCGCTGAACTGCGGTTTCTGGGTTTGGAGATGAACACACGACGGTGTTCATCCCGATTTAAGAGAGAAAAGGGAGAATGGGAGAGGATATCAAAATTTTCAAATGGTTTATTTCTGATTTTGGCAAAAAACTAGGTTTTTATACTCGATTAAAAAAAGGAAATGGTCTATTTTTTTAAACCCCTCTGCCCTTTTTTAATAACGTAAGTAGCCATTTCGCCTTTTAAAACCACGCCCCTGGTCCTTTTAGGTTTTTAAAACTTTACAATTTCACCCCTTTTGAAACTTAATCCGACTCTCGGTGGTTTAATCCCTTTTAGAGCCTTCAAAATTCAGATTTTGTTCAATTATGTCCCCAATTCCCATGAATATTTACCTTTCAAGCTTTGTAATTTACTTCTTTTTAATTTCAGTCCTACCCATTGTTTATGTTGATCCTTTGTATTGTTATGATATATATGTTGATGTGAGTATGGGGTGTACTTGTTATATTAGTACGGTATATGTTTACATAATATATAGATTTTTATGTATAATATGCGTTCCTTACCATATATGTTTTTTACAATGTATATCATTCACTTTCATATAGTATATAACATATGTATATTACACGTGTTTTATAATGCATAGTGTAAGGTTTTAAACCCATATATGTATGTATTTTACATATAACATGTAAATATATGGTTTAACAAGTATATATTTTATATTATACAAAACGTAGTTTACAAAATATATATATAGGGCCACTGCCCAGTTTTTGTTTATATAAACTAAGGCTCATACGCATATGTATATAGTATGTAAATAATATAATTTATATTGTGTATGGTACATAGTTTTTACATAGTATATAACGTATGGTTTGATATATATTATATAGTATGTATGTATGATTTTAATATATATATATATATGGTTGCTGCCAAGATAAACTGTAACCCCTTTTTAATGTATATGGGTATATACGTATGTTTATGTATAATGCTTTGTGCATAGGTTATATATGTATGTAGCTACTGCTACGCTTTTATATGTGTATATGTTTGTATATGAGTGATGGTTATGATTTGGACATGTGATCTTGTATTTTGTTTATGCTTATTTGAGATGTCATGCTATGTTGCATTCGAATATTAAAATCTGTTAATGCGGTGCCCTTTTATTATGGAGTAAATGTGGCCAGTACCAAACGTAGTGGTGGTGGTTTTTCGGTTTACTCTCGAATAATGGGCCCTTAAAATTTACTCACATGTATAACCGGATTTTAATTCAATCGTCACTTTAATTCAGAAAATTTAATATTGACAAAATGGTAATTATTTATTTTCTTTTATGGTACCAATTTTTGGGCGGTGTTGGGATGTCAAAACTCTCCTATCCGTAACCGACTTCCGAACCTAGTCGAATCTCTAATTTTATTTTCGGTGTCCGGTCTATCTAATCCAAGTGACCGGTGGCGACTCCAAGTTTTATTGTTTTTCAAAAATTTTTGAAAAATTCTCTATTTTCTAAATATTTTTTTCCGAAAACAAAAGGAAATCTACTACAAATTTTTTAGCGATCTCCTTCGACAAATCCAAATTTTGAAAAAAGATAGGTCGCTACATTTATGTTTTTGGGTTTCTTATTTCTTGACCCCGGTTAAGATCAAATGGAATGGTTGTATACATAGTTTTTTCTCTAGTTTAATCGTATTAGGTTCTTGTAGTTTAGTTATATTATTCTCGTCCCTGTATTATTTAGATTAAGATTGAAATTTATAAAATCTGAGAAGTACATATGTTAAAATCAGTTAAAGGGCGTAGATTAAACAAGGAAAAATACCTCTGAATTTTGATGATGCTAAATATAAAAATATATATCAACAACTAGTTGGTGTAGGTCCCTAAAGTTCTGTGAAAGTTTAGGAAAACAACAAGCTCTCTGCTCTTTCAGCCATTACATGATTAGAGTCAGCTCTTTTACGATGCTCCATCACGATTTTGAATGCTTTACGTCTCCATGTATACATCTAAGCTTCCACACGGTCTGCAAGCTCCACTGCCTCATGTTCGAATGTTATATTCAGACAATCGAGCAGATAATTCGGACTGAAATTTTCTGTCGTGTGCATGAACCGGTAAATCGGGTCTCTGATACCGTCTCTTCCGCTCTGTACAAGTTTCCTCGCACAGAATACGGCTCCAAATAAGAAAATTGTTCGAACTTTGGAAGGACTGGCTTCAAATTGATGAGCAGAAGGACCAACCTTTGGAAGGGATTCAATGCAGGAGTTGGATTTTGATTTCGGCAAGAACACCGCTGTTGGTAGCCATAGCCGCCTAGTTAATTTGATTAGCGCAGTCCCGTTTGTGTCGCAAGTGCTTTCGTGCTCTCGGAGAGACCGGATAGAGGAACGCATGGCACCGGCACCCACCATTTCTCATCGTTTCTCTTAACAACCCTTCGAAAACGAGTCCCGTTCGGCTCGAATTCGACGACTCACATCCTTCTTCTGCATACCAGAATTCTCTGTTCTCGAAACTGTCGAGTATTTCCTGTCATAATGAGCTACGAGACGAGCCTTTGTAATTACAGAAAGGATTACTCCTTTATTTTTTGCCTTACAATGAGGATTGCATCCAACTTTCTCAGTGCAGGGAGATTGACACTTTGACATAAATATCTGATCTTGGTCTGCTTTCCATTACCTAAAAATGTCCAAAAATAAGAAACAAAGTCGCTGCTTTGTCTGAAAACATGTTTATGTTACCGAAGAGATTGGTTATGGCATTCGAGATTGCAAATCCCTTTACCACCCCCTGACATATCTTCTCCCTGTAAAAGCTTTGCAAATCTTTCTTTCATCGTTTCAAGTTCTGCCAACTTAATTTTACACAAATTACCAAAATCCAAAAGTATAAGGACTAAAAATTAGTAAAACTAGAATACATGAACTAAATTCATAATTTTATTATTAGTATAGGGACTAATGACAGAACTTAACCAAAAATTTCAACTACTAGTGGTCAGGTTCTGGACTTTAGGTACTGAAATTGATGTATAAAGCCCTTTGGAAATAATTTCATGGGTTTTCGTCCATTTATTTTCATTTGTGGCTTGTTAGGTCTAATTCGAAAGTCCAATCGGTTGTTTTTAAGCTCTCCTAGAATGGGTAGGATGAAATACAAAGAGAATGGAAAATTCGTTAATCTAATAATTAAAGCTTAATTATTAGATTAATTTTTTTTTCTATTAACACAATTTTTATCCCTCGTACAAAGCAGAGTTTTAGAATTTTTTTTTACAAAATGATAATAATGAATATTATTTCCATAATTAGGGTCTAATCCATCCAAATAGTGTTGAATTGGGGGAGTATGCAAAATATTTCTTTTTTATTTTTGTGATTTTTGTTTCATATTGTATCTATATTAGTTATAAAGTCTACTGACATGGTGAATACAAACAGGGGTGTAAGCGAGCCGAGTCGAGTAGTGCTAAGCTCGATTTAGTTCGTTAAGAATTCGAGTTGAGTTCGAGCTTAAGTAATTTTTAACGAGTCTAAATAATCTGAGCTCGACTCAGCTCGTCGAGTTCAAGCTTGAGTCGAGTTCAATCAAGTTGAGTGTTGACCGAGCTTTGACCGAGTCGGACTCGAGTAGCTCGCGATCTTTCTCGTCTCATTTAAAGCCCTATTAGGAAAAAAACTTTGATACACAAGTTGTGCAAACTAAAGTTTACATAAGCTTGTTAATTTTAGGGTTTAGGGTGTTAGTTTAGGGTTTAGAGGTTTAGGTTGTTGGCTTTAGAATTTAGGATTTAGATTTTAGGGTTTAAGACTTATGTTTAGGGTTTATGTTTTAGGGTTTTAGGTTTAAAAATTTAGATTTTAAATTTAAAAAATTTAAAAATTTATTATATTATATTTTCGAGTAACTCGCGAGCTTTTCGAGTCGGGTATCGAGTAGCTCGACTCGGCTCGTTAAGAATTCGAGCCGAATTCGAGCTCTTGTAGAACTCGAGTAGATCGCGATTTGTCTCGTCTCATTTACAACCCTAAATCCAAAGGGGACACGCATGCCATTGACTCCTTTAGATAAAAAGAAGAAGTTGTAAATTAAGCTCCTCTTCAATATAAGTAATTCAATTTAATCCTTTTAAGAACCAATCAAGTGGTTGCAGTGAAAAGAAAAATATTGTTACTCCGATAATCCAAGCTTGAGTAGCTTGTCTACATGGTGTATACGCAAGGACTAGAATTAATAATTTGTAAAATGATCATTTGACACCTAAAAAATTTAAAAAAAATTCAATTATTCCTTGAAATTTTAAAAAGTTTTCATTACTATGAATTTATACGTATTTATATATTGAAGAACCACCCTGACAAAATTTACCGTCAAACTTTTATATATATATATATAAAAGACTTCTTCAAAAAATCTCTAGTTGGTCCCCAAAGTCCAATGCCAAGATCAGTCCCCACACTAACTCAATTAGGGAAAAACTAAAAACAATTTGTCGAAAAAAAGTCAAAGTAATTGCATGATCATAAAATAAAGTGCTTTCTGATTCAACCTAAAGGTTCTGATAAACTGGAACTAGGTAGTACAATAAGTCCAAGACTTTGGTCCTATTAACACTATAGTAGCCAACAGAAAGGCTACAATGGCTGACAACAATGCTCGTTAAGAAAAAAAATATCAGTTTTTTTCTTCATTTACCACTGCATTTGCTTGGTTACCAAGTAACCCAAAAGCAAGAAGTCAGCTTAATGAACCCAGAAATCCTACAAATTAATTCCGGTCGATTGTTAGTTTATCATCTTCACTTGGTTGCAACTCTTCGTAGTGCTTGCTTGATCATCCCTGCTGGTGCAATGGCCGCTCCTCGAAACTGGCAAAAAAATGATAGGTTATTCTTATGTGCAGAACAATGAAGAAGCATGGAGATTCTGTTAAAATGGAGCCTAATCGAAAGAACCTTAGATTTCAGGGTTATCGTAACGAGTCCATTGAGAGTGCTTGATTGAATCATGTTGGAATCCAAATGTAGCTTGTTTATAGCTTCCATGATATCCAGCAACAAGAATTCCCTGGAAGGACACCTTATTTCAATTACAACTTCCAGTTCTTTTATGCTTACTTTCACTTCTGGTGTTAGGCCATCTTTTTCAGTACCCCTGTTTAATTCGGAACCGGTTTCGGGGAGGCTTTCGTCTATGTCACAAGCCTTCCTCTTGTTTATCCAGGACTTCTTTACATTGTCGACTTTCCTGTTTTCGTAATTGTCCGATGTCTGCTCCACCACATCCAGGCAATTCCTTCTAGGTCTTGGTTCAAACTCCATTGAATTCTTGCAAGATTCCAACTCTTCTATCCTTGCTTCTAGCTCTTTCAAGTACTTAATTGCATCCTTGAGAATCGATTCTTTGTCAATATGTGAAAACAAGCACAATGTTTTCGAAAACTAGTCTGATCAAACAAAGAAAATGTATATGTAGATGTATGTGCATGTGAATGTGCTTGTCACAGTGGATTTCTGGATAACATATATGAAACTCAACTAACCTCAGTGATGGAAGGAACCATTGACCCGAGGACCCGGAATTTCTCTTCCTCCCTTCTTTTCTCTGGTAAAACACATCCTACAGCATCGGCATCGGCATCGTTTTCCAGTTTCCCAAGGCAATTTTTTCTACCATTTCCCTTCAGAGACCTAAGAGAATTGTTGCCTCCGTGCACTAGAGGCACTGCAAATAGAATCTTTTTAAATATGTTTTGTTGTACCCTTGGTCTATGAAATTTTGCCATCCCTTCTTTCTTCCATTTGATAAAACTAGACTTATAACTACAGGTATGAAAACCGGAGCTTTCGATCGACCAGTTCGAACTTCTTAGGATAGCAGAAGCAGTTCTTTTGTAGTGCAAGTCATCGTCAACTTCAAGATCCAATGAGCTTAATATCGTGTGATTGCCTTCATTGAGTCCTTTAAAACGAGAACGGCTTACGCTTCCCTGCTTGGGAGAAGAGATTGCGGCTTTTTCTCGAATACTAAAGTCATCATCCATGAAATGCCAACTCTGAACTTGAGAAGCCACACCATTCACATCTTCCAGCATGAATGAGTCATTGATCTGGTGATTTTGTTCACCACCATTCAAACACTCATCAGAGGAACTGAGATCGAATTTGATTTCCTTGGTAGGGGAATAGAGGTTCTCCAAGTCCAACAAATCAACTATCTCATGGTTGACCTTGGCACATTTAGGATCTTTGTCATCATCTGCATTATGATGGACAGAGGAAGATTTCTTGGAACAGACAGGCTTCGAGAAGTCCAGCAGCGAAGCTTTAATATGCTGAAGCAGACTCGGATCCTCCGGCACCTTAATAATGAAGAATTTTCAGAGAAAATAACAAGTAGCATAATTGCTTGATTCCTTGATACATTTATGGCTACATTTATCTTCACATAATGAACTCAAATCTCCTAACCGAGATCCGAAAAAGAACTTACTAGTTCAGTCACTCCAAGCTCAATAACACCTCCAAGGTAGGGAAAACATACCACAGTCTGCAAAGCGAAAAATAATAGCCAATACGATCAAACAATGTCGATATCAGATTGTTCTGATAACGAACCCACATAGGACGGTTAGACTGTTTTACCTGAATAGATGCACTCTAAGGGAAATGATGGACATCAAGTCATGTAAAAAGCAAGTTCACAGGTAAATAATGTCAGTCGATCGGCAATCGTACAATGCAGTTCGTATGTCGTACGGTTTGGGGGAAAAGACCAACCTTAGCAAGTAAAGAGCGGGAAAATATTTTACTATCTGCAGACTGAGCATTGCATAACCATATGGTTTCACCACTTGCAAGTGCTTTTCCCGGCAACCTATGCAACAATGTAAAACTAGAACTGATAATAAACAGAACACAAGAAAAAAAAAACATACATTTTGCAGAACAACAAACACATAAAAGACATTAGAGATTCACTGGTATTACCCTTGTCCGGTTTCGAATATGAATGACATGCAGACCAAGTAATACCACTCTGTATCGGACAAATCCTCCGGAGACAATGCGGCGGAAGGCCTTTTAGTTTGATCGGTTTCGCCTTCCAACAGAGACTCGTAAAGCTCTCTCAGTTGTTCACTCCTATGTAGACCTATTCTGTCTGCTTTAAGCTCCAATGCTTGTATAGTTTTCCTAGTCTTGATGTCTCCATTGTAGTAACCATCTCCCCATTGAAGCTCCCTGGTGATTATAAACCAAAGTTCAAAGCAAAAACTTGCAAAAAATCTGGTTAAAATCGATGAATTCGAAAGCGAAAAAGCCGAAAAATACCCTTGTTGAGTAGCTGAAAAAGACCAGAAGATTGCATAGCTCCATTGGATGCTCCTTACAGCAACTGCAAGTCGTTTCCTTATGTTTTCTGGCACCCCACCAACCTGGTTTCTAACAACATTAGCCATTTGACATAACAGAATGTGACTGGAATTTTTCAACTTGCAAAATGTGGAAACCCCATGAACAGCAAAAATCGACCCCAAGCTTTTACAGGTTTTATCTCAGCTAACCCAGATAAGGTTTCTTTGCATTCAACAGACCGGACATGTCCAAACTTAAAATGCCAAGACAGGACATAAGACAATTTTGGAGCTTGTGCTATTTGTTTTTCTTCATCCTTTTAAGATTACAAGCAGCAGCGGAAGGGGAATTTTTTTTTCCCAATGTGTCAGTTTATTTTCCAAAATAGGGTAGTTTCTACGGTGCCACTAAAGACTGGGCCAAAGACTGGGACAGCTGTTGAACAGGGAAGACTAGCTCAGCTGACCCCGACTTCAACGGCCTCATGACAGGCTTTACAGGCCTGTAGCGCAGACATGTCACGCATGCAATGGTGTAGGGGTGGGTGGTCTGGTTGGGTGGCAGGCTTAGGTGCCAGACCTTAAAGCTTGGTATTTGAATGAAATTGGGAGGTGAAGTTTGAGTGAGTTGTGTTTAAATTTTTTTAAATATATAGGGGTAGAAGTTAAAAATATGTAAGTGTAATTAAGGAGATATAGGGGTATACGAGGGAAAAATTTGTGTTAAATAATTAAGGTTTTGAATGAAATTTTTTAGTGAGGAAGGAGTGGAAGAAGAAGAAGAATATTGGTGAAGAAAAAATTGCGTAAGTTTATTCTAATTATTTATAAATTTTTTTTATAGTGAGTTTGTTTTATTTTGTATGTTTGATATAGTTTGTTCGATATCTTATTAATGTAGATTCGAATGTTAGTGTATTTAAAAAAATCAAAATTGAGTTTGTTCGAATTATATTAATGTAGATTGGATTGGAATATATTTAAAAAAATCGAATTTTTTGTTTGATATAGATTCGAATTTTAAAATTTATTTTATAAGTGAGTATGTTATTTAAATGAATTATTTTAAATTTTATTTAGCACATATATATTAGAATTTTTTTTCAAAATATATTAAAAATATTAAAAAATAAATTTTGAGTTTGATATAGATTCGAATTTGAGTTTGTTTGAATTTAATTAATGTAGATTCGAATGTTAGTGTAATTCTAAAAAAATAATTTCCGTTTGTTCGATTTTTATTGTTGTAGGTGGGAAAATAAGCAACAATAGATTTGTGACGATTATCCATTACAAAGAACAAATGGTGAAAACCGATGCGGGCATTGTATTTGAATCTGAATCCACTATGAAGATGAGATTTGAAAACAATATCACACTTCGAGAAATGAAGGGGAAAATAACACAGAAAATTGGAACAGAGATTCATGGGTTGCGTTACCAGTGGATGACATGTGATAATCCAGTCAGATATTGTGCAATCAATCTCGAAGACGATGATGATGTTCAAATGATGATTGCAGAGCATGAATCTATGGAGGTTCGATATATCGAGTTGTTTGCCGAGGTGCGTGATGTCCCCAGCACATCCAGAAACATTGTTGGACAACAAGGCGAAATGAAATTCTGTAATGAGATTGATATGCCCGGAGGCAGTTTTGTGGCAATGTTGGCAAGTGGGACATCGAATGCATTTCATCCAACATAGCCTTCGACATATGGTTCATCATACATGCCGGATGTTGATATGATCGATGATGTTGATGTGGGAAACCTACGTGGTCGATGGGGTGAAACACTTGAAGATTCTAGCGAAGAAGAAGATATTGAGGATCCCGATCTGTTCCCTAACGACGTGGGTGATGCCCTTAGTTTTGGTATTGGAGAAATCATTCTGACCGGTGACAACATTACATTCTACGAACCTCCCACTCACACGAGCTTAGTGGATTTCGATACGATGAGGGCGCCTCAATTTCATGATATGCCCCGATTAGCTTCGAGTGCGCATGGTGAGTTATCCATTGGACTTCAATTTGATGAAAATAATAAAGTTACATTGAAAATGAAAGAGTACAACATCAAGAATCACGTGGACTGCGTTGTTGTAGAATCCAATCAGAGGACTTTCTTTGCCAAGTGTGTAAAATATGGTGAATGGTGTAATTGGAAGATCCGAGTTTCGAAGCTTCAAAGAAAAAATTGTTGGGAGGTGACAAAATACCCAGCAGAGCACACATATTTACGGACTTCCATTGACCAGGACCACCGTAAATTAGACTCGACTGTGATAAGCATCACGTGATGAAGCTTGTAGAAGCCAATCCAAAGGTTCCCGTTTCTACGATTCAGGCAACCATTGCACAACAGTTTGGATACTAGATCAAATACAAGAAAGGGTGGCGTGCACGTGATAAGGTAATGGAGTCAGTGTATAGGGATTATGATAAGTCGTACAATAAGTTACCGGCTTTATTACTTGAAATGACGCATTTCATCCCAGGCACCATAGTGAGGTATCAAACCACAGATGCGTACGACGGAGAAGGCCAACTTGCAATGACGCATTTCATCCCAGGCACCATAGTGAGGTATCAAACCACAGATGCGTACGACGGAGAAGGCCGACTTGTTGAGGGGCATAAATTTTTTCATCGACACTTCTGGTCATTCAAGCCTTGCATTGAAGGTTTTCTGTACTGTAAACGTATGATCCAAGTCGATGGGACATGACTGTACGACAAATACTCTCATGTGTTGTTGATTTCTATTGCGCAAGATGAGGAGAATAATGTCTTCTCGATTGCATTCGAAATTGTTGAGCAGGAATCGGGAGAAGCGTGGAATTTTTTCTTGACGAATTTACGTGACTATGTCGTCAAAGAAGATGAGGTATGCATTATATCCGATCGAGGGTCAAGTATAAAAACAGTAACTAATCGGGACAGAAGTCGTTGGACACCTCCATACGCATACCCCGTATATTGTGTGCGTCACATCGGCAAAAATAGCTACTAGAAGTTTAAGAATCAATACCTTCGCAGTGAGATTTTGAGCATGGGTAAGCATATTTCTTACAAAATCAATTATATTATCATATACATTTATTTATGTTTGTGTTTTGATTTCTCTCGGTCATGACACAGGATATATACTAACGAGGCCAGAATTTGAGAGGAAGATAGAGAATTTACAGAAGTACAATGAACACATTTGGAGTTGGGCAAATAGTATCGAGAGGGAAAGATGGGCCCAATCCTATGATGAAGGTGGTCGATGATATGGACAGATGACAACCAACCTTGTAGAGTGCATAAATAGAGTGCTCAAAAGTTTACGTCATCTCCCAATAGCCAGCTTGGTGAAAGAAACGTACTACAGGCTGGCGAAAGTTTAGGCAATTAAAGGGAAGGAGATCGAGGCTTTGATAAATAGGGGACAATCTTGGGCTCCCGAGCTTGTGCAAAAAATGGAAAAAAATATCAGTAATGCAACGTCGCTACATGTACATAGGTTCGACCGAATCAATCAGACGTTTGATGTTGTTAGACCGAGACGCAACAATGAAGCCCCCCACTCAAATGTATTTCTGGTCGATTTCAGACGTAGGTGGTGTGATTGTGGAGCATTCTAGGCTTGGCGATATCCATGTACTCATGCAGTTGCAGCATGTATGTCTGTAGGGGTTGGCCCGTACACATATGTTGATGAATGCTTCAATCTCCAGAGGATGGTTAATATTTACAGAACTGAGTTCTCACCGATCGTAAATTCAAATTATTGGCCGTCTGTAGAGCATGAAAAATGGTTACCGGATCCTCGACTACGTAGAAGCCCAAATGGTCGACCTAGATTGACTCGCATCTATACCAGCATGGATCTTCATCAAAGAGAGAAGGGACAACGGAAGAGATGCACCATATGCAGGGCTGAAGGGCATTCAAGATCAAATTGCCCAAATGAAACTAGATTCGTGCCAATGTCTCACTGATTTATTATGTTTCTATTCGAAAATATTATGTTTATACGAGTAAAAAAGCTGAGATTTAAAGTTTATTTTTTGTTTTATCCTTATTTAGTTAATTTTAGGTACATTTTTGTTAATTTTTAAAAAGTAGTATTTTTTGTTAAATTTTTTTATCCTTAGTTAGCCCCATTTTAATAGTAAAAATATTTAAATTTCATGCTTGAATACTTGCGTATTTGATAGATTTAGCTAAAGTTAGTGAATAATTAATTAATAACAGTGGAAACATAAATACAAAAAATTCAAAATACATAGAATTATTTCTTATGTAATTTCTGGCCATGGCGAAGAGTGGTTGAAAGATAACTCTGCGGCGGCCGTCGAGCACGATGGGGCCTCTGTGCTACGTTAGGATATTCTTTAGCTTCCTCTCCGGTGTAGCTCGGCTCCTCAGTCACCGAGGGCATAAGAGGCGGTGTTGTAAAGAAATCTATGTGACTACCCTGCCATCCCATAATATCTGGTGAATTCAGGAAATTTTGCATTTCCTGAAAATCCATGTGCTCACCAAAATTTGAGTAAATGGGTGACTCTGGCAGATAGAACTCGGGTCTGTAAAAACTAGTATCATCACACCCGATATTATCAGCGGAGCTCGAACCCATTCCAGGTTGTACAAATGTCTGAACTGGTTTATTTTTCCCATATATCTGCCGTCGGTACTGTGCCCAGCTCCAAGTTACATCTGGTTGGCCAACCTTCTGGGTTTCTACTACCAACGTTTGTACTACTCGATGTGCCCGCTGCAAACTTCGAAGATTTACCTTTGCCATTATATTTTTTCTTGTATCTGTGGCATTCTTCCCGTTCTTCGAGAGTAGTTAAGTACGGTTTTCCATTAGTACGATACCAGATCATGTACTCTGAACTCTCATTATTAAAATCATCAGCGTCTGCTAGACTGCAATTGGGCAAGGATGAACCTCTGTCGTTCCATAGAGCAATGTAGTCAGCATGACAGACTTCCCAATCCGTATCTGCCCTGCCACGTCCATCAAGGCCGTGAAGAAAGTAATGATCACGTGGAGCATATGGAATGGACTGGTGGAATCCGAATTGCCTCATCACTCTATCAGCAAAGTGGAACTCGACAGTAGCAAAGTGGATCAACGGTGTAACACTACACCATAAACTGCATCCACTGCCAAATAATCTGTAGACATATGCTATCATCCTTGTAAGCATTCCAAATAAACTACAAAAAATATTCTCTTTAATAAAACATCAAACTACATGTACATATTAAATTTAACGAAATAAACTTGTGTTCCACATACATGTTCCTCACAATACGAATCAATATAGGATCTACAGACTTTGACGTTGTTGTGCACTAATCCAATCTCATACTTTTCGTCGCACCATCTACAAATAAATCACAACAATATTTAAAAACTGTAGATTATTTAAATTTAAACATTCAACTCAAAATCAGGATAGTTACCTTGCAACAAGAGGAAACTGTATATGTGTTTGAGTGATCGGTGTAAAAAGGGGAAGTCACTGCCAAGCCCACGCTTGCAATAATAGCAGACATCCACCAATACCTGATACCTTCTTACCCTTTTCCAATATAGCGCCCTTGCACAACTCCCGATACAAACACGCTAATATGGCCGAGCCCCAGCTATATTGGGAACTTTCCCAATGAGTCTAAAAAAACTGTAGATACCTGACACTGACCAAATTGGTAGATTTATCCAGCATCAGTACCCCACCAATCATCTGCAGAATATATGCTCGACTGGCCTGATAAATCTCTTCAACCGGACTATATGGATTAAGTCCAAATTCACTTTCCAACCAACTCAATTTGACACGAGACACTTTCACATTGCTTCCATATGACACCTTCCCAAGGTACCTTTCGCAAATTTCAGTTGTTGAACCACTAGTACGTCCAACCATTGGCTTTCCGTTTACAGGAACCCCGATATGATATACCATGTCTTCTAGCGTGATCGTGCATTCTCCACAAGGCATATGGAATGTATGCGTCTTGGGTCTCCAACGCTCAATTAGAGCGGTGATCAATCCGGGAACCAACTTGCACCCGCGAAGGAATGTCGCATGATAAAATCCCGCCACGTACAAGAAGTTCATGATTCTGTTATCTAGCGAAGTTTCTACCATACATCGATGATGTCTAAATGTATCATCTGCCTCCTGCAATTAACACATTATATAAACAAAATTAATATATAAAAATATGAAAAATACATAAGCTATTTTATTTCAAATAAATCTTACCATCTCATCAATCGCAAGACTAGTTATGTGTCGATCCTTTAAATGCAACAATAGAGTTTGCTCAACCATCATACATGACAAGTAAAATAAACATTAGTCACCCGAACCCGACACTATAACATACAATTATAAAGAAAAACATAATAATTTTTTTTAAAAATTAAAAACTATTTTAACTTAAAACTAAACTATCTCAAACATAAATAAAAATAATAATATGAACATACTATTTTTTAAATTAAACTACGACATAAAATTAAAAATTTAAATTACAATATAAATTTTATCAAACTACGACACTATAACATACTAACTAAAATAACACTACATGCATGCATCAAATATAAATTAGATCAAAGATACATAAATTCTAAATAACATACAGATTTTTTTAATTAATCTACGGCATACAATTACAAATTTTAATTACTTGTCTTACTAATTAACATTAAAATTTTGAAATAAAAAATTTAAAATAAACATTAAATATTATTACTAATTAAAAAATTAAATACACATGCTTACTTATATTTCTCAAACTCTTCTTCTTACTCTCTTCTTCTCAAAAAACTCCTTCAACACTCAACACATTTCACATTTAAATTATCAATTATTATTATTACTAATTAAAAAAATTAAATACACATACTACTTACTTACTCACAATATTTCTCCAAATCTTCTTATCCCCAAATCAACAATATTTCACACTTTCAACCTTCAATAGCAAAAAAAAAACATAAAATTATAATGATACACACACAACTCATCATCAACAACAAATATTTTTTTTTTACAAACAAAACGTAATAAATTTACATACAAAAATACTTACAAATTTTTTAATCTTCTTCTCCAAATAATTTTCTCGCCTTCAACTATCAAATTTTCTCACCTTCAACTATCAACTTACACCCCTCTCCCCCCACACCCCCTATTTAACTCACCCAAACCCCTCTGCCACCCAACCCGACCACCCACCCCGGCACCCCTACATGCGTGACACGTCCGCGCTGCAGGCCTGCAAAGCCTGCCATGAGGGCAGATGAAGTCGGGGCCAGCTGAGCCCGTCTTCCCTGTTCAAAGTCGGATCCAGCTGGTCCAGTCTTTGAGCTCCACCCAGCCACGTCATCCTACACACAACAAAAAAAATAAGGGTGAAGACGGTACCAACTGGTACCGTCTTTAGTGGCACTATAGAAACTACCCTATTTTGAGAAATAAACTGGCCCATGCATTATTTTGGGAAAAAAATTCCCCTACATTATTTCTGTAAAATTTCCAGTAGCAAGGCCAAGAATGTCTGAATTTAGTAAAAAGAGGGTGCGTAAATTACTATTTACCATCAATATTAACCCCATTATTACGGTCAAGACCCGACCCAACCAATTGGCCAAAATTATCATTCTCTTAATTAGTTTGGATTTCTTTAAGATGCATTGGAAACAACAAAATTTTGTGAAATAAGTAAGAACTAAAATATATATTCTGATACATATGTTGCGTAAAGTTTACACAAGCTTATCAATTTTAGGTTATATAGTTTATATTTAAGGTTTAAAATTCAGTGTTTTGAGTTTAGGATTTATAGTTAAAAATTTTAAGCTTAAAATAGGTAGGTTGTGTAAAATAAATTTGCGCAGTTTGTGTATAGAAAAATAACTCATTTTGAAATATAACAAGAGTATTTTTTTGGCATAATCACCAATATTCAACTCATTAGTTGATTAATCTGGATTGAATACCGCGAAAGTTCAATATGTGACTGCATATGTCCATTATGAGGTTAATCCTCCAACCCATTTTACTTCATTTACATAGTCAAGATTCAAATCATTGACTTTGGTGGAAGGATTTAACATCTCATATTGCTAGACCAACTGATTATTCGTTTACAAGAGTAATTTTTAAAACACAAATGTATAAACTCATAATCATGTCTATTTATTTTCAAAAAAAATATTATTGTCCATTTAAACCATAAAATCTAAAATCATAAAACATAAAGTCTAAATTCTAAACTCAAATCTAAACATATAAACTACAAACCCTAAATCAGACCTATAACTCTAAAATAAATAAGATTGTGTAAATTAAAATTTATGCAATACTATATTAATAATTTTTCTTATAACAACTCTAATTTAATAAAAAAAATAAGAACTAAAATATTTAAACAAGGGTAGTTACACACAGAAGGTGAAAATAATTTTTTTTTAGATTTTAATATATAAAATCTAAATTGATTCCCTAACCCTTAAATTATAACCACAACCCTTAAATTCTAAATCTTTAAACCTAAACTTTTAACCATACATTAAATCCCTAAGCTCTAAAATTAGAACATTTATAAAATTATTTTATTTATCTTTAAACCTAAACTTTTAACCATACATTAAATCCCTAAGCTCTAAAATTAGAACATTTATAAAATTATTTTATTTATCTTTAAACCTAAACTTTTAACCATACATTAAATCCCTAAGCTCTAAAATTAGAACATTTATAAAATTATTTTATTTATGTTGCATGTGCATAAAGTATTTCCCCTTAAACTAATTAATGTTTCATAAATACTGTGTTTGATATAGAATCCGATAAGGAAAGTACCAAATGGGTTGGGTCCATAGATGTGACAGCTTTGTAGCTTTTCTTGTTTGGTCTTCATAAAGGTAGAATCTTTAGATAGTTTGATTATATATATATATATATATATATATTTCTTATTTATTTTTAAGGTAATGTATTAGATTGAACAAGGTTGTTTAATGTATGAGATCATCATCCTTTTGTTTTATCCAAATGATGGGTCTTATTTATAAAATTTATTAGGAATATTTATATTTGAAATTCATTTAGTATTCCCTGGTCCTTTTCATTTCTAGTATCGTTAATTTTTTTTCTCTCTTTTTTCATCTTTACCTGGTCGGCATGATATTAATTTAGTGTTGATTGTCAACTGAAGGTAATTTTTTATTTTATTTTCTTACTCTTTATTTTTTAGTTTTTAAATTTAATAATTCTGTCATTGTGACACGCTTTTCTCTACCTTTCGATATGTTTTCTTTACTTTTTAACACACTTTTTTTTCTTTTAAATCGACCGTTTGACCTTTTCTATTTTTATTTTATTTTCTATCAAGGTTGGATTTGACTTCACCATGAATGATCAAGATGATGTTCTTTTGATTATCCTGTTGATCTCCCTATTTTGGACTCTCGAATTGAATTTGTATACGAGCTCACAGTCACCGCTCTTATTCGTGATTGAGTTGTGATAATGATCGTATTGTCAGCGCGCCTTAATATTGTGATATGCATTTTTAATGTTTTTGTTGTTAGTTTTTACCTTTCATAGTCGAGCATTGGTGATGTTTTGTATCTATTTTGGTTTGAGCCTTTGAATTAGGGTTTTTACCTTTTCTTTATATGATCCTGATTATGACCTAAAAACGTTAATTTTCCTGTTTTTTGTTTATAAAAATATATCTTAACTAAATTTATTTGCTTAAGTTATAAATTGTCAATATATTTTAATTTTTTTTAATAAAATTAACGTACTCATATTAAAAAATCGTGTCTAAGTTACTCATTATAGAGTGATTTTACCTATGCAGGTGGAGGCCAAGAATGATAGTAGGTGAGGTTAGTACTAAAAGGCGGGAACAGTAAGTTAAAATAAATGGCCGTAAAAAATCATTGATTCTATGTGAAAACATAATTTCAAAATTGCCTGACCCCAACTCATAAAGGAGTAATAACATTAAGTTAAAAAAATTAACATTATGTTACTTAATGAACGAATAGAAAGATCAAAAAAATTAAATACAAATTTGTCGTATGGTATGTAATTGCTTGTTCTTGTAGTACGTTAGTTTGATGTCCAAAGGGTTGCAGAGGGTGGTCCCTGGATTTTTAACAACCATCTTCTGGTGCTTCATAAACCGGATCCCAACAAGTTCCTTTGTTTTATTGCAGATTCTTTACTGCAGCTCCATGATTTGTCAAAATGTTTGTGGTCTCAATCTATAGCTAAGCGATTCTGTAATTTTATTGAGAAGTTGCAATCCGTGTGGATCTTGGTGTGATAGTTTGAGGGCTTAATTAAAATTTGGGTAAACTACATGTGTTGATCACCTAACTTATGTGGTCTGTCCTCTTTTAACCACCCAACTAAAAAATGGATAATCACACAACCGAACTTTTAAACTGGTCCTACTCAAACCACCTGCCATTAAAATCTAATAGAAGAGGTAACATGACAGTTAACGGAAATTTGTATAATTATACATTTGGTCCATGTTAGTTACCTATTACATGCATCGTTGATTAATTTTATTTAATTGGGTGGTCAAAAGAGAACATACCTCTTAGTTGGGTGGTCACATAGGTAATTTACCCTTAAATTTTTAAGAGGTCTAATCAAAATTTTTGAAAATTTTGAGGATTTAATGAGAATTTTCTTTTTTTTAAATGAGGGTCTAATTAAAATTTTCAATTTTTTGAAAATTTTAACAATTTGGAGAACTTAATTAAAAATATTCTAAAAAAGTTAAGATTTAATGAGAATTTCTAAGAGATGGGATCTAATTAAAATCCTTAAAATATTTGAAGGGTGTAAATATAATTTTTCCAAACCTTAGGGGTGCCAAGTGTCACGGCCATGCCGTCTAGGCCCGAGTCGGCACGCCGTGCGGCACTTGAAAAGGGACTCAACCCAGACAAGCCAGCCTTCAACAAGCCCTTTATCCAAGGACTTAACTCGGAAGCGTCGTCTCATGATCCATCAGGCAACATGCGCGTCGAATATCGTATCCCGCAGGGCCTAGCGAATGCTAGCTGCCAACCCCTGACTCTCGCACTGAAACAACAATAGTGGTTAACGCCAGTCACCTCCGTGTACTGATCCCACCAGGTTCAACTCGTTAGCACCTCTGTGCAATATAAGGATCGAGCACCGCGTATGCTTCGATCGCTATAGTGGTTACCGACAGGCCCTCTGTGCGCTGGCTCCACTATAAAACTCACATGCACCTCTGTGTCACAAATTCACAACTGAGCACCACTGTGCTAAAAGAAATGAGCACCACTGCGCGGAGACAATAAGCAAGCACCTCCATGCCCGAAACAATAGTCAGGCACCTCCGTGCACTAACCAACCCTCAATTTGTTTAACATTATTGACTCACCCAACCCACTCCTATTACGAGGGCGCTTGGTGTGGAGTCCAGTTTCCCAACCCTGCCTACCTCAATTGCCAAGGCTCCTGGCATAGGGTCAGCCCGCCCTGCCTACTCCACTCGTAGGAGCGCTTCGTACGGAGTCAACCGCCTGGGGACACCATCTATGCAGAAGTACACAACCAAACCTGGCTTAAAAGCCTTGCTCTGATACCAACTGTCACGGTCATGTCGTCTAGGCCCGGATCGGCACGCCGTACGGCACTTGAAAAAGGACTCAACCCAGACAAGTCAGCCTTCAACAAGCCCTTTATCTAAGGACTTAACTCGGAAGCGTCGTCTCATGATCCATCAGGCAATATGCGCGTCGAATATTGTATCCCGCAGGGCCTAGAGAATGTTTGCTGCCAACCCCTGAATCTCGCGATGAGCGCGATATGGGGCCCTCTGGCCCCAAACCGTCCCTAAAAGGTCTTCCTAGAGAGACATTGTGCCATCTGCTTGGCTCCAATGCCCGCACACCTAGGCCCTACGTGGGCCTAAGAGAAGGTCACTTACACCAAGGCAGTTCGGCTGCTAGCGCTTGGCGAAGAGGATGGTGGAGACCCAACACCAGACCACTTCTCCCAAACGAGGACACTTTCTAAACATGGCCTTCATCGCCTTCCCAAAGCATCCTAACTTGCATCCTTGACTTGGTAGCTCTTCAGGGATTGCTCATATCATCGCTCAATCTGCTTTTGCTCGGTCCCGATTAGGCTTGTCAAGGCAGGATCGCAATACAATAAGTGACAACCTTGACACCAAGGCTCTCCAAAGCTCTACTATGATCTGCCTCTGTTTGCAATAATGTTATTTCAAACGAATCAGATCTCTGCACAGTTTCAATATGAATCACACTGCTTTGTTTTCTTTGTGGTAAGTTGAGAGTTGAGACAAGCAGGAAACTTTCATCCTCCATGGTAATAAAGACATGGTGTATGAATGAGGATTGTTCTTGAGGCTTGTGTTCCAAGAGTGGCAGCGTCAATAAGCTAATGTGAATGCACAAAAAGTGGGATCATGTTATGATTAAACAAACGACAATAGCGTAAAACTAGGCATGTGAACGAATACGAACGAAGGTGTGTTCATGTTCGTTCATTTAATTTTAACCGAACAAATGAATGAACACGAACATAAATGATCACAAAATTTCTTGTTCGTGTTCGCTCATTAAGGAATGTAGCTTGTTCGTGTTCGTTCGTTTAAATGATAAATGAACATAAACGAACATAAATGAACATATATAATGTATTAAATATTTAATATTTTGGGTTAGTTCGATTAATTCAATTAATAAAACGATTTTAAACCAAATTAATCGATAATTGAAATTTAAAAAAACTATTAATCACTAGCCAAAACCTAAAATTATCTAATAGATTAACAAATTTTGTTTTAGTTCGGTCGGCTAGTTCGGTTTAACCGAACAATGAACACCCCTAGACATATGTGAATAAATTTAAATGAACATAAACGAACGAACATAAACGAATAGATTACCGAATGTTCATGAACATGTAATAACCCGTTTTTTGTCTAGCTCATTACCAGACTCATAACCCAGTTTAGACCCAAACCATAATCTGTCCATAACCCAATAACCCAATTCAACTTAAAAAACCATATCCCTTAAATCATTCTCTGCCACCATTCTTTAACCCTAAACTACTAAACCCCTTATCCCTAAACTTAAACTCTGACTTACAAACCCAATTGATCCTTAAATTAACCCCAAACCAAACCCTAACTAAATCTCTAAACCCTCTGTCACACCCCTTCAACCACCCATCACCAACTCCCTGCAAGCACCATACCATCATCCACTTCCTGGAAGATGTCTCCCATACCCCTAGCCCTAAAAATTTGGACAAAGCAACTTTCATCAGATATGCAGTACAAGCAAATAGGGTTTTTTATTGAATGTAAATGAGTTTATATAAACCCAGAAATCAGAATGTAATGGGGGGCCATTTTTCATTCTAAAATTTATAATATAGGGGGAGAGAAATCGAAATCAAAAATCTGTAAAAGAGGAATGAAATAATTTTTTTTGAAGAACATTTCAAAGCGAAAATTCCATCTTATTTCAATTTTGAGATTTCATCTTTCTTTTTTCATTCGAAATAAAAAAATAAAGGAAGAGTTTTGTTTATCGTCGAACTCCAGTGAATCGAGCCCTGCACAGTCTTCTCTTCGTCATCGGGTCGTTCTTCGTCGTGAGGTAATGGTGACCAGTGAACAACATTTGGAGAATAATAGGGAGCGCCGTTTAGGGTTAAGATAAAAGAAAGGTAAAAAGTTTGAGAGCATTAGGGTTAGTTTAGTTTTTATTTTAATATAATCTAATTTTAAAAAATAATAAACACCCCTTATTTTAACCGTCCCCTCTTAAAACGACGTCGTTTCAGGTGACCCGAAACACGATGACTTGGTAACTTGGGGAGGATCCGTATTTTTTTAAAATGAGTTAATCATGCTTTCAATTCTTCCTTTCTCACCCCTTTTCCATTTCCATCAGGGGATAACTACGTAACTGATCCTTTTCATTTTATTCTGCATTTTAGTTTTATCCTTTTACCTTTTCCAGATTTTATGTATTTTCTTTTATTTAGATTTTTTGCACTTTAAATTTCCATCTTTTATTTATCGCATTTATCTTTTCGTATTTATGTCCGCAATTTAATTTCTGTTTTTAATTTTTGTATTTATTTATTTTGTTCGATCTTTAACTTTTTGTATTTACTTTCTTATTCTTTCTTTCTTTATTTGCTTGCTTTTTGTGATACACATTATCTAAGATTCATTTAACTTTAATGTTTGATTTCATATTTACTTTGTTAATTAATTAATCTATATCCTAAAAAAGATGTATTTATTAATTCTGATATTTGTGTCGTAACAATCCTGACTTAATGGATGTTGACTAAATATTCGAATTAATTCTTACCGTCTGAAGGTAAATTTAATTTGACTTAAAAGTGACAAGTTATAACATCATTTTAACGGTTTGCATCATGCATAAAGGTGATGTACTCGATTCAAACCGTAAATTAACATGAAAATCAGTCTTATTCGATGTCGGTTTAATCTACGGTCCGATGTACAGTCACCCTTATTAATTAAATGGATAATTAATTCAAAACAATTAAAATTTAAAGGCCGTTTAATTAAAGCTTATCTTCGATTAAGAATAGTTAGTTAATCCAATTTAAATTTTAATGATTTTCATCGATTAAAAGCAACGTATAATTTGGTACCGATTTTCGGGCTTGATGGGGGTGTTAATCATTCCCCATACATAACCAACTCCCGAACCCGTTTTCAAAAAAGAATCTTTGGTTTTATGGTGTTCGGCCTACCAAAGTGGCCGGTGGCGACTCTAACCCTTCTTTTCAAAACAAACACGAGCCTTTAACAAAAAATTCCCCAAAATTCAATTTTCAAAATTCTTCAACAAAAGCAGAAAAATCAATTATTTTTCTAGCGATTTTTCAAAAGAGGTCGCTACAGCCGGCGACTCTGCTAGGGACAATTTTTTAGAGTTAAGCAAAAAAAAAACATACGTTGCTTTTATCGATTAAAATTTTGAAATTTAAATTAACTTTAATTAATTTGTTCTTTCTCAAAGATACACTTTAATTCAACGGGCTTTGATAATTAGTGATCTTGCATTAATTGTTCATTTAATTTATAAGGAATCACCGACATATGTTGCATCATACTCATTGAGATTTTTACCTGAGCTTTGTCCCTTAAGTGGGAGTAAAACGCCACAAATCCACGTGAGCAGCCCTCAACGGGTTGGTAATTCACTTTCAAAATCCACGCCTTTTGACATGTGAGCAGCCCTCCATGTCACTAGGTCGTGCTTTCCATCGAACCGAATTTGATTCACAAGCCTGTCATGGGCCAGAATCGAGGTTCTTGTTATCTTAGTAGATAATAAGATAGGTTCGGGTACCCTTCTCTAGAACCCAAACCACATACGTGAGAATTTGAGAAGTCCACCCCTTTAGAGCTATACGGATAACCGTAGCAAACTAGAATTCATACTGTTAGGCCATTTTGGCGTGTATATTTTAGTTTTTTATTGATTTATTTGTATACTTGTTACTAATTTATTTACTCTTCTTGTAATGTTTGCTTATTTGATCATTTTTGTGCATATTCATGACATTTTCATACGAAGTGTTGATTCGAGAACAGTTCAAAATTGAAGGCTTTCATAATGGAAGAAAGAGTCCATAATGACGAGTTAAAGAATTTCAGAGTCCGATTTGGGCAAATGCTAATCTAGATGTACCTTATGTGGCAATCATTTTTTCCTCGTAATGGGACTAAATCTTCATTATGGAAAGTTGTTCAACGAGAATGTTCATCGATCAACACTTTTTGCATTCATTCATGCATTATTAATTGTTTTCCTTCACTTATTTTATGATAATTGCATCACATTGGCATTCAACATTAATTTCATTCGTTTGTATGACAGTTGTATCACACATGAATTTCATTCATTTGTGCGACAGTTGCATCGTACATTAATTTCATTCATTTGTACGACAATTGCATCGTACGTAAATCTTATTCATTTGTACGATAGTTGCATCATACGAGCATTTAGCATAGATATCACTCATTCGCACGATAATTGTATTACATGAGCATTTAGCATAAATTTCATTCATTCACACGATAATTGCATTCAACATTAATTTAATTCATTCGCAAGGTAATTGCATTCAACATTAATTTTGCTCATTTCCATAGTAGTTGCATCATATGAGCATATTCGTGGTAATTGCATCACATGAACATTTAGCAACAATTTCATTCACCTGCATCATAATTGCATCACATTATTTTAAAATTCTAGTTATTCATTTGCTTGCATCAATATCTGTACATCTAGACAATATTTTTGCATTTCGAGCCATACATGTAACACCCCAGTTTTGGGCCTAGGTGTTTCCCAATTGGTTTAGACGATCCGTTGGATCGGATTAGAGGATTCGAGTCAGTTTCAGAATTTAAATTGGATTAAATATTTTCGGAAGAGTTAAAAATATGGAAAATTTATGTAAAATTATTATTTAATATGGAAATGATTTTGGTGGAATTGATTTTACAAAAAGGGATCTCGAAGATGGACATTTTGGGTAGTGACCAAAATGTAAAGTTTCAAAACTATTTTTAGTGACTGTTTTGTAAAAGGTCAAAACTTTGAATCTTTAAGCAGCTATTTATCCAAGGGTCTAATATCTGACTTTTCCCATTAATTAATTATTTTAAATGATTTTAAAATATAATTAAAGGCTTGGGAAAAGAATTGGATAATTAAAAATATCTAAAACAAATTTTGCATAACAAACTTTTGGCAAAAAGATTTTTCTCTCCAATTCTCTCCAGCTAAACATATTTTCTCTCTTCAAAACCTCCAGGTAAAATTCACTTTTAATCAATCTTTTGATTTCAATTAAGTTTACAATAGTTTTCTAACAAAACAAACTTGATTTCTCATTGTTTTGGCTTTGGAAAATCAACTATTTGAGGGGAAAATCAGCCATTAGAGGCGAGGTTCGTTCTTCTCCTCTAATACAAGGCTGTTTATTGAAATTCCCAAGTTATTGATCCTTTACACATGTTTTCTAACGTGATTTGATGATTTAATTATGGAAAATTGATTAAATTGAGGTTTAATGGATTTAATTGAAGGATTTTAGTATGGATTCTGTTTTCCTGGGTTCTTGATTGATTTTAATCATAATCTTGATGTTGAATAATTTTAATAAGTGGGTTTTAACATTGGAATCCCGAAACTATGTTAATCTCTAATTTTCTAGATTGCTGGTGTGTTTTTGAGGAGTTGTGGTGGTTAATTGAATGCCGGAGATATAAGGATGTTTGAGATGTGTTTTTATATGTTAATTGGTGTTAATTAAAGTGTTGAAATATTAGATTGTGGCTGGGTTAAGTTTGGAAGAGCTTTGTTGTTAATTTTGGTAGTTGTGGAGTAGATTGGAGTAAAGGATGTTAAGGTTATATGTTGCTGTGTTGTTGATTGCATTTTGACGCAATGAACATCTGTTTTGTGTGGCTAAAAGCAGGGGAAGTTGGTCCTCAAGCTTGAACGTGAGTTTCGGAAGCTTTGGAGGCGTGATTGTTGCATCGACAAGCAAGGCTTTGCAAGTCGGTGAGTGGAAAAGTGTTTTCAACTTTGCAAAGGTTTGAAAGTTGTGCTTGGGAGTTTAGATCAAGCTTGAAACGCTGATCTAAGCTCGAAAGTAAGTAAATGATGAATTCTATCTCAAACTCGGTTTGGCTAATAGTTTGATGCACTTGTTTTACATGATTTAATTACTCACTGTATATGCATGTTTTGAGCATAATCTAATGCTGGAAATTGGTTTCAAAATAATGTTGATGCATTTGAAAGTAATGCACATTTTGTTAATATTTATGAACATTGTTTAATGCAAGGTCTATTGCATTGGTTAATTGGTTTTAATGATGCATATGAAAACAGTGAGTTGTTGATGTTAAAATGAATTATATTGGAAATTGACAGTATGAAAAGGTTTGTAAATGAAATCGGATATGGTTGGCTGACCATAGGATTGATAGTGCACTATAAAAAGGCGCCTTGGATGTTGAGAGGTTTATATGGAGTACCGAATACTCCATCCAAGTACCCTAACTGTCGAGGGGTTTATGTGTACCGAAGACTCCCGTTAGTGGGTTAAACATTGTACCGATGAGTGGTGTTGAAGGGTTTACGTGTACTGAATACTCCAACATGGGTGTCACAATGGTAGATAGGTTTATGTGTACCGAATACTCCCGTGTGTGAACCTTGAGTTACTGGTAGAATGTTTGTTAAGTGTTGAGGGAACACTTGTTGAATCCGTGCATCCGATGTTATGTTTTGTAAAGTGAAAACTTGGTAAAGATCACTTGGAAGCCAATATAATTGTTTATGTATCATGAGATGGGTTGTGTTGTTTAATATGGTTTAAACATGTTTTACTCTTTAATCCTTGCATTGGTATTATGCATGGGAAAGCTTAAATTGAGGGTAGAAAATGAGACTTTGCTATAGAATCCATGATACATGTTGCATATGGTTTAATATGTTATTTTGGAAATGTTAAGTGATGGTTATGATAAGGCATGATGTTGTATTGATGTTTTAAAGAGTTTTGAAAAGTGTATTTCATAAGAAATATGAAACGGTTTAACTTGCATTGATAATGGTTGTGTTTGAGCATTCCTCAGTAAGCCTAGTGTGCTTACGCCCTCTTTTCCATCAATGTAGAGAATAAAAAATGAGGTTGCGAGAAAGCAAGAAAAGGAACACCAAAGACTTTTTTTTAAGTACAGTTTGAACGTTGAAAAATAGTAATAATGGCAATGTGTCGTTTAAGTGGTTGAGATATGATTGGTTTGATGTTTTGGATGTGGACTAGGAAGCATACCTCTAGAATTGGTGTTTGAGTATGCTAGATAAGCTAGGTTGGCTGTTAATGCTGCTATGTTGTTGGTTAAGAGTGTTGATGATGTTATATGTTGATTAGTTGAGTGTTAATGTTGTTTGTAATGAGCCAAAGTGTCATATGTTAGACCTAGAGGTCATTATAGGTCTCTGCGTACCGGTACGAGGCACCTCAAGGTTTGGTACACAAGGTCCTGTAGAGGGTCAAATCGCTGAAATTAAGTCTAGTGTATCAGTCCTCCTAGCCAACGGATCAGTATGCCTTGAAAGAAACAGGCTTAGGTGTCGGTATTCGGGCCAGCATACTGAAACACCCTTCGACTTTAACTAGCCGTATCAATTTGTAGGGTACCGTATTGGTACGGGTCTTAGATACTGGAATTCTGAGTTTTCAAAATAATCAAGGGGATCGGTACGGGTTTTAGCTACTGGAATTCATAGTTTTAAAATAATCAAGGGAGATCGGTACGGGTTAATGCCGTATTGGTATGGTGTGGTTAACATATCGTATCGATACATGAGAAGACTGTATCGGTACAGATAGTCGTTATGTCTGTTAAACTGTATCGATACGGGCTTGCTGCATAGAGTTCATGTACCTACTCCGGCACCTGCTGTTGCTAATCCAGGTTTGTCGTTGGAGCTTTTGTGTAATCTTGGAGGAGTTGAGTTTAGAGGGCTAGCACCCGAGGTATCTGAAGAATGGATGGTCAGTACAGAGCGTATCTTAGTTTAGATGGGTTGTAGCGATGATCGCAAGCTAGGATGTGTTGTTTTCCTATTATAGGGAGATGCGTATAGTTGGTGGACCACTGTAATCACGGGTATAGAACCAGGTGATGTGACATAGGCATTCTTCTAAGCTGCCTTCAGGAAGAAATATCCAGGTGTTAGATATTTGGATGACAAGAAATGAGATTTTATGGCCTTGGTTTAGGGCAGTATAACATTATCAGATTATGAGGTACAGTTTGTGAGGTTGAGCAATATGCACCTGAGTTGGTGCCAGATGAGAGGCACTGCTATGATCGTTTCCGGTGTGGTTTGGTGCAGGATGTCAAGACTTACATGTTAACTACTGAGTATATTGAGTTTGATGTTTTGGTAACTCGGGCAAAGGATATGGAGCATAGTCTGGGTTTGTCTCATCATTCTAGAGGTTCTAGCTCGAGGAAGAGAGTTGCAGACTATAGTTCTGAGGGTGTCCAGGCAAAGAGGTACCGTGACTGGAGGTTTCGACCAGATACGAGACACAGTGGAGATGGTTTAGGAAGAGGATATCAGGGATAGCATGCTTAGGTCCGATCAGTGCATAATGTTTGTTGCGTTTGTGGTTCGAGAGAACATTTGAGGCGAGATTGCCCGCGTTTGGTCAGAGATGGACAAACTCCTACAGTTATGGTTGCAAACTCTTGTTGGAGTTGTGGGTCGACAAATCACATAAGATGCGATTGTACTTTGCTTGCTAGAGGTAGGCAGACACTTGTACCTATTGCTGCACCGCCCATGGGCCGTGGGCACGACCGAGGTACCTTCCAACGAATAGATGAGGGACAAAAGAATGTGGTACATACCGTGGTGGTTCAACTGGAGGATGGTGGACCAACGAGGATCTATGCTCACCGCGAGGGGAGAAATGACACGTACATGATAGCATGTGCCTTTACCTTGCAGTCTATGTCATTGTTATCTTTGATAGATTCTGGTTCTACACATTTATATGTATTGTATGAGCATGCACATTTGCTTGGTATACCGGTAGAAATGCTTGATGTTGGTATGCAAGTGATGAGTTCTTTTAGATAAATAGTCATTATAAGAAAGTTGTATTTGAGGTATCCTATGATGGTTTAGGGTTACGTGTTTGTGGCTGATCTGATAGAGTTACTATTTTATGGTTTTAATGTGATCTTGGGTATGGACTGGTTGTTCGAACATCGGGTTGTGGTTGATTTTGAGACCAAGCGAGTTTCATTGAAGGTTGCTGATGATTATGAGGTTGTAGTTGTGGGCGAAAATGTAAAGTTTTTGTCTAATGTGGTTTCAGCCATGGAAGCGCGTAAGTTGCTTGAGTGTGGGTGTCAGGCGTATCTAGCTTATGTAATGAATCCGAATATGGAGGAAGTACGGACGAAGGATATCCATACTGTTTGTGATTTTTCGGGTGTATTTTCGGAAGAGTTACCTGGTTTGCCACCAGACAGAGAGGTAGAGTTTTGCATCGAGACATATGTTGATTTGGCTCTGGTGTCAATTGCACCATATCGCATAGCACCCAAAGAGTTGAAGACGCAACTCTAGGAGTTGTTGGATCGGGGATTCATCTGGCCTAGTGTTTCACCGTAGAGAGTACCGGTATTATTTGTGAAAAAGAAGGATGGCACATTGAGGATGTGTATAGATTATCAACAACTGAATAAGTTGACGATTAAGAATAAGTGTCCCTTTCCACGAATTGATGATTTGTTCGATCAATTTTGGGGAGCTACGGTATTTTCCAAGATCGATTTGAGATCTGGATATTATTAGTTGAAGGTTAAAGATAAAAATGTGTTAAAGACTACTTTCCGTGCGGGGTATGGCCATTATAAGTTCTTGGTGATGCCGTTTGGGCTGATGATGCGTCTGTAGCATTCATGGATATAACGAATCAGGTATTCCATGAACTTTTAGATCAATTCGTAGTAGTGTTCATTGATGATATCCTTGTGTACTCCCATACCGAGAAGGATCATGATCGACACTTGTAGATTGTGTTACAAACCTTGTTGGATAATCAGCTCTATACCAAGTTGAGCAAATGTGAGTTTTGGATTAGGGAAATGGTTTTTCTCGGTCATGTAGTTTTAGCTGAAGGTATCTGGGTGAATCCTAAAAAGGTTGAGGCGGTTGTGAGTTGGAAACAACCAAATTCAGTGACAAAAGTTTGTAGTTTTCTAGGTTTGGCGGGTTATTATCGTTATTTCGTGGATGGGTTTTCGAGAGTTGCTGCTCCGTTGACCAAGTTGTTGTAGAAGGATGTGTGGTTTGAATGGACAAAAGCTAGACAACATGCTTTTGAAAAGTTGAAGAAAGCTCTAACGCAAGCTCCAATCTTGATTCAACCTAAATCAACGGAGTTTATGGTGTACAGTGACGTATCCTACATTGGGTAAGGGTGTGTGTTGATGCAGGATAGGAAAGTTGTGGCTTATGCATCAACGTAGTTAAAAGTGCACGAATGCAACTAC
This sequence comes from Hibiscus mutabilis, assembly GCA_019671005.1. Lineage (NCBI taxonomy): Eukaryota > Viridiplantae > Streptophyta > Magnoliopsida > Malvales > Malvaceae > Hibiscus > Hibiscus mutabilis. The sequence goes on along the minus strand of CM033729.1, from coordinate 47,080,561 downwards.
CCTACGCATGATCTTGAGCTCGCGGCGGTAGTGTTTGCGTTAAAATTTTGGAGACATTATCTTTACGGTGAAAAGTGTGTTGTATACACTGATCATTAGAGTTTGAAGTATTTGATGACGCAAAGATGGTTGGAGTTGTTGAAGTATTATGATTTGACCATTGAGTACCATCCAGGCAAAGCCAATGTTGTGGCTGACGCATTGAGTAGAAAAGCTGTCGTGGAGTTGAGAGCTATGTTTGCAAGGTTGAGTGTGACTCGTGACGAAGGTTTGTTGCCAGAGTTGCAAGTGAAACCTTCTTTGGTACAGTTGATTAAGGAAAAACAACCATATGACGAGGTGTTGGTACCTCATCTCAAGGACATCATGGATGGAAATCCTATAGATTTTCACTTTAATAGTGATGGGGTAGTGTGCTTTAAAGATCCGATTGTTGTGTCTAATGACCATGAGTTGAGACAGATGATTTTGACTGAGGCACATGCTAGTTCTTTTGCTATGCATCCCGGTAGTACAAAAATGTATCAGGGGTTGAGGAATGAGTACTATTGGGTGGGTTTAAAAAAGGACATGGCTGATTTGTTGCTAGATGTATGGTGTATCAGTGGGTGAAAGCTGAACGTCAGTTTGCTTTTGGGTTGTTGCAACCGTTGAAAATTCTGGAATGGAAATGAGAGATGATCACCATAGATTTTATGTCGGGATTGCCTTTGACACCGACTAAAAAGGATTCCATTTGGGTGGAAGTTGATCGGTTTACGAAGTGTGCACATTTTCTACCTGTGCGTATGACGTATTCATTGGATAGGTTGGTAGATTTGTATGCTGCTAAAATTGTGATGTTGCACGGAGTACTTAAAGCAATTGTTTTGGATAGGGATCCACAGTTTATAGCGAGATTTTGGAAGTGTTTTCACCGAGCTTTGGGTACTCGCTTGAATTTTAGTACATCGTATCATCCTCAAACGGATGGCCAGTCTGAACGTGTGATTCAGATCTTGGAGGATATGTTAAGATATTGTATCATTGAGTTCCAGGGAACTTGGGAAAGGCAGTTGTTTTTGGTAAAGTTTGCGTACAATAATAGTTATCAAGCAAGTATAAAGATGGCACCCTATGAAGCCTTGTATGGTAGGAGGTGTCGTACGCCCTTGTATTGGGCTGAGGCTGGGGAAAAGTATGTTTCCATGCCTGATGTGTTGAAAGACACAGATGAGAAAGTAAAGGTAATTTGTGATCATTTAAAAGAGGCATCGGATAGGCAAAAATCCTACATGGGTTTGAAACGTAAAGAGGTTTAGCACGTTGTTTGTGAAAAAAATGTTCTTGACAGTTTTACCTCGGAAGAAGGTGATGCATTTGGGCGTAAAGGAAAGTTGAGCCCAAGGTTTATTGGACCGTATGAGGTGCTAGAACGCATTGGTCTTGTGGCTTATCAGTTGAGGTTACCTCCTGAGTTGGAGAAGATTCATGATGTGTTTCATGTGTCCATGTTGTGGAGGTATCGCTAGGATCCGTCGCATGTTATGCCAGTTGAGGATGTTGAGTTTCGACCAGATTTGTCTTATGATGAGGAACCAGTGGAGATCCTTGACTCCAATAGTAAAGTTCTTCGTGGCTAGACGATTGAACTTGTTAAGGTGTTGTGGCGACATCACGATGTTGAAGAGGTCACGTGGGAGAGTAAGTCGGACATGGTTGCTCAGGTTCCGCATTTGTTTCTATTAGGTAAATTTTAAGGACAAAATTTCTTAAGGGGGAGAGTTGTGACGCCCTGGTTTTGGGCCTAGGAGTTTCCAAATTGGTTTAGATGGTCTGTTAGATTGGATTATAGGATTCGAGCCAGTTTCGGGATTTAAATTGGATTAAATGTTTTCAGAATGGTTAAAAATATGTAAAAATTATGAAAAATCATTATTTAATATGGAAATGATTTTTGTGGAATTGACTTTACAAAAAGGGGTATCAAAGATGGACATTTTGGGTAGTGACCAAAATGCAAAGTTTCAAAACTATTTTTAGTGACTGTTTTGTAAAAGGGTCAAAACTTTGAATCTTTAAGGATCCATTTACCCAAGGGTCTAATATCTTACTTTTTCCCTTAATTAATTATTTTAAATGATTTTAAAATATAATTAAAGGCTTGGGAAAAGAATTGGATAATTAAAAATATCTAAAACAAGTTTTACGTAACAAACTTTTGGCAAAAAGATTTTCTCTCCAATTCTCTCCAACCAAACATCTTTTCTCTCTTCAAAATCTCCAGGTAAAATTCACTTTTAATCAATCTTTTTATTTCAATTAAGTTTACAATAGTTTTCTAACAAAACAAACTCGATTTCTCATCGTTTTGGCTTTGGGAAATCAACTAATTGAGGGGAAAAATAGCCATTAGAGGTGAGGTTCATTCTTCTCCTCTAATACAAGGTTCTTTATTGAAATTCCTAAGTTATTGATCCTTTACACATGTTTTCTAACTTGATTTGATGATTTAATTGTGGAAAATTGATTAAATTGAGGTTTAATGGATTTAATTGAAGGATTTTCGTATGGATTATGTTTTCTTGGGTTCTTGATTGATTTTAATAATAATATTGATGTTGAATAATGTTAATAAGGGGGTTTTAACATTGGAATCCCGAAACTATGTGAATCTTTAATTTTTTAGGTTGCTAGTTGTGTGTTTTTGAGGAGTTGTGGTGGTTAATTGAATATTGGAGATATAAGGATGTTTGAGATGTGTTTTTAGATATTAATTGATGTTAATTGAAGTGTTGAAACGTTAGATTGTGGCTGAGTTAAGTTTGGAAGAAGTTTGTTGTTAATTTTGGGAGTTGTGGAGTGGATTTGAGTAAAGAATGTTGAGGTTATGTGTTGTTGTGTTGTTGATTGCATTTTGATGCAATGTACCTCTGTTTTATGTGGCTAAAAGTAGATGAAGTTGGTTCTCAAGCTTGAACGTGAGTTTCGGAAGCTTTGGAGGTGTAATTGTTGCATCGATAAGCGAGGCTTTGCAAGTTGGTGAGCAGAAAAGTGTTTTCAACTTTGCAAAGGTTTGAAAGTTGTATTTGGGAGTTTAGATCAAGCTCGAAACGCTGATCTAAGCTCGAAAGTGAGTAAAGGATGAATTCTCTCTCGAACTCGGTTTGGCTAATAGTTTAATGCACTTGTTTTGCATGGTTTAATTACTCACTGTATATGCATGCTTTGAGCATGGTCTAATGCTAGAAATTGATGTTAAGTGTTCAAAAGTACTATTTTTATTACCTTTTTTTTACTCATATTATTGTTAGACTTAGGCTCATATTAGTTGCATAATTAGTCATTCATGCATTAGTTCATGTTTCTTTCCACCGTTGAGCTTGATTACATAACTTGGTGATTTTTGTGGAAAAAGATACTGCTTTGGTGTTTTTTGGTGTGTACAGAATCAGTTGCCAAAGCAAGGCTGGAACCAGTAGTCAGGGTAGTGCATGAAGGAGATGCTGACGCAGTTGCCAGGGCAGTGCATGAAGGAGATTTCGACGTAGTTGCCAGGGCAGTGCATGAAGGTTATGCCAAGCTAGTTGTCAGGGCAATTGTCGACAATGGAAAAAGATGATGTGGCACTCGAATTGATGACTAGATAAAGCCCAATATGACGTGGAAGAAGATAAATCCTAGAAGAATTGTTGATTCAAAGAGAGATTAAATCCCAAAGAAGATAGGAGAAGATCTAGAAGGAATTTAAATATAATAAAGAATTATATTCTTTTAAAGTATTTAATTCCAACTTAACTTCCTCATCAAGAAAGACTTTGACCTAACCATCTCCTATATAAAGAACCCTAGCTGCCCATTTCAACAAGTTTGGAGGGGGAGTTCGATTGAGAGAGAATTCAAGAGCGTTGATCGATTTCATCTTTTTCTTCTTTATTCTATTCGATTCATGTTTGAGGATTGTTCTTTGTATATCTTTCGAAACCCAGCCATGAATTGATGTGAATTGGCTTGGGTTATTGTGTTTTGTGGTTGTGAAAAACAATTGGATTTTGTTTAGGTAATAAGAGTTTGCACTTTCAATTCAAGGTTTACTCATTCTTGGTTTTTATTTTTGTTTGCGAGTGAATTGGGAGAGAATCTAGTAATTCTATCTATTTATCTAATATCGGGAGAGTTAGATTCAAGAAACGAATGAGTATGGTCTTTATTCAATCTATCGATGGTGAAGATTAATCCGGCTTAGGAATAAGTTAAGGATTTCAACGGCTAAGAGGAGCGCAAGATTGGTTGTTGTTCACCCTTGATTCACGTAGGGATGTATTGTCAAGGCATGCACAACTAGCTAGAGTTTCGACTTAGGGATAAGAAGAAACCATTGAAGAATGCTCTACCAAAACTTGAAGTTGCTACCCAGCCGCCCAAATAGTTGCCCAGGCAACCGTCGATTAGTTGCCAAGGCAACCCAGCTGCGCAAGTTGCCACGACAACTGAGTTGCCCTTGCACTCTTTTACCAAGACGATCCAATTGCCTATCACTCCTCAACTCACGATAACTTGGCCTACTCTCTCTTATTTGATTTCATCTATTATTTTGGCTGAGTGCTCTTAGTTTACTCGTTAATTAGAACTCCTTTTATCAATTGTGTTTTTATTTTCACAGTGAAGTAACTTAAAAAAAATGGCCCAAACCAATCCCTGTGGAGACGATACTCGATACTCGTATCACTTTATTACTTGCAACATGTATACTTGCATCGTTTTCGTAGCACTCAATACACGCAACAAGTTTTTGGCACCGTTGCTGGGGATTGGCAATTGGTGTTAGTTGTTTTTGTTATTGCATTTTTCTTATTAGTTTTACTAACTTTTCTTTTTGTTTGTTCTATCAAAAAAATTCAGGTGCGCTACAAGTTAAGGGACATCAACATGTCGGGAAATAAAAGCCGATCTATTCTAGAGTTGATGTGGGAAGATAGGAATCAATCCAATCAAGAGTTTCTTGTACCCTTTGATGATTACCTATACCAACCGAGAAAAGCATATAATGTGGAAAACTCGTGCACTTGTTGTGAAGAACATCATGTGTTTGAAAATTGCCCTCACATTTTCGGTGCATATGACTACATGGAGAATCATAGATTGAACCAACAGCAAAATCCTTCATGGTATGATCAAAAAGGTTAAAATTGTTTTTACCATAACAATTTTGCTGCAGCAACAGACATGCCTCGGTAATGTAGTCCTTATCAGCAGCCTAGTGTCACGGCAATAGATATGTCATGGCAATGTAGTCCTTTTCAAGAACATTTCAATTCCTTGGAGGAAACGTTGCTAGCTTCCTTGGCTAGACATGACAGATCAATTGAAGAGATTCGAGAGCTATCAAAGAAAATGGATGCGAGGATAGCTCAGTGGGATGCAAACTTAGGGGATTCAGAAGATCAATTGAGGAGATCCACATATGCCTTGGATAACATGCCCCAACAATCAATTGCTAGGGATACTGAAATCCTAAGGCAAAATAAGAAAGAGCAATACAATGAGAGATCCTTAATGTGTGAGGATCAACTAAAACCTCCAAGTCAAGAGCCTACCAATGAGAAAGACTGTCTGACACTTGATGAGCCTGAGTAACAAATTACCTCGGCAATGATTGCGGAGCACTTATTACGCACAACAAGTTTTTGGCGCCGTTGTCGGGGATTGGCAATTGGTGTTAGTTGTTTTTGTTATTGCTTTTTTCTTATTAGTGCAACGCAGACAAGTTTTTCTTTCCTTTGAGATTTCGACAAGTTTTTAGCCATGAACTAAATCTATTTCTCTCTCAAGAAAGACTTTGACCTAACCATCTCCTATATAAAGAACCCATAGCCGCCTATTTCAACAAGTTTGGAGGGCGAGTTCGATTGAGAGAGAATTCAAGAGGGCTAATCGATTTCATATTCTTCTTCTTTATTCTATTCAATTCATATTTGGGGATTATTCTTTGTATATCTTTCGAAACCCAGCCATGAATTGATGTGAATTGGCTTGGGTTATTGTGTTTTGTGGTTGTGAGAAACAATTAGATTTTGTTTAGGTAATAAGAGTTTACACTTTCAATTCAAGGTTTACTCATTCTTGGTTTTTATTCTTGTTTGCGAGTGAATTGGGAGAGGATCTCGTAATTCTATCTATTTATCTAATATCGGGAGAGTTAGATTCAAGAAACGAATGAGTATGGTCTTTATTCAATCTATCGATGGTGAAGATTAATCCAGCTTAAGAATAAGTTAAGGATTTCAACGGCTAAGAGGAGCGCAAGATTGGTTGTTGTTCACCCTTGATTCACGTAGGGATGTATTGCCAAGGTATGCACAACTAGCTAGAGTTTCGACTTAGGGATAAGAAGAACCCGTTGAATAACACTCTGCCAAACCTTGAAGTTGCTGCCCAGCCGCCCAAACAGTTGCCCAGCCAGTTGCCCAGGCAACCCAGCTGCACAAGTTACCACGGCAACCGAGTTGCCTTTGCACTCTTTTACCAAGACAATCCATTCAGCTATCACACCTCAACTCACGATAACCCGGCCTACTCTCTCTCATTTATTTACATCTTTATTTTATTTACTTGCTCTTTTACTTTACTCGTTAAAATCAACTCCTACTATCAATTGTGTTTTTACTTTTACAGTGCGATAACTAAAGCAAAGTGGCCCAAACCAATCCCTGTGGAGACGATACTCGATGCTCGTATTATTTTATTACTTGCGACGTGTATACTTGCACCGTTTGCGTAGCACTCATTACGCTCAACAATTGGTTTCGAAATGATGTTGATGCATTTAGAAGTAATGCACGTTTTGTTAATATTTATGAACATTGTTTAATGCAAGTTCTATTGCACTGGATAATTGGTTTTGGCGATGCATATGAAAACAGTGAGTTGTTGATGTTAAAGTGAATTATATTGGCAAGTGAAGGTATGAAAAAGTTTGTAAATGAAATCAGATATAGTTGGCCAGCCATAGGATTGATATTGCACTATAAAAAGGCGCATTGGATGTTGAGGGGTTTATATGGCGTACCGAATACTCCATCCAAGTACCCTAACAGTCGAGGGGTTTATATGTACCGAAGACTCCCGTTAGTGGGTTAAACATCGTACCACTAAGTGGTGTTGAGGGGTTTATGTGTACCGAATACTCCACCATGGGTGTCACAATGGTGGAGGGGATTATGTATACCAAATAATCCTGTGTGAACCTTGAATTACTGGTAGAATGATTGTTAAATGTTGGGGGAACACTTGTTGAATCTGTGTATCCGATGTTATGTTTTGCAAAGTGAAAACTTTGTAAAGATCACTTGGAATCCAATATAATTGTTTATGTATCATGAGATGGTTGTGTTGTTTAATATGGTTTAAACATGTTTTACTCTTTAAGCCTTGCATTGGTAGTATGCATAGGAAAGCTTAAATTGAGGGTAGCAAATGGGACTTTGCTGTAGAATCCATTATACATGTTGCATATAGTTTAATATGCTGTTTTGGAAATGTTAAGTGCATGGTTATGATAAGGCATGATGTTGTATTGATGTTTTAAAGAGTTTTGAAAAGTGTATTTCAAAAGAAATGTGAAACGGTTTAACTTGCATTGATGATGGTTGTGCTTGAGCGTTTCTCACTAAGCTTAGTGTGCTTACGCTCTCTTTTCCATCAATGCAGAGAATTGAAAACGAGGCAGCGAGGAACCAAGAAAAGGAACACCATAGACTTGTTTTTAAAGCACGGTTTGAACGTTGAGAAGTAGTAATAATGGCAATGTGTCGTTTGAGGCTTTGGGATGGTTTTTGATGAACTCCTTGTTGTTGCAAGTTTAATTGTTGTTTTGGGCTTATAATATGTTTAAGTGGTTGAGATATGATTGGTTTGATGTTTTGGATGTGGACTAGGAAGCTTGCCTCTAGAATTGGTGTTTAGTATGCTAGATAAGCTAAGTTGGTTGTTAATGCTGGTATGTTGTTGATTAAGGATGTTGATGATGTTATATGTTGATTAGTTTAGTGTTAATGTTGTTTGAAATGAGCCAAAGTGTCATATGTTGGACCTAGAGGTCATTACAAGTCTCTACGTACCGGTACGGGTACCTCAAGGTTCTGTCAACGGGGTCCTATAGAGACTCAAATTGTTGAAATTAAGCCTAGCGTACCGGTACACCTAGCCAACGTATCGGTACGCCTTGAAAGAAAATAGGCATAGGTGTCGGTACTCGGGCCAGCGTACCGAAACACTCTTTCCAGCCATATTGATACGCAGGGTACCGTATCGGTAGGGGTCTTAGCTACTAGAATTCTGAGTTTTCAAAATAATTAAGGAGGATCGGTACAGGTCTTAGCTACTAGAATTCCAAGTTTTCAAAATAATCAAGGGGGATAGGTACATTTCAATGTCGTATCGGTACGGTGTGGTCAACATACCGTATCGATACGTGAGAAGAATGTATCGGTACATGGATTCGTTATGTCTGTTAAACTGTATCGATACGGGCTTGCATGTATCGATACGCTATGTTGTTTATATGTTGCAAAAGTTTGGAAATCTTGCAATTTGGTCCTTGTTTGTTATGAATGTAATTAATTGAGTTTGAGTGATTGTTTTGGAATGGAAATTGACCTATAAGCATGAAATTGGAATAATTAAAGGTGGGTAATCTTAAACATGTAATATGTCCCAAAGTTTATGAAGTTTGCATTTTGGTCCTTTATGTGTTTCGTTGGACAAATGATCTCTGATTTGTAATATGTTTAAAATGAAATGCTACCACTGAGACATGTACACATAGGACTCTAATAACATGCATCTAGACAAGATAAAAGAAAAAAAATATGGCTCGTTTAGGGTTTTAGCTCGGGTTTGCTTCGGCAAACCTAATGTGGCTCTTTTAGTCTGATTTCGGCTAGGTCGGGGTAAGGGGTTACAATACATTTCCTCATTCCTCATCACATCAGTTCAAAATAAAGGATCTATACAACAAAGATGATGCCCCAATCGGTGAAAAAAGTGACAAGCTTCATGACACGCATTTGCGAGCTAGACAATGCAAGTGATTCCGCATTGGGGGCATCCAAGCACCCCTCGGTAAGTTTACATAAAAAAGCTTGAATGCGGGTAATCTTTTGTAATGGCCTAAGGCTGTATATTTAAAGTTCCAATAAAAAAGTGCAATCTGCTTTTGTTTTAATTCTCTTCATTTTGTGAATATACCTGTCTATTGGGTCCCTGTATATCAATTGCACAAGGGACATTGACTTTGACCCGAATGATGATTTTGAGTAGCCTATATCTAGTTGAAATCGTAAGCTATGGAGATTACGAATATGTGACTCACATTTCATATTAAGGACCACACATAATAACAAATCGGTGCAATTTAATGTTGGAAGTCTGGTAATAGGCATTTTTCAAAACGAAACGAATTGATTTAACTTTCAAAGCCTGGTAATAGGCGTTTTAAAAAAAAACATTTCAATTATCGAAGCCTGGTAATATGTATTTTTCAAAAAAACACTTCAATTTTCAAAGCCTGGTAATAGGCATTTTTCAAAAATTAATCAAAAAGCACTCAAATGTTCGAAACCTGGTAATAGACATTTTCGGATAAGAGTGTAGAATTTTTTGGGTACTCCGCTAAAGCCCAATCTAATCGAAACTCTTCGCTTTATGAGTGATGGTAATATTTTCAAAATCATGACAATACTGAGTAGCTCAGGAATTTGTTGTTTGCTCCATCATTTATTTCGAGCCAAAGGAATGTGATGAATTGAATTCCCCAAACAAAAATGAGACAGAAATAAACCTACCAAAGGTAAGTTGGCCAAGCACCAAAGTAACTTAAAATGCACTTCACATCTTCAAACATCAATTCAGCTTTCGAGGTCTCCTAGACACAGGATTTGCTTGGGGCAATCCTCGGTAAGTCATTTCAGTGTTGCTCGTGCATTTGATATTCGGGGTATTCAATCTAGCGTGATATATTCACAATTTGAAAAGAAAAACCCAGCTTTTTTAATAAGCATCTCACATTGAAATCAAAACATGTAGTCTAAGATGTGTAGTGAAATAAAAGATTTCTTTGTATTACTTACAAATAAGCTCAAAATTATAGGACCAACAGTAAATGTGCCCTCAGATTGCTGCTTCGACTAAAGAAAGCACTCATAAGTTGACATTCGCTTAGAAAGGTAACATTTAAAAAAAAGATGGTCAAACCCGAGAGAGGTTGGGGTATCAATGCACACAAGACAAAAGCCGTCCACCTTGTCTGTAAGATAAAACTTGAGCAAAAAACAAGACTGAGCCATTAATGTGACCAGAAAGTCATGGGGCACCCTTTGAAAATTGACAACATGGCCAATTGCATGCCATTCATATCAACATCATGCCATTTAACTCATCTTGCATTAACATTAAATGCATACATTACACATCAAGTTAGACGCATTCATGCTAAGTGTATTTACTTTACTCATACATAAAAAATAGGTTCAGAAGAAGAAGCCTCAATCATGGAGGACAATAACAAATTGGCAAGCCCTCAGCCACAAAGGGAGCCAGACCAACAAAGAAGTTGAAACCTCAAGATAGAAGATAACAACACCCAAAACAAAATGGCGAACCCTCAAAGCAAAGGAAGCCAGACTAAAACTCAAACTCTGAATGGACAATTACTAACTATTGTTTGCTTATATTTTCAAGTCTTACCCCATCATTAGTGGTGTAGAAGATCTATCACATTTATTCTCTGATTTTGACTCTTTGTTAGTGGTATAGCGGATCAACCTTCTTCTCTTTAGATATTGCCTCATCGTTAGTGGTGTAGCTGATTAGACTCTTTCTTCAGATCTCGACTCTCCGTCAGTGATGTAGCGGATCATCTTTATCTTCTCCAGATCTTAACTCTCCGTTAGTGGTGTAGCGAGTCATCTTTTCTTCTTAGATCCTAACTTATAGTCAATAGTGGCAGATAAAAAAATCTCTAGATCATACCTCTTCGTCAGAGTTGTAGCTTGATCAAATCTTCATCTTCAGATCTTGACTCATCATCAGTGGTGTAGCAGATCAATCTCTATCTTCAGATCTTGACTCATCGTCAGTGGTGTAGCGAATCAAAATCATCCATTGATCCTGCCTCTTCTTTAGAGTTGTAGCTGGGGTGTTTTTTTTGGGGGGGGGGAGTTGAAGGATGTCCTTTTTATGCCCTACTCCCTGTGACAAGATAAAAACAAGTATAATCTATCATGAAAGCAGAATAAAAATTCCATGTTATTTTTGTTGTGACTTTATTTATATCCCTACACTAAAAATTAACTTTAGAATTTAGAGTTTAAGATTAGGGTGTAGGAAATTAGATATAGAGTGTATTTTTTTGGGTTTAAGATTTAAAGTTTAATATTAAAATTTTAATTTTTTTAAAGTTGAGACAAAAAAATAGACACAAAAAAAGAGATAAAGAGGATTTTTTTTTCATGGAAGCAAAGATTCAGGGTCTGTTAAAAAATACTTTTTGGTTAATACTCTAAATTCTGGGTCTGATAATTTTTAAACTATTTTTTTATAAAAGTAAGTGTTTAAATTATTTGTTTCGATCATTTTAACTATTTAAATTATTTCCGGTTAAAAAAATCTAAATTAAATTTTCTTTGGCTTGAAGTACTTAAAATAATTTTTTGGTCAATACTCTAAATAAGTACGTGACATGTCAACGTCTCATTGACTAAAGAATTTTTTTCTATAATAACGACCGGACTTAAAGTCGATGAAAAAATAGTTTAGGTAATTTTGCTATCATCTTTCTAATTTCCAGGTGCTGAATGCCGCATGGGATGTTTCCATACGAGATGATTGTGAGAATGCTCTTCCATGCTTTGACAGATAAGATACTAGAAAATGGCAAGGCCCCGAAACGAGCCGGATGGCCGCCATTTCTGTGCTTTTACCTACCTCAGGCTCAGCCGGATTCTGATAGAGGGACACAACTTTGGGGAGTTTGAAAGATTTGTCAAAGAGATGCATGGTACCATATTTCGGAACCTTAATAACTGTATTTCGAGCTTACATTGCTTTTACAGGGGAAGCAATACCGGATCTCGCATTGCACTGAAAAGCCTGTTACACCGGGGTGGAATGGTGTACATGGTTGCTGCTAAGGAGAAAGAAAGATACGTAGGTTCTTTTTACATAAATGATAAGATTTAGGCTACTGGTGTAAAAATATATGCTTTTGAACATGATTGGTTTCCTCAAGTGAGACCAATGGATAGGACAAAAATCCAAAATCTGAGAATGCCCCTCCACCCACACTCCCCAGTCCCCATGCTGTCTGCAGAGATCATTTCAGAAAACTTTTCATCTTTTTCCTTTTCTAGATCTTAAAATTGGGTTAATGGATTTCCATATTTGTTTTGAATGGTACTGTACTTAATTTTTAATCTTTTATACGATAAAAAAAAGGTGATTAAATGTTATGATTCAACGATTCAGGAAGAACTTTAAAAAATAAGAAAGGAAGAAACAGACGATAGATAGGAAGAAAGATGGAAATTCCAATGAAAATTCATGAACATCCTCTTTTTACAAGCCTGACTTATCTATATTTCTAATCCTCATAACCGTACAAAATCAGTTAGAGCTTTCGGTGGTTTCCTCTCTCGCAGACTTTTGCGTACTTCTTGATTAACCGTTGCATGACTATCCACTCCTCCTTCTGGTACATGCTCACTCCTCACAGTAGTTACATCCGTTTCCTTGACATTACCCCCTCCTGAAGAATGGACCTTGTCCCTAAGGTTCGTAGTGGTTGCTGGCTGGGAAACATGCTCCCTCATCAATGGCAACGGAGTGATCTGTTGAAGTGGTTGACCCTTACAGGGTTTGAGTTGTGACACGTGAAAAATCGGATGAATACGAGTGGACCCTGATAAGTCGAGCTTGTAGGCAACTGAACCAATTAGTTTGACAACTCGGTAAGGACCAAAGAACCGCGGGCTTAGTTTCTGATGTGGCTGCAAACGTAAAGATAGCTGTCGATATGGTTGCAACCGTACAAATACCCAGCTCCCTTCGACTAATTCCAATTCACGACGACGTTTATCTGCCTAATTTTTCATACGGTTCTGTGCCTGCACCAAATTGCGTTTTAATACATGCAATAGCTCATCACGTTCTTGCAATGCTCGATCAACCTGAACATTGTTAGAACTTCCTTCCAAGTATTTCATAATCGTTGGAGGATCGCGCCCATATAAAGCACGAAATGGTGTCATCCCTGCCGTTGTGTGATACGCTGTATTATACCAATACTCTGCCCATGCCAAGTAACGTTCCCATTTCCTCGGATCATCCCCCTGTACCTTAGCCATTTCAGTCCACATCTCGCTAACGAAAATTCGATCTCTATAACTAACAATAGTTCTCGGAATGCCATGAACTTTGACAACCCCTGCACTAAAATTCGGTCTACATATGCACTGTCAAAATGTCGTGGTAGAGCAAAAAAATGTCCATATTTTGTGAGTCGGTCGACTACCACCAAAATAGCCTCCTTGCCATTGGAATTTGGTAATCCCACAATAAAATCTGAGGAGATGTCTTCAAATACCTGTCTTGGAATTGGGAGGGGCTGTAGAAGACCTGCCGGTGCCAAACTATCGCTTTTCATTCGTTGACAAACTTGACATTCCGTGACGAAACGTCGAACATCCTTGCGCATACCCTTCCAATAAAAATTTGCAGCCTAGCGATGAAATGTTATTGTAATCCCTGCGTAACCACCCAATATCGAACAATGAAACTCTCGTAACAATAAGGTACGCAAGGCTGTTTCGTGGGGAACCAGTATCCGTCCGCGAACCAATATGAAATCCCCTTGCTCTTCATGTCCAGGATAGTCAATCTTGCCTTCCCTAATAGTGCTGCGAATATTTTGAATTTCAGCATGTCTCAGCTCGCTGCTCGTATGTCTTCAATAATACCCAACACTGGCCGAGAGAAAGCCATGAAACTAGCTTCAATCTCCCTGGACAAAGCATCAGCAACTTTGTTGAACTTACCCGGACGATATTGAATATCAAAAATCATACCCAATTAACTTATTAGATAACCAACGTTGTTGCTCAGGAGTTTGAATGATTTGCTGGTTCAGTTCGCGTAGCGATCTTTGATCTGTAACAATGATGAACTTTCGACCAACCAAATATTGACGCCACTTACCCACCGCCTGTGTTATGGCGTACATTTCTCGATTATAGGTGGAAGCACCTTGCATTCGAGGACTCGGTTTTTGACTGAAATATGCTAAAGGCTTGCCTTCTTGCTTTAAAACTGCACCGATTCCATTCCCAGAAGCATCTGTTTCAACTTGAAAGACCTTGTCGAAGTGTGGCAAACACAATACTGGTGCTGAACAGAGGCGAGATTTGAGTTCCTCCATGGCTACTTGAGCGGCGGAAGTCCATTCAAAGGGTTTTCCTTTACGAAGCAGATCAGAAATGGGTGCTGCTATGGAAGCGAAACCCTTAATGAACTTACGACAGTATCCAGCAATGCCCAGAAAACCCCGTACCTCTGTGACTGTTTTAGGTATTGGCCAATCTCGGATAGCTTCAACTTAGGTCGGATCCACTGCCAGCCCATTTCTTGAGACAATATGTCCAAGGTACTCGACCTTAGTTTGGCCAAAGGTGCATTTGCTGCGTTTTGCAACAAAACCGTTCGCTTGTAAACAATGTAGCACTTGTCGGACATGCTCCAAATGATCCTGCCAAGATTGACTATAAACAAGAATGTCATCGAGAAAAATCAACACGAACTTACGCAAAAATGGATGGAAAATATCATTCATAGTGGCCTGAAATGTTGACGGGGCATTGGTTAATCCGAATGGCATGACTAGAAATTCATAGTGACCCTCGTGCGTCCGAAATGCTGTTTTATGGACATCGGCAGCCTTGACTCGAATCTGGTGATATCCGGCTAACAAATCTAACTTGGAGAAAAAGTGTGAATTACCCAATTCATCAAAAAGTTCCTCTGTCGTAGGAATCGAAAATTTATCTTTAACCGTAACCGCGTTTAATGCCCTGTAGTCAACGCAGAATCGCCATGTCCCATCCTTCTTCTTAACAAGGAGTACCGGCGAAGAAAATGGGCTAGTGCTCTTGGGAATCAATTGGTGGTCCAACATGTGTTGAACTTGACGTTCGATTTCCCCTTTTTGAACGTAAGGATAACGGTATGGTCGAACGTTCACTGGTTTGGCAAGAGGTTGTAAATATATGGCATGATCATTGGCTCTAACCGGAGGCAGTCCTTGAGGAGCCACAAAAACAGATTCATATTCAGCCAAGAACGCCGCCAAATCCTCTGATTCAACGTGGTCATTCGTTGCGGGCTTGGTAGCAAGCTGCAAGTAATAACACACAGCCATAGCATTTGTGTCGATGACAAGGCGTAGAGATTGAAATTGTATTGATTGAGGCTCCGCTCCAGCTTCTCCCTGCCATCGATGACTCTTTTCCCCTTGTTTAAAATGAAATTGAAGCTTAGAAAAATCCATGGTTACCGGACCTAGAGTGGCCATCCAATAGACTCCTAGAACTAGTTCGGTGCCCTCCAAGGGTAGAACATAAAAATCTGTCATCAAATCTGTCCCCTGAACACACAAATTGAGATCTCGCACACAACCTTCATTCCGCAGCTTGTCCCCATTACCCACCAGTACTCGAAAATTTGGTGCAGCTGTCACAGACAATCCTAAATGCTTTGCCACTCGGGATTGGATAAAATTATGTGTACTGCCGCCATCAATCAATATTTTTACTTCTTGCCCTCGGATTTTTCCTATAACTCGTATAGTGTTAGGATTGTTCCTTGGCCGTGTCATCGCAATCATCTAGGTCCTGGCTTGCTTTGGCGACCGTTGTTACAACTGGTTCCGGCGAAGCATCTTCCAATTCATCATCCAACAAAAATAACTGTGGATTCTTACACTTATGACCCGACTATCATTAAACTTTGCTTCATGGAAATGTGCCAAGGCCTGAACTTCAGTCATGGACGTGGATCGATGTCCCAATACCTCATTCTTAATGTCTGAACGCAACCCAGAAATAAAACACTCAGTAAGAAATTCATCAGACAAATTATGGGTACGCAGGGCTAAATCTTCAAATCGTGACTGATATTCTTCCACAGTTGTCGTTTGGATCAGCTTTGATAGTTGTCCTGCCGGAGATTCGACTTCCATAACAGTGAATCGTTTTCGAATCGTATCAACTAAATGATTCCAACCAACCAATTGTCTTTGGCGTTGCATCCAACGAAACCATTTCTTCACCGTACCGTCCATCCGAAAAGAAGCCATGGTAACACGGTGGTGGTCTTCGGTACCATAAAACTCAAAGAAATCATGTGCCGTGGCAAGCCATTCCTCCGGATCTTTACCCGTAAACAAAGGTAACTCAACCTGAACTGGTTTCGGGGCAAAAAGAAACACATCGTCGGAGTCGCTACGGACCTTTGCTTTCCCTTTGATGACTGTACTGTCACTGGTTACTTCGCCCCCTGCGGACGTGATGGCGGATATACCCAGGTGATTGGAGATGGACTGCAGTTGACGTGTCATCTCGTTGAGGGTATTCTGAGTGGAAATGTTCCACTGCTTTTGATCATCGGCGAACTGTTGTAGCGATGTCAACGTTTGTTCATGGCGATCAGTCGTGTCTTGAAGGGCTTTGATCGAGTCCGAGTAGTTTACCATTGTGATAAGCTCAACGAAAGCACCAAAATGTTATGATTCAACGATCCAGGAAGAACTTTAGAAAATAAGAAAGGAAGAAACAGACGATAGATAGGAAGAAAGATGGAAATTCCAATGAAAATTCATGAACATCCCTTTTTTTACAAGCCTGACTTATCTATATTTTTAATCCTCATAACCGTACAAAATCAGTTAGAGCTTTCGGTGGTTTCCTCTCTCTCAGACTTTTGCGTACTTCTTGATTAACCGTTGCATGACTATCCACTCCTCCTTTTGCTACATGCTTACTCCTCACAGTAGTTACATCCGTTTCCTTGACATTAAATCACAGAACCACTGCCCCATTGGGTTGCAGAAATTGGTAGAAGCAATCCTGACATATTTTTCACAATAGAGAAGGAAGAAGAAACACGGAATGCCTCTCATGGGGAATTGATAAGGATCGAGCTTTAAGGGGCCGAACTGCTGTTGAGGTATGATTCTTTGATATAACTTCCAATACCATCATGTACATCATGCAAGTTCCTCTGTTTTGAGACAAACTGAAGCTAGTTCTATTCATATGTTCCGACTATATAATTGGTAATGAATCTGAGTTTTATCTTATGTTAAAATCAACAGGGCTACAAAATAGAGTGACTTCAATTTGCTATTTTCTGAAATTTACTTTTGAGGGATACTGTAAACTGACATGTTATGCTAACTTGGTTTGCTCTTTCTTTCCTTCACTGGCATGCTAGTATTTCCCCAACAGTGCCAAGAACATTAGTGTCTGGTTCTCCACTGGGCATAATATGGCTCTTTGCTTTTCCAGTGTTATGATCAGTATATGTTATAAAGCCTGAGGAAGGCAGCAGAAATGAGGGGACGCAACTTTTGGGCTAGAAGTCCAGATAATGCCGGGTCATATAATTCCCACCCATACGAAACTGGTTTCTTTTGTGACGGACGACGGTTACTATGGGAGGTTTTTCCTTAATTGGTACTCCCAGATACTACTAAATCATGGAGATCTGCTACTCTCATTGCCAAAGTTAGCTTTTGAAGGCACTTGCATTGCAGCAAAGGTGAGAGTCAGCTTGCAATGATGTCTTACACCCGACTGAATATTTTCTTATTTTACCATAGTAAGTAAAAGATCAGATTGAACAACACGATGTCATCGAGGAAACTGATCCACTCCTGTGTACTCTCTCATTTTTGCTGCAGGGGAAGCAGTTCTAGATCTCCAGGTATAATAACAGCAAAGAGTAGGAAAGCTCTTAAATGTTATCATGTATCATTTCATTTCCCCCTCCCGCAACATGTAATTGGAGAAATTATATTCTTATTTTAATTTATTTACCAAACACATGTGTAAATGGTCAGTGGCAGATCCAGAAATTTTTTTAGGGTGGACACACATATATTAACATCATGTTCGAATTCGGTTCGTTTATTATTTAATGTATTCAGGCTTTGTTCTTCTAGATTTCGCTAACATGTTCATTTATATATGTTCATGAACATAAACGACTAAGTGTACATAAGTTAACAATGCTTATTTACAACGGTGTAAATAAGTTATCAATGCAAACAATAGTAAATCAAAAAATAACGGTGCAAATAACTTGTTCGCCTTATGTAATCACTCATTTTTGTCTGGGTTCTAGTATTATTAGTATTATTTCAATAGTAATATTATTAATATAAAATAAAAAATTAATATATATATTAGTATATATTTGTAATAAAAAATAAAATAAATATAAAAAGTGTAAAAAAAAGTACAAAGCAATACGTGGAGCTTAATGCTCCACGTCAACCTCAAGCAACCCCCATTTGCCTATAAATAGAGGCATGGGGGAGCCATTTCAAAGGCAGCATGGATTGGTGAAGGCATGCCCAAATAAGGGGGCTTAGGCTCACGGGTAGCTAAGGACCGGGGTAGTGTATTCGGTCTTAACCGGTTCGATCGGAGTCCTATTTTGGATCTGATCTAGTTAATTTTTGGAGAGGTCGTGGTAAATCTCGGTGGGGTTCAATCGGGGTTTCGTCATTTGAGCTCCTAGTTAGGTATATTTTCTTCCTTTTTTATTTGTGTTGTAATTTTTATGATTTAATGAAGTATTAGTTAATTTAAAATTGTGTTCTTTTTTAGTTTGTATGTTTATTTATGTTTTAGATTAGTATTTATTTATGTTTTAGATTAATATTTTATTTATGTTAGATTAGTTTTTATTTATGTGTTAGATTAATATGTATGAATGTTTTAGATTAGTATTTTATTTATGTTAGATTTGTTTTTATTTATGTGTTAGATTAATATTTATGTATGTATGTTTCATATTAGTATTTTATTTATGTTAGATTAGTATTTTATTATTTATTTATATTTTTATTGTATTCGTTTATATTTGCCATGTTCTAAGGTTGCATAATGGAATATAAATTGTCAATGTGGTGCCCTTTTATTCGAGCGTAAACGGGGCCAGTATCAGGCGTAGTGATGGTGGTTGGGCATTTACTCTCGGATAACGGGGCTTTTAAAATTTACTCACACATGTAATTAAATGTTAATTAAATCGTGAGGATATCGTTCCTTCGTATGGGCCTAGCAAGTACCTTCGGGGCTCGAGTACCTTATGTTTTTGTGAGGATATCGTTCCTTCGTAGGGGCATAAGCGAATGGGTCCCCCTGAGTTGAACCTGATTGAAAGGAGCCTATAATGGGTGATGACCGGGGGCCTTGCTACTCTTAGTAGGGGACAACAAGGACAATTTGGGTGCCTCTTAGCACCAAAACTGCATGTAGAGAATATAGAAAGCCCACCCTTTTAGAGCCATGCGGATAACCTAGGTGTTTTAGACAAGTTGTAAATAGGGTTGTTTTGTTTGTTTATCTTATTTAAATTTACCTTTTATTTATGTATTTATTATTTTTATCTGGTACTAACTCATTTCTTTTTGTGTTTTATTTTTTTTATTTTTACACATACTTCTGTTGCATTATCATTGCATCCACATTACATAAAGGTGTTGATTCAAGTGGTTTGCCTGATCAGGAAATCCTTCATCATGGAAAAAAGGTATCTTAAGGAGGACGACATCAACCAAGTCGTACGACATTGGTCAGAGGTTAATCAACAGGTTCGAGGTAACAGTTTGCCAAGCAAGTGTGTAGTGCCAAAGTATACACATGAGAGCCTACAACAGAATGATCTGTGGGAGCTTAAAGAGATTTAGGAAAGATGAGACCGAAGACTACAGGACTTGTCCTAGCTAATGTATGTTCGAGTCAATCAGCCTTTACTCCGAGCCATTGTCCAGTTTCGGAATCTCGTTTTGCTGCTTTACCTTCAACGGCCAAGACATGATGCCCACGGTAGAAGAGTATACAACCTTGCTCAACCAGAAGAATGTACAAAAAGATTGGATCTACGCGAAGTCACCGAGGAATCAGAATTATCCATTGAAGCTCAAAATCTTTTGATAAGCGAGGATTGAACCAACGATTTGATTCAGAATTAAAGAAACGGTCTAGCATCTTCATGGGAATGTATCCGAGATAGCACAACCGAATGAAGTAATGAAGATAGACCTATTTGTTTTGAGGACATATGGTTTGATCGTTTTCCTGAAGGTATTCGGAAGCATCGATGTAGCCATCTTGGATTCGTTTGAACGCATGAAGCAGAAGGCGAACCCGGTGATAGAAATTTTAACCGAGACTTTCATTTCCTTGAGTGCGAACCAAAGACATGTAGAAGGGCATATCTGTAGAAGTCTTCTTTTCCGGCTCCAGAATCTGGACCCTTTAATTCCTATGAAAGTTGTTCGAAAGGGTGATTACCAGCGGAATCAACGCCTTTATTTGCATTCATTTTGCATATCATGGCATGGTGTTGATTCAAGAACGGTTCATTTAAAAGGCTTTCAAAATAGAAAAAATTTGTTTTGCCGAAAACGATAATATTACAGTATCAAGTTAAGCCGAGCAAAGACCAATCGAGAAAGAAGACAGTCTGATAGTAAGGCACGTGCAGCGCAGATGATCCATTGGGGACTACAGAACACTAATTTTAAAATCTTCACATTTAACCCTTTGTAAAAATCTCAAAGATTTTAATTTAACTCCTCCAAAAAAAATTATTGTGTTTTGAATCATTTTCCCTCCTAAAACTTTCAAAACAAAATAAATAATAATAATAATAATAATAATAATAATAAAAAAGCCCTAAAAGTTTCATTTTTTAGGTAAGTTAAAACTTTTTGATAATAAAAGGGGAAATCTTTAAACCAAATGATCTTTGAGAATTTTAAGGTAAACCCAAAAGTTTTAAAGACTTTAATTAGACCCCCTTTGGACCGATAGAATCTATCCCTTTTCAGACGTATTATTCGAAGATCAGATTGTCTGCACCCAGATCTACAGAAGAAGAAGATCTTGTCTGCATTATGCATGCACTTGTTGATGTCATTTTCAGAAGCCCCAAAATGAAGATCACGACGTCACGAGTCTATTTCCATGAAATAGAATAAGAGGAGAAGATGAGGTCATCCATCATCCTGAAAACAACGTCGAGACGTGGAGCACAGGCTTTGCTTTTCGAAGTCAAGATCTCCAAAAGGAAGCTAACTGTTACTTGTAATTCATTATTAGTTTCTTACAATCAGACATTTTCTCTATTGAAATTTTTTTAAAGATTGTTCGAGAATTAACACCGTATTTGAATGCATTCTCGCATTTATAGGGTATTGATTCCCGAGTAGTTTCTCAAATCTCAAAAATCGTTCATAATTGACAAAGAGTCGTCTGGTCAGATATTAAAGGGCACAGATCCAAGGTTTTGTCCCAAAACAAGATCGGAGACAATATAAGAGGAATCATCTGAAGACTTCAGGTTAGACACGGTAGGCGACACGGTACAAGTAATGAGCAAATTAAAGTGCAAGAGTTGAAAGAAGCAGATGGCAGAGGTGATGAATCAGACGAATACTTTGACGAAAGGTGAGCGATCCGTCGAACCGAAAGAAGAATCGATTAAGGATCAGAATAAAGGGTGGAATAGTCAAAATTCTACCTCCAAGCCAGCCAAATACGAAAAATTGAACCCTTTTGTGATCCGCATCAATAAACAGGTGAAAGGTATGTCTGAGTCGGGCTTCCAAAAAATAGGGTTCGGTCTAGAAAAAACTCAAGAAACAAGTAATGAAAAGAAGTACATCTCGATTCCTGTGAGGTACACCGAACTACTCCTAATGTTCATCGAAAATAACCTCATTACCTCGGTGAAGTCTCTACTGAAGAGACTGTCTTATCTGAGAGGTTACGACACACGTGCTAGAGGCAGTTACCGCTTAGGAAGTTTGGGTCACACTATTGAGAATTGTGGGGCCTTGAAGAACAAGTTCAAGATCTTATCGCGATGGGAGTTTTGGGTTTTGAAGACGGAATACCCCAATTCCATAGTGAGCTAACAATCACCCGAGGGGCAAAGTCGAGGAAGAATCAATATATAGGACAAGGTTTGAGTAATACCGAAGTGGGTCACTCAAGCGAGTTAAATTTGAAGATCAGAGTTAGGGGCATCCTAGGAGAGGGATATTCTTTCAAGTTTAGCCAGCTCAGGTAAGAGAGAGATAACTTGGATGAAATTGAATTTGCAGAATGATCACCAAAAGCTTTACTGTGTAGATGAACGGTGTTGTTCAACTGAATGGCGACTCAGAATATTGGAAGAAGAGAAACTAGTCAAGAGAGAATCGAGTCAGGCTGCTATCAGGTAAGTTTAAGGAAATTGAGAATAGGTACGTCAGTCTCTAGAGATGAGCCACAAAATAACCTAGCCATTAACAAGAGTTCTGAAAACAAGTTTACAATAGAGCACGGACAATCCAACACTCTTCAGTTGGAAAACAAAGAGCAAGTGGAATAGTTTGGGACTTTTTTGCGTAAATGCGAAGTTCGTGTAGAAGTTAACAAACATGTTGCTACTGAAAATGTTGTAGAGATAACTTCCAAGCTGCGAAAGACTAAGCATGGGATAGATGAAGACATGAATATCGATATCATCCGAGCAGGTAAAGTGGCTCAATAAGGTGGCAGACTTAGCTAACACATCAAAGGCATTGAGTCAGAACATGGACGCAGTGTTGGACTATGAAGGTAAGCTGACCGGACTACTGGATGAAGTTAAGAAATTAGGCACTGGATGAACGTCGTTCTATGGGGATCACTTTTGGAATCAATACCTTATTACATTCATGTTTATATTTTAGGATTGCATTGCATTACATTGCACAATCCTGGCATATTTTACATGATATTATCATTACCTTGCATAAATTTTATGATGAGTAATCCAAAGACCAAATAGGGTTTTATCATGAATAAAAGGATTGAACTCACTCAAAAATCAAGATTCGAGCAGTTAGAAGATGGACTCGAAAAAAATGATTGATGCCTTCGACCCAAGAAAGCCCTGATTTGGTCATTTCACCGGATTTCAAGATTCTAAGATTTGTGACGGAACAAGCTGTCCCAAGATTCACCTAACCACGTCCTGTAGAAAGATAGAGGGCTACATCGAAAATGAAAAATTGTCGATCCACTACTTCCACGACAGTCTAGTAGGACCTACTGTGATATGGTACAACTGTTTGAGTAGAGACCAAGTGTAGTTATGCTAAGACTTAACAGACTTTTTTATGGGCAATACAGATATACTTTAGACCTTGCACCAAGTCGTCAGTATCTCCAAGGTACGAGGATGAAACCTGATGAGAGTTTCAAGGAATGTGCTTTGAGATGGCGGAGGTTAGCCGCCCAAGTGCAGCCTCCTATTGCTGAAGAGGAAAGTGACTTCTATATCTCAAGACATATTTAGTATTTTCTCTTTGATAAGCTGCTCGGGAAATTGAGGGGCAAATGTGATGACTTTAATAGAATACATGATCCAGGAAAGAAAATTGAGTCTTAATTCAACGAACCAGACATGCCTAGGAGCAGAAGGAAAGAAAGAGATAAATGGGTACCATTTTTAAGGTTTTCATTATCGTAAGAAAAGAAGACAGGCAGATCATCCGAATTACCGAGAAAAATTCCTCGAACAAGTACATATTTAGAGATATTCGGAGTATTCCATCTCGGACATATGGCCTCATCTGGTCAAGGGTTAGTACTTACCTCCGAGCTGATAAAGACTACGCCCAGCTCATCTGCCTACCGTTTTTTATCAGTACAGTACATGTGAGTTCTACATTGAGGTACCAAGGCATGACACCAAGAAATTTGGGGTCGTTAATAGAAGAAATTAAGAAGTTGGTTGACGAGGGAGTCATGATGAGAGAGTTGAACCAACGGTGGAAAAACAAGAAAATTGGCACAAGCCTACACTACCTTGAAAGGGCCGGAATGAGTTAGTACCCTGGAGATAGTCCGAAAGTCCCTACGGTTTTCTCATTATTTCACAAAGAAATTCTAAACATAAAAAAACTCATTGTTTGTCAGAATAACAAATCACATTTCCATTTAGAAAGCATTTTTACATTTTTTATTCTTTAAACATTTTATTTTTATGGGGTAGTTTTTGTTCTTCCATATGCATATACACGCATTTTTGAATGAGCATATGTATATATCATTTCTATACCATGTCCTCAAATTTTGAATGCAACAACACATTTGTTTCAGATCCAAAGTCAACTCCAAGTTGCTTATATTTAGAAGAGAATGAATGTTGTGAGGATACTGTAAATGTGAGTATCTACTAGTTTACTTAGGCCAACAGAGGGACAAAGCGAGTGTTTAGACAATGGGCAGTTCCCATTTTAGGAATTTTCCTTCTCAGGCACTTGTCGTTTAAGATTCTTGAATCGAGAGTTAACCCTAAACCTTTACCCCCTTCAAGGCTTTCTCATGATATCTATGAATAGGAGTACGAATGGTATTCTTTCACTTTACTAAGAAAAATAGATGAAACCAGATAGATTGGACATGAAGGCCATAGAACTACAAGAAGAAAATGGATGAAGACAAGTTTATGCTTAGAAAGTAGACCAAGCAACATAAGAAATTGCAATCAGAATGCTGAAGCAATCAAGAGTGATTACACTAAGTTAAATAGTGTAAGAAGAAGATGTATGAAGACCTTACCGTTCGATAGACACCGGTTTAGAAGAGCTGGGTATAATTAATTACGTTCAAGCGGGAACAAGCGACAATGTCTGGTATAGATACAGTTTGATTCTAGAATACATCCACAGACTCGAATAAGAGGAAAGAGACTCTAGGCTAAAAACCCAAAATGGGCAGTCTAAAAAGAGAGAAAAAAAAAGACAGAAAAAAGAAAGAAAAAGAGAGATTACACTCTACTGTTTGGGTTTACTAAAAGGTATTCCTAGATAAGTGTGCTTAAAAAGAGAGAAATGAGTAGAATTTTCTGAGGCACTCCGCTGTAGTGAAAACCTCAGAATGTGGTTGTATGCTCCATCCATCTTTTAAGTCAAAAGTGGAGTAGCTATATGAGTGATATATTCAAATCATGACTATGCCGAGTAACTCGGGGTTCTATTTTATGCTCCATCATTATCCTCGAGACAAAGGACTGTGATAAGTTGAATTCCCTTAGAAGAAAAAAAGAGAGAAAAGAAAAGGAAAAAATAGAGAAAAAAGACAATGGGAATAAAAAGAAAATACTATATATACTTCACAAACAGATCAAACAATATAAGATTAAGACTTCAACTGTAAGAAATGAGCAAGAGATACATAAAGAATCCACAATTTTGAATATTTGTATAGAAGCTCGAATTGAAGCCAAGTCAAGACAAGTCGGCCCGAAGATTGCCAATTTGGAAAAGGGAAATGACCTTTAGGGTGAAAACCCAAAAATTGGTAGTCTAGAGCGATCCTGAAAATGAAGAGGAAAGAGTAGTCTGCTTGAGCATGTTGGCATCAATATCCAACAAAAATACACTGATCTGAAGATACAGAAGAATGAAGTGAACTCTAGGGTGAAAACACAAATGTGGGTGTAATACCCATTTTTGTCCGGGCCCCAAGTTATATCCGAACCACTTATCCTAATTAAACCAAAAATCAATCAAATTAAAAAAAGGAAAAGGGCATGCCGCCCATACCCTGCCTCACATTTCCCCATGCTTGCCCTTGCCACCCTTGCATCACTCTATGCCCCACGCCTTACCTCTATTTCCCATTTTCACACTCCACTCAACCCCCATTTATCCATTTCAAATAACCACAATGGAACAATAAAAGAGAGAGCACATAATTGAAAGAGGAGGAGCTGACATTTTCACACAAATTGAAGGGGGTGGACGGCACATAGAAAGACAGAGGGGGCTCTCGGCATTGAATTAAAAACAATGGAGCTCTCGGCTATTGAATAAAATAGGGGAAGAGCTGGCATTCACCCCTCATTTTATTTTGAGTATCCTTTTTATGTATGTTTATGGTGTAATTCTTTTTTAATCTAATGATGTTTTATTAGTAATCTCTTATTTATTTTTAGTTATTACGTTTTTATATGTTTTTATGTTCATATCTTTTTATATGTTGTTAAGATGTTTAGATTAAGTCTTGATGGTTGTTTAATATTTGTTTTTTAATTTTCTCATATGTAAATATGTGTGTTTACTTTTTATCATGATGTGTAGTTGTTTATGGCTTTTATTTGTGTATATGTACGCATGTATATATGTTTTTAGTATGCATCTATGTACATTACATTATATATATGTGTATTAAGTTGTGTATTACCTATATATGTTAAGTAATTAATATATGAGAGTATATACTATGTTTCCTTTTAGTATATGTTTATATAATACTATATTTATATTTATTGTTTTTTGCCATTTTTTTATACGTATATGTTTTTTGGTATGTGAAACATGTTTTATATTATTATGTATATATAATTTTTTTCTACAACCCATATTTTACGTATAACTTTTTATATTTTCTATATTTTTATATCAGATATATATATATAAGATTTCATGTATATATTGTTGTTTGTACATATTATTGTGTTATTACGTTAATTAATATTTGTGAATATGTTAGAGTAGTATTTTATTTGTGTTAGATTAGTTTTTTTATTTTGTTAGTATTTATTTATTTTATCGCATCGTATTTATTCTTGTTCGCCATATTTTAAGTTGCAATTCGGATATATATTTTGTCAATGCGGTGCCCTTTTATCCGAGCGTAAATGAGGCCAGTATCAGGCGTAGTGATGGTGGTTGGGCGTTTATTCTCGGATAACGGGGCCTTTAAAATCTACTCGCACTTATAACCAAATTTTAATTTAACCGTCACTTTAATATGGAAAGTCTAATATTAATAAAGCGGTAATTATTAAAGTACCAATTTTGGGCGGTTTGGGGGTGCTAATCCGTCCGCATCTGTAACTGACTCCCGAACCCATCATTTTAAAATCTATGGTTTTTATGGTGTCCGGTCCACCTTGAGTGGCTGGTGGTGACTCTATTTTAAATAAAATACGGGTTTTATAAAATCCCACGCGGAAGACATATTTTCAAAATAAAATAAAAAATCAACAACATCGTTTTTTTAGCGAGAGGGACATCGCTAAGTGGGCAGTCTAGAGCGATCCAAATAAAAAAAAAGAAAAAAAAGGAACATTTCATCTGGGCATACCAATCACAAGAATTCCTAGAAATGTACATAATCCTTCATTCAAGGAACTTTAGAGGATCAATCTTTTTTTACAGAAAATAAGCATCAATACACAGCCAGAATGCAAGGCGGATCAAAAGAAAGAGAGTGAGGAAATGAACTCTAGGGTGAAAACCCAAAAACAGGCAGTCTAAAGTAATCCCGCAAAAAAAAAAGAATACTCCATATGAGCAGATCCAGATCATACGAGCACGGAGATACGCCTTCGTCTAACCATGAACCAAAAGCCTACATTACAAGCCTCCAGAGACCATTCTGATCATCCATAGATATCCAAGTCGAATGAGAATGTCTTCAGATTTTATTCTGCCTATAAGGGTTAACATTGCTTCAAGGAACGTCAAACTTCGAAGTACTTGATCGACACCCAAATGAGGGAAGAATAGGGCATGGTGAGTTAGTGAGATTAAGAGAGCCACCTTAAATGGGTTAGAAATTAGGTATGGGATTATGCCACTTGAAAGCCTAATAGACTAGAAGAAACTATACATTTACGGATATCTCCACAATAGTCAAGATCTTCTAAATATGTGCTTCATTAGAGTTGATATCTGGCAATTTGAAGCAGATGTGCTATGGTGTTTGATATTTTGGGGACAAACGTGTTTTAAAAGGTTTGAAATTTTTTCCTAAAGTTTTAGTGTTTACCATTTTTTTCAAACAATGTTTTTAAAATGTTTGGTATTCCCTCCAAGTCGTGATTTTCAAAATGACTGTTATCTTTTCAAACAATCATTATTTTTTGTATTGAAATATACACAAGTAAATTGCCTTTTGCATTACTTTAAAAAATAAATGATAATGAGATTTAAAGCATAGGGACTGAGAGTTAGTTCCCGTCGAAATGCTACGAGAAGATCAAGGATGAGCTCAGGGGATGGAAGCATTTTTGCTCACCCTAGTGATTAGAAATAGATCAAGGCTCTGTATGAGGGGTCGGGAAATTCGAGGTAGTGGAGCTCGTGATTGAATGGGGCAACGCCAAGCGAAGAAGATGACAAGGGTTCTTATAAGAATAATATAAGGGCCAGAAGATCATTTATGAAGATAGGTGATAACCCTGAAGACAAGAAAGCCTTCTACACGAAAGATTTGAAAGCATGTAAATTCATATTCGGTGGTCATTTTCGGCATGAATCCCTAAATGTGAAGAAAGATCGGTAGCCATTTTCAGCGTGAATCCCCCAAATTTGAAGAAAGAGTTTGGCAGCCATACTAGCGTGAGTCCAGAAAGATAGGTGGCCATTTTCGGTGTGAATCCCTAAATTCCCAAAAAGTTTGGTAGCCATTTTTAGCGTGAATCCCTAAATTTGAAGGAAGATTTCGGCAGCCTTAGTAGCGTGAGTCTAAAAAGATCGGTAGCCATTTTGGCGTGAATCCCAAATGCGAAGATAAAGGTTCTATATAGGAAAAGCCTATATTTTCGAATTCTCGCAGTGAAAGGTTCTATATAGGAAGAAACCGTAACTACGAGATTTCAGAAGCTAAAAGTTCTATATAGGAAGGACTTACGGCTCCAGGGTTTGAAGACTGGCAGTTCTATATAGGAGGAACTCTCAGTCGAAAGAATTCATCCGTGACGCAAAAGGTTTTATATAGGAGAAACCCGCAGCGTTGAAGGCGAAGAGTTTTATATAGGAAGGACTCCAAGCTTTACTATCTCAGAATGAAAAGTTCTATATAGGAGGGACTCATAACTCAAGACTTCAGAATGAAAGGTTCTATATAGGAAGGACCTGCAGTTCCAAGACCAGAAGGTGAAGAAGTTCTGTATATGAAGAACTTACGAGCCTGAAGATTCGGCTAAGGAGAAACGGAGGGTTCGAGAAGAACACGTGACTCCGAGGCTACAAACAAGGAAGTAGGACAAAAATGAGTGTTTTTGATCTTTGCTTTATTCTCGTTTCACAAGAACAAGCAAAGAGGGGCAACTGTAATCACTCATTTTTGTCCGGTTTTAGTATTATTAGTATTATTTCAATAGTAATATTATTAATATAAAATAAAAAAATCAATATATATAAGTAATATATATTTTTAATAAAAATAAATATAAAAAGTGTAAAAAAAAGTACAAAGCAATGCGTGGAGCTTAATGCTCCACGTCAACTTCAAGCAACCCCCATTTGCCTATAAATAGAGGCATGGGGGAGCCATTTCAAAGGCAGCATGGATCGGTGAAGGCATGACCAAATAAGGGGGCTTAGGCTCCCGGGTAGCCAAGGATCGGGGTAGTGTCTTCCGTCCTAACCGGTTCGATTGGAGTCCTATTTTGGATTCGATCTAGTTAATTTTTGGAGAGGCCGTGGTAGATCTCGGTGGGGTTCAATCGGGGTTTCGTCATTTGAGCTCCTAGTTTGGTATATTTTCTTCCCTTTTTATTTGTGTTGTCATTTTTATGATTTAATGAAGTATTAGTTAATTTAAACTTGTGTTCTTTTTTATTTTGTATGTTTATTTATGTTTTAGATTAGTATTTATTTATGTTTTAAATTTATATTTTAGATTAATATTTTATTTATGTTAGATTAGTTTTTATTTATGTGTTAGATTAATATTTATGAATGTTTTAGATTAGTATTTTATTTACGTTAGATTTGTTTTTATTTACGTGTTAGATTAATATTTATGTATGTATGTTTCAGATTAGTATTTTATTTATGTTAGATTAGTATTTTATTATGTTAATATTTAT
Source organism: Hibiscus mutabilis (assembly GCA_019671005.1). Taxonomy (NCBI): domain Eukaryota; kingdom Viridiplantae; phylum Streptophyta; class Magnoliopsida; order Malvales; family Malvaceae; genus Hibiscus; species Hibiscus mutabilis. Next base: position 47,050,378 of record CM033729.1, on the reverse strand, counting down.
TTATATTTTTATCGTATTTATTTATATTTGCCATGTTCTAAGGTTGCATAATGGAATATAAATTGTCAATGCGGTGCCCTTTTATTCGAGCGTAAACGGGGCCAGTATCAGGCGTAGTGATGGTGGTTGGGCGTTTACTCTCGGATAACGGGGCTTTTAAAATTTACTCGTACATGTAATTAAATGTTAATTAAATCGTCACTTTAATCTGGAAAGTCTAATATTAATAAAGCGATAATTATTAAAGTACCAATTTTGGGCAGTGTGGGGGTGCTAATCATTCCCTATCCGTAACCGACTCCCGAACCCAACATTTTTAAAATCTCTGGTTTTATGATGTCCGGCCTACCTAAGTGGCCGGTAGTGACTCCATTTTTAATAAAGTACAGCTTTTCTAAAACCCTACGGAAGACATTATTTTCAAAATAAAATAAAAATACTTTTTAGCGAACTTAAAAAAGGGACATCGCTACACCTTAACTATATTGTGGATCTACCACTGTGGTTAATACATATATAATTTAAAGTTGATTTAAAAAGCAAAAAACAATGTCCTCTGATACAACTTACAGAGATAGTCCTATATAACATCTTCATGATGTGGACAATTTTATGCAAACTTTTGTTTACCCCCAATACCATGGGAATTAAGTACAATCATGCATAACAAGGGGGAGAAAAATATACCATTCACGCTAGCCATAAAAACACATTAGTGAATCAGATCTCCAAATTACAATTTACAAAGCAATGCGATATATAATACCTACAAGGCTACAATAAATTCGAAACAACCCAATTTGTGCCTATTAACAATTTATACTCAAACGATAAAAAGCAAGAAAAAAAATCAATGCATTTGTTGAATTGATTCAGAAAAATTAGTATAAAAAATCATTAATTCATAAAGTCATATTTCTACTTCTACTCTCAATTAATGTAATCTCTAACTCAAAATCAAAATTAAAAAGGTAAACACTAATTTAGTAAATATTTAATTATGCTATCCTTATTTGACATTTGTATTGTTACAGTTGTAAGGAATAGAAATCCTCTGTCCTTTTTCGGTGACATATTTATGCCTACACTAAAAATTTAGGTTTAGGGTTTAGGGTTAAGGTTTAAGCTTAGGGTTTAGGATTATAGTTTAGGGAATTTGTAGTAGGATGTATTTTAGGTTTAAGGTTAGAGTTTAAGATTAGAGTTTAGAGAATTTGAAGTAGGATGTATTTTAGTGTTTAGGGTTTAAGGTTTAGGATTTAGAATTTAGGGTTATGGTTTATAATTTGTTTTTTAGTGCTGAGGCATAAAAAGGGCACCGAAAAGGAGCAGAGGATTTCTATCCAGTTGTAATAGAAAGAACGAAAGGTCTTGAACTCTTAAAATCTTGTAAATGAATCGAGCTCAAATGGATTGTTTGTGGACTCCCAAAAAGAATAAGTTACTACTTATGGACAACTTTAGTCAAATTTTTATTATAATTTATATGTGGGCAAACAAACAAAATTTCAGGGTGGGCACAAATAAAATTTCAGGGTGGGCACCATCAATAAAATAAATAACTAATAGGAGAAAATTCAGATCCTAAGGTGGGCACGTGCCTACCCTGATTATAATGTACATCCGCCACTGTAAATGGTGTTATAGATTAGTGCTTACAGTGGTGGATAATTTAAGGGGTTATATTTTGATACACAACCCGTCTATATTTTTTTACACAATTTTTCTTTAAAATCTAAAACTTAAAACCCGTAACATCTTAAACCCTAAATTCTAAACTATAACCGCAAATCTTAAATTCTACCCCCTATAATTTAAACCTTAAACTAAACTTTTAACCCGTAAATTTAACAAGCATGTACAAATTTTAGTTTACATAGGCTGTGTATCAAAATTTTTCTCCTATTTAAGACCTCACTCAGTTCTCTTAAGTAGGATTGACATATAAACTGTTTTTGGGTAATGCGAATCGTGAATTCGCAAATCTATCAAAAATCTGAATATGTTTTTTATCCACAAATTATCTAAGTATTACTATCCAAATTCGAATGATATTAGATAATAATATAGTAATAAACATCAGACACAATGTGATATTTAGGGGATAAATTAGTGGTTTTACTAACAAAATGTCCTAATTAACATAAGGCGATGTTTGTAAATGTAACTAGAACATTTTAAAGTTGAAGGACAAATATAAAATTAGTCATAATTGGAGATGTTTGACTGTAACTAATATTTAATCCGTAAAAGAATAAAATCAAATATCAAATGCTTGAATTCGTACTGAACTCGAATAGTTTTAAAATACCACATCATCTCTAAAAAGGTGGAGGTGGGAGGTAAGAGCGGGCCAGCGGGAAGGGGAACTGACTCGTTAATTCCGCCAAGGACTTTGGCTGCTCTGGTAAGCCAGCCCCACGTCACGTTATCTAAAACCTCGCAAGGTTAGAATATCGCACGCAATCACAGTAACAATTACCGTGTCTTACTCCTTTAAGAGAGGGGTTCAATCGCACAATATAATTACGCAATCTCACCTTTTCCCTCATGGTCAGACGAGGCCAGCAGTGTCCCCTTCTTCCTATATAATCCACTGGTTATCCGCACTTTCCTCTTCCCAAACCACCTTAATGCCCCACCACTCGTGGTTACAAGCCCACGTTACTGAGCTCAGCGATCTTGAGTTCAAGATAGACTGCTTATAAAGCCTGAGCCTATGTTATATTCCCGCGATGTGGGATATTATATGTGGCATTGGCATTTGGCATATTACGTATTCAATAAAATATATTGGAAGTCAAACTGGTATGATATTTGATTAAATCCAATTCTGAATATTAGAAAGAAACCCTAGAATCTCCCTTTATGCGTTTTTCCTAACCCTACTTTTCTCTACAAATCCAAGTGCAGCGCCGCAACCCTTTATTTTCGCCTTCTTAACAGGTGGTCGACTATCAATTTTAGTATTAATTGTCAATTACTGAATTTATTATTTTTTTATTTTTTATATTTTAATAAAAATTTCTGTCTCTGTAGCACACGTTTTTTCTGTCCTTGTGACATGTTTTTTCTTTGTTTTGTGGTTCGTTTTATTTATCTTTGTGGCATGATTTTACTATATCTTGACGGTCGACTGGTACTTGTAGAGAGATCTTCACGACGCTAATCTCTGATTTTAATTCTGCCGGTGGTCTTAAAAAGATGAATCCTCAATCGGTTGATAGTTGGTTGTCGATAATCAGACCTGGGTAGCGGAAAAACCTGTCTAATACCTTAGTTCGCTCCTTTTTCACCATTTTAAAGTGTCTTGTTTGGATAGAGACAAGGAGATTCATAAAGGTTTTTAAATTTTAGTATGCTGATCTCGATGAAAGTGTATGCTTTTTTTTATACCATTGTAAGAGACTATTAGTGGATTTGTCATTTTTTTTCTCTTTTTGATGCATTGTATTATATTATCTTTCATGATGATTAATAAAATTTAGATGTCATTCTTAAAGAAAATAAACTGAATATTAAATAAGCAGTTTTGATATGAATTCAACTATTGTTCTAGTGAAAAGCTTAAAAGACTTGTGTTCAAATAATTTTATTCGTAAGATGTATGTTATCAGAGAGTTAAGAAATGTATAAACATATACTACATTGTAATCACCTTATAACTATTAATATAATATATATATATATATATGATTTTGATATTAAATATCACAATTAATTAACATAAGCATGCAGTTGACTTAATACCGCGATGTTTGAAATATAACTGAGATTAAGAGGTTAAGAGCTTATATTGTATTGCAGGATGAGGGCTCCGATATTAACTTAAATACTTTGCTAATCAACCCCATTTGCTTATGGATCTTTTGACATGAGAATTAGGGGTATTCAAAAGTCAAAAATCGAGTAATTGAAGTTTCGGGTACTCAAACATTTTAGTATTAAAAATAGTGGTATCTAATCTGGTCCATAAATATTGAGTACAAAATTTACGAGTACCCGTAATTTCGTGTCACGAGTATTTGAATTAAAATTATTTTTTTTCCGAATCATACAATTTAAAGTAATTCAAAAGAGCAAATTATAGTTAATTTCTAATTTTTAGCATAACACATCACGATTGAATAAATTATTAATTGTAAATATATATTATTCATATGCAATAAAATATTGTTGCAAACGTTAATTTATTACTCATTTACATTTCAACACTACAACACTATACATTAAAAGATAAAACAATAACATATGATACATGTAAGAGATCAATTAAAAGAATTAATGTAATACTTGTTTACATGGGTGCAACTTTCAAGGAATCAATTAGAAGACATTTTAGATTAGGATAGTTAGATTATTATATGTTTTCTTCATACATATGTTTTTATTTAAACTTAATCAAGAGATTAATGACCTATAATATATGCATGAAAAATGTAAAATATTTGAGGATGAATATATTTCAATTTTTAACTAAAGAAAACTTTAGCAATAATCTAAAAATAAAAAATAGAATTAAAAATCTGGGTTGGGTATCCATCCAATCCAAAAAAAATATGATTCTGACTCGATCTGTGAACCTTTGAAATTTAACGGTCGGATCCTTGACTTGGAAAATTTTATAAGAAAAAATATTAATTTTCTTTTTTTGTTTAATCACCGATATCTAACTCATTGACTGACAATTGAATTAGGTATTACAGAGGCTCGTTATTAGGGCAACCATTCCAACCCAATTTGAGTTATTCAGAACGTCAGAATTCGAAGCCATACCTTATTTTAAAAATTTAGTGTCTCATAACACTAAACCAACATATTATTGGTAAATATTCAATTTGTTTAGCATTAGGTCAACATATCAAATATCTCGAATCAGATATTTGAAGACCTACAGGGAGAGATTTTTTTTGGGTTATTTAAAGAAGAGTCTAGACTTAGACCGATGGTTACATATAGGGTAAACTACAACGTAAGTTATTTAATTATGAGTAAAATTATATTTGAGTCATCCAATTATTAAAAGTTACACTTGGGTAACCCAAATGTAACCTTACCCATAATTGAGTCAATATAACTTTTAATAATTAGATAACTCAAATTGATATATATTTTTAAATATAAAGGGTGACTCAAATGTAATATTACTCATAATTGAGTGATCTAATTGTAACTTTTAATAATCGAGTGATCCAAATATAATCTTATTCATAATTGAGTGATCCAAATATAATTTTTAAAAATTAAATGACTTAATGTAATATTACTTATAATTGAGTGACCATTCTAGTTTACCCTACATAATATTGGGTTAACGGACCCATGGAGCCTTTAACTACAAACTATAAATAAGCGTACAAAGTGGAAACCCTTAGTCTTTCTACTCCTTTGTGCAGCGGAGAGGTGAGACCGCCTTTTTAAGCCTAATTGAAACTTTAAAATCTGTTCGCATCCTCCGAACCTTATTTCTGTTGTTCTCTTTCTTGCAGCTTCGGGGTTTTGTCGTAGGAGATTTTCAGTTGGAGCTGTTTGGTAGGTGGGAAAACACGTTGAAACTGCTGCTTTCTCCCTCTCTTCATTGTACATTTGTACTCAAACTTTGTCTTGTTTTTTGAAAAAAAAAAATTGCTTGCAATAGCATAAATTCAATTTTTGTGATTAGGGCATACTTGTGTGATTGTGCTAAATTCAATTTTTTGAATTTTAACCATCTGATTCCATCCTTTTCAACATCATGCTACTGTGCCATTAATGTATGCATTCATCTTCTAGATTTGTTGAGGTACTCAGTTGAACTTGCCGTATTCGATTCATAGTTTTGTTTCAGTTAAAATGTTCGTGTTGGATGGTTAAACCTCATCAAATTGAGTTTTACTTGTTTTTAACGTTTTCTATGCGAAAAGAAATGCTATAAAATCCCAATCCTTGTGAAGTTTGCTTGAAACTAAGTATGCAAATTTCTTAGCGAATCTATGTTGAATTGTTGATGAAACAGTGTAGGCATGAATGCACGACCTTTTGTCTTCCATTTAAAATATCTATAAAATGACTTACTACCATGTGTATACACAAATGACATTTTCTTTTTCCATTTGTGGTTTAAGGAGTGGGGTGAATTTGCAATTTTGAGACAAGATTTTCTGTTCCATGCTAACTTGGCATGAAAGTATAGACCCCAATCATTGGAATCCTTCATTAGTCAAAATGAATTACATTCAATTCGTATTCGGTATAAATAAGTTGTTTGCATAATTTGCTTGCCTTTCTTGGAATCTAAATCTTCATGTCGGGCGATTTGTCTTTCAGGTGATGGCTCCAAGTCAACCTAATACAGGCCTTTTCGTGGGCTTAACGCCAAGAAGGAATTGGCTCCCCGTCCTTCAAATAGAAAGGGGGTGAGATTCCATATTTCTATGAGGCTCTAATGGTAGCTTATACGATGAAGTTTTTGGCAAGTTTCTTTTAGAGTGGCTTCTTTTTCTCATGAATGGCATAGATGATACCTTCTTTTGCATCATCGATATATTCCGTATCTCTGTTGTAGAAAACCAGCAAGAGAGTGCATTTCGTGAGGAGCCTAATAAGGGAGGTTGCTGGCTTTGCGCCGTATGAGAAGAGGATAACCGAGCTTCTCAAGGTCGGGAAAGATAAGCGGGCATTGAAGGTGGCCAAGAGAAAGCCAGGCACTCACAAGAGGGACAAGAAGAAGCGTGAAGAGATGTCGAGTGTTCTCCGTGTAGCGATGTTTTTTCGCGCTAAAAAAATGTTGGTTTTATTTTTGTACTTATAAAATATTGTCTTCTGCGTGTAGTTTTAGAAAAACTGTGTTTTATTTAAAAATGGAGTCGCCACCGGCCACTCAAGGTGGACCGGACACCGTAAAAACCAGAGATTTAAAATTGATGGGTTCGGGAGTCGGTTACGGATGGGGAAGGATTAACACCCCCACACCGCCCACAATTGGTACTTTAATAATTACTGTTTTATTAATATTAAACTTTCCGGATTAAAGTGACGATTAAATTAAAATTTGGGTCATAAGTGCGAGTAAATTTTAAAAGCTCTGTTATTCGAGAGTAAACGTCTAACCACTATCACTACGCCTGATACTGGCCCCATTTACGCTCGGATAAAAGGGCACCGCATTGACAAAATATATATCCGTTATGTAAACTTAAAAAAACATGGCAAATATAAATAAATACAATGCGATAAAAATATAAATAAATATTAACGTAATAAAATACTAATATAACATAAATAAAATACTAATCTAAAACATACATACATAACTATTAATTTAACACATAAATTACAATAAATCTAATATAAATAAAATACTGATCTAAAACATACATACATAAATATTAATCTAACTCATAAATAAAAACAAATCTAACATAAATAAAATATTAATATAAAACATAAATGATAAATACTAATTTAAAACATAAATAAACATACAAACTAAAAAACACAATTTTAAATTAACTACTACTTCATTAAATCATAAAAATTACAACATAAATAAAAAAGGAAAGAAAATATACCTAACTAGGAGTTTGAATAACGAACCCCGACTGAACCCCACTGAGATCTACCACGATCTCTCCAAAAATAACTAGATCGAATCCAAAATATGACCCCGATCGAACCGGTTAGGACCGCGGACACTGCCCCGGCCCTTGGCTACCCGAGAGCCAAACTCTCTTATTTGGGCTAAGCCTTGGTCGGCTTATTTTTCTGCTTTGCTTCCCCCCTCATGGCTTTATATAGGCAATTGGGTGGTTGTGGGGGTTGACGTGGAGCTTCCCCCTCCATTGTTTTTTTTACACTTTAATTATTATTTTTTTATTATTTTTAATTATTTTATATTATTAATAATATTATTACAATAATACTAAAAGTACTAAAAACCCGGACAAAATGAGTGATTACAGTTGCTCCTCTTTGCTTGTTCTTGTGAAACGAGAACAAAGCAAAGATCAAAAGCACTCATTTTTGTCTTATCTGGCTGAACTTCTCTCCTTTTGACACGTGTCTTCTTTCTTTAGTAGATCTTTTTTCTCTTCGGCGCATGTCTTCTTTCTTGTCTTGATTGATTTACCTTATCACTCTTGGGAAGCAAAACCTTCAAAATAGGGGGTTGTCTGTTGGGGAAGCAAAATGAGTCTAACTTGCTATATTATTGATAGCGATAATACCTAAAGAAAACTTGACCCAACTGCAACACCGACGAAGAGGCAGGGTCTACAAAATTTGATTCAGCTGCGACACTGACGAAGAGGCAGAATCAAAAAACTGACAACTTTTTCCTCTTTTTTGTGTTTCTTTTTTGCTTCTTTCTCTCTCTTTTTTGCTTTTTTTCTTGTTTTTTTTCTTTTTTCTTTTTGCTTTTTTGCTTTTTTTCCATGGTAATACGAGAGTAAAAATGACCTGGCTACAACACCGATGGGGAGACCGGGTCGAAAGATAGATGTTGGACCCCACTTCTCCATCAACAGAGAAGTAAGATCGGAGAACATTGGTAACATGGATTCAATCACCCCATCAGCGGAGGGACTAGATCGGATAATGGCGACCTGGAACCGACTACACCATCAGCGGAGAACAAGATCAGAGGACGACTGCAACTTGGACCTAGCCACTCCATCAGCAGAGGACTAGATCGGGCGATGACGACCTAGAACCGGCTACACCATCAGCGAAAAGCAGGATCAGAGGACGACGATAGCTCGTACCTAGCCACTCCATCAGCGGAAAGACTAGATCGAGCGATGAAAGTTGATAAATTTTCTTTTGTTTTTTTATTTTTTTTCTTTTTCTTTGATTTTTCTTCTTATTTTTTCAATTTTTCTTTGATTTTTTCTTCTCTTTTTCTTTTTTCTTTGATTTTTTTAACTACAACATTAATAAAGAGAACTTGAAAATCAGTAAAGTTAGATCTAACCTCGCCATCAACGAAGAAGCAGAACATTAACTGGAACCCTACTACACCATCATCGGAGAAGTATGATAGCAGCAACTGGGACCTAGCCACTTCATCAGCGGAGGGACTAGATCGGATAATGACGACCTGGAACCGGCTACACCATCAGCGGAGAGCAGGATCTAAGGGCGACGGGAGCTTGGACCCAGCCACTCCATCAGCGGAGGACTGGATTGGACAATGACAACCTAGAACCGGCTACACCATCAGCGGAGAGCGGGATCTGAGAACGACGAGAGCTTGTACCTGGCCACTCTATCAGCGGAGAACTGGATTGGATAATGACGACCTACAACCGGCTACACCATCAGCGGGGAGCAAGATCTAAGGGCGACGAGAGCTTGGACCCGGCCACTTCATCAGCGGAGGACTGGATTGGACAATGATGACCTGGAACCGAATATACCATCAGCGGAGAGCAGGATCTGAGGACGACGAGAGCTTGTGCCTGGCCACTCCATCAGCGGGGGACTGGATTGGATAATGACGACCTAGAACCGGCTACACCATCAGCGGAGAGCAGGATCTGAGGGCAATGGGAGCTCAGACCCGGCCACTCCATCATTGGAGGACTGGATTGGACAATGACGACCTGGAACCGGCTACACCATTAGCGGAGAGCAGGATCTGAGGACGACGGGAGCTTGGACCCGGCCACTCCATCAGCGGAAAGACTAGATCGAGCGACGAAAGTTGATAAAATTTCTTTTGATTTTTCATTTCATTATTTTTTTTTCTTCACTTTTACTTTTTTTGATTTTTTGATTTTTTCGACTTTTGATTTTTTTGGTTTTCGATTTTTTATTTTTTTTATTTATTTTTTCAAAATTTTTCAACTCTCTTTTTTTTATAATTTTTCTTTTTTCTTAAACTATACAAAGAAGTAAGACTCGAGAAAAATTAGGTCTAGTTGCACCGTCAGCGGAGAAACAAGACCTGAATAGAAATTCGATCTGCTTGGGGAAAGGTTCGGATCTGTTGCACCATCAACGGAGAAACGAGATCCTCAGGGTGTCTATACTGTTGCACCATCAGCGGTAAAGCAGAATTTGGAAATTGTTGGCCTATCAACAATGACGAAGGCAAGATCTGACAAAGGCTACTTCTGCTGCTATACTCGGGGAGAGGTATGACCTGAAAAATGAAAAAAAAACATTAATCAGTAAATGTTCACAAAATTTCCCACTGTTACCTTTTATTGATGTTTCAGCATCCTCTTTGTGTTTGGCCTCCTCTAAGACTAAGGTTGAATGTCGTGTTGTTGCCCTTACGACTGAGGATGTTCGGACTCTTTTTGAACCTTTTTGTAAGCAAAAATGCATGAATTTTATGCCTAAATGCATGGTGACTTCGGTGTATGCACTGAACATAATTGTATGACGTATGCAAAAATGATGAATGCAACTAAATGCATAAATGTGATATGATTTTTTGGCCCTTAATGGGATGCCCCTGACTCCTTACTGGTCCCGTCAGGATCTTGGTTTTTTCATGCGGTGGTGCCCCGACTTTGTCTTGGGTTCGATCACTTTTCTTTCAATTAGCTTTCATCTGGGAGCATGCCCAAAATTTTGTTCGTTTTATGCCATTGTCTGAAACTGCTCTTGTAGCAAATCTGAAACTTTGGTGCACATTTTGTTTCCCCCTAAATTGGGTTTATAAATTGTGCTGGTTCATGACAGCTTATTATTATTTTTTTTGGATTTGGTGCAATTTTGCAGACTGTGGTCGATGTAGACATTTTAGGGGTGCAAGGGTTTGACTTGGCAATGAAGGCTGGACTTTGGCAAAGAATGCCCTTAGACTGAGGCCTTGTTAGAGGCATAATGTTTGTAAAAGATGTGAGGGTGTTTTTGGACATGCCCCAAGACCAAACTTTTGTAAGAGGCTCTGTAAGGTGCTAGATCGACCAACTTCGTTGTATTTAATGGGGCAACCCGGGGACCGACTTTAAAATTTTCAAAATGTATGCATGTAAATGTGAGGTGCATGTCTTAGATGCGAAAGTACTGATTCAAAAATGGTTCTCGTGGCTCAACTTTCCGAACTCACGGGATTCATTTGCAACTTTGAATATTGCCTTGATATCTAGAGTGCTAGATTTTCTCCCAATGATAATTTTTCAAATTGAGAACCAGTCGTTAATTAGCATTTCATGCTGGTAAATTGCGAAAAATTAAAGTGTTATGATATGTCATGCATTGAATGCCAAAATTAGCAGATATGATGTGATCACAAAAATGGGTCAATTTAAAATTAGGGTAAAAATGAAAGATTTCTGATCGGATAAACCACTTGAACCAACACCCCAATGTAATGCAAATGCAATGATGTATGCAAAAAAGGGTAAAACAAAAAAAGAAAACGAGTTAGTACCAGATAAGATCAATAACAAACAAAACGGCCCTATTTACATCCCGTCTAAAACACCTAGGTTATCCGCATGGCTCTAACATGGTGGGTTTCTATATGTTCTCTACATGCAGTGTTGGTGCTAGAAGGTACCCGAATTGTCCTTGTTGTCCCCTACTAAGAGTAGCAAGGCCCCCGGTCATCACCCATTATAGGTCCTTTCAACCGGGTTCAATTCAGGGGGACCCATTCGCTTATGCCTGCACGAAGGAACGATATCCTTACGAAAACATAAGGTACTCGAGCCCCGAAGGTACTTGCTAGGCCTACACGGATGAACGATATCCTCACGAAAGCATTAGCGTTTTCCCCCCACTTAAAAAACGGGTTTATATGCCATATTTTAAATGCGTTAAAATAAGCGCGCAATTATAACCGAATGTTAACTTAATAGTCACTTTAATCCAGAACTTCTAATATTAGTAAAGCGGTAATTATTTAAAAAGCTCGACTCTCTTTTATTTTTGAAAACCAAAAAATGTCCCTAGTAGAGTCGCCATCTGTAGCGATATCCTTTTACGGTAAAAAATGTGTGGTTTTTTTTATTGTACTTATAAAATATTGTCTTCCGCGTGGAGTTTTAGAAAAACTGTGTTTTATTTAAAAATGGAGTCGCCACCGGCCACTCAAGGTGGACCGGACACCGTAAAAACCAGAGATTTAAAATTGATGGGTTCAGGAGTCGGTTACGGATGGGGAATGATTAGCACCCCCACACCGCCCAAAATTGGTACTTTAATAATTACCACTTTATTAATATTAAACTTTCCGGATTAAAGTGACAATTAAATTAAAATTTGGGTCATAAGTGCGAGTAAATTTTAAAAGCCCCGTTATCCGAGAGTAAACGCCCAACTACCATCACTACGCCTGATACTGGCCCCATTTGCGCTCGGATAAAAGGGTACCGCATTGACAAAATATATATCTATTATGCAAACTTAAAAAAACATGGCAAATATAAATAAATACATTACAATAAAAATATAAATAAATACTAACATAATAAAATACTAATATAACATAAATAAAATACTAATCTAAAATATACATACATAACTATTAATTTAACACATAAATTAAAACAAATCTAACATAAATAAAATACTGATATAAAACATACATACATAAATATTAATCTAACTCATAAATAAAAACAAATCTAACATAAATAAAATATTAATATAAAACATAAATAATAAATACTAATCTAAAACATAAATAAACATACAAACTAAAAAGCACAATTTTAAATTAACTACTACTTCATTAAATCATAAAAATTACAACATAAATAAAAAGGAAAGAAAATATACCTAACTAGGAGTTCGAATAACGAACCCCGACTGAACCCCACTGAGATCTACCACGACCTCTCTAAAAATAACTAGATCGGATCCAAAATAGGACCTCGATCGAACCGATTAGGACCAAGGACACTGCCCCGGTCCTTGGCTACTCGAGAGCCAAGCTCTCTTATTTGGGCAAAGCCTTGGCCGGCTCATTTTTCTGCTTTGCTTCCCCCTGCCTTTATATAGGCAATTGGGTGGTTGTGGGGGTTGACGTGGAGCTTCCCCCTCCATTGCTTTTTTTTTACACTTTAATTATTATTTTTTTTATTATTTTATATTAATAATAATATTATTACAATAATACTAAAAATACTAAAAATCCGGACAAAAATGAGTGATTACACTCCGCAAGATGAGGTATCTTACTTGATACTTATTTAGTCTAAAGATAACCAAGTAATTTATAAATGATTTGTTTTACGAGTGTTTAGGATGTTGAACAATGCATGTACTACATTCACAGTCAGCTGGAGGTGGAGAGAAGAAGAAATGATTTTTTTTCTTCTGTTTCTTTTCAACTGATCTTTGTTTACAGAGCTTTGAACTGCTTACACACCAGAGCTCAAAGTTTTGAGGATGATGTAGCAAAACTCTAATTACAAGTAGGGACATAAACTCAATATTTATTTTTCACAAGTTTCTTTAGTTTTGAAAAAAAATATATGGATATTATTATTATTGAAATTCAGAGGACAGTATGCATGGATGTACTCTTTAATTATTCAAATGTAATAGATGTGGTCTATAATCATCTGGAAATTTCACCATAAATGTACTTACTCATTATATCGCATATAATGAAATCTTCATTTAACTTTTAACTATCTACTATGTTATAATGTCTTGTGCTAAAAGTAAAGAGTTTCAAATGTAAGTAAGGGAGATGGGAAAAACCATTAGTTTTACACCTCATATTATTAGGGGTGAGTGTCCGTTTGAGTTGAGTCAAAAAAATTTAAATTATTCGAGTTGACGTGTCATATTTTACAATTTAAATTTTATTTGAAACTCTTTTGATTCGAGACGAGTTTTTGAGTTTTTGATTCGATTTCAATTTAAACGATTTTCTCTAATCATATAAGATATGGATAAATATATTTCTTTAGTGGAATATATTTTTGTATATTTTTTATATGGCTTAAATGAAAAAATAAGTGCTCAAACTATGCATTTTTTAAACTTTAGTTGCCTAAAGTATTTTTTTGGTAAAAATATGTGCCTAAAGTTTTAATCGTTATAATTTTAAGTGTCCGGCCGTTTAAAATAAACCGTTACCTAATAAGAATGTGACACGTGACATGTTTTTTTATTATTATATTAAAAAATTAAAAAAATATAATTTAAAAAACTCAATATTTTTAAAATTCTCAAAAATCTCCAAATCCCTAATACCCAAATCCAAATTTTTTTCAAATTATCATCTTCGTTGCCATTGTCAGACATCACCATTACTGTCATTGGAGGCCACCGCCTATTTACCCCAATCACTCATCACCGAAAATTTTCGGTAAGTGTGCCAATCGGACGTCGTTCAAATAGAACCATTCGCGTTCGTTGTCCAATTGGCAATTGGCACGCCTCCCGTTGATTACCGATGATGGATAATTGGTAGAAATGGGCAACGATCTCTGGATAAGGCAATGGTAGTGTTCGAAGACAGTAGCAACGGTAATTTGGAGAATTTGTTGTTTTGAGTATTAGGGATTTGAGATTTTTTTTGGGAATTTTGAGTTTTTTAAAAAAAATTATATTCTTTTTAATTTTTAAAATAATAAAAAAGTATGTCACGTGTCATGTTCTTATTGTGTAACTATTTTTTAAAGGCCAGTCACTTAAAATTGTACCGTTTAGGCACCTGTTTTTTACCAAAAAAATATTTTAGGCACCTAAAGTTCAAAAAATGTATAATTTGGGCACTTATTTTTTGTCTCGAGTTAAAATTTTTACGAGTCGAATTTATAAAATTTTAAGTTAAATTTTTTTATCTCGAGTCTTGTTTTGTTCGCCCTACATATTATCGAAACTTAGCAGAACATTGAAAAACGGAGTATCAGGCTTAATTTTGAAGAAAAACAAGAATATGTTGGGAGTTGCGAGTCAAGTAATCCAAACCAAAGCATCTCGTACTCTTCAAGGTTACAATGGGATAGGTTGGGAATCGGATGGGGCGAGAACGGTTTTGTATTTTTTTACTCTGTTTTTAATACTTTTAGTTACGATTTTAAAACAATTCAATTATATATTTCGAGAATTTTTCGTCTCCATATCCTCTCCGTGCGAATCTCTACAGTTTTCAGGGAATTCTCATTCCCAAAAATATTAAACAAAATTATTATTTTACTAACTAAAATAAATGACCAATTTAAAATATAAAGTTTGAATACTTCGATTGGAAGCATTTACGAGGTGATGAAGATTAAAAGGGTGTTGTGTTGGGGAAGATTTAGACTAGGACTTTAACTTATATATAAAACTAATATAGAAACATGCTGAGAAACATGAGTGTGGCTAGGTTTGAGAGAAAGTTTGATAATAATATAGTTAGAATTTTTTTATTAACATATATATATTAGAGGTATATAAATAAATAAGTATATATTTTTTAAAAATTTTGCAAAATATCGGGATCCTTGCATATACTTTTTTGGGATTCTCACAATTATTTATGTGGTTACGGTTCGGTTATCCCACGGTTTCGATATAACAATCTCTATCTTCATCCCCATTTGAGCTTCGGTAATAAAACTTTTTTCGTCCTCGCCTCCGTAGGCGAAGATTTCGGTTATTCACTATACCCGTTAGTTCAGATCCTACTGTTTTCGAATACTCTCCATCCAAATTTCACCTCTAAAAATATTCAATACAAGCTTGCAATAAAGTTCGTATATTTGTGCCAACGGAATTATTTCTGATCTTTTTTTTATCTAGAGCAGACCATTAGTTGCATTAACATATTGTTGATAAAAGCAAAGGAATGAATTGAATTTTATACATTTTTTTTCTGTAATGTACCGTTTTATTTAGGCCTTAATACGTTGTCGACTCGTTATTTATGTAATATGGTGTTTTTATATTGGAATTAAAACCTCTTAATACTTATTATATGAAAAAACCTTTTTTAATACTTATTTATAAAAATAGTTTTCTGTCAGTATTATCTACAAAAATGACCCTCTTAATATTTGCTATAATTTGTTTTTTTATTGAATGAAAACTTTTCTCTAAATTGTCTGAGTCAACATTGTTTCAGACTCAACCATCACATCTTTCTCCTTTTTAGCTTCCAAATTTGCATCTCCAGATTAAAAAAAAGGGAATGAAGGAGTTCAAATCCCACTTCAACCTGTGTCTTTTACCTTTTCAATTTTCATCCAAATAAACGGCTTAATAGAAGGAAAACATGGCGTGGAAAAAAATGTAATGCAAGTGTCTAGTTTTTAGGGATGATAGATTAAAATTTAGGGTTAAAGGGTAAAAGATATGGACTACCTGGTACTACAGCTGACCTGCCTGTTTCTACCTCATGAGCAAAGTGCAATGCTCATTTTGAATTGAAAATATTTACACCTTTACGTACTTTTTTACAGTACCTATAATATATCAAGTTAATCGTCTGCGTGATGGTAGAAACTTTGCTACCCGTAGAGTAGATGCAATACAAAAAGGAAACATCATATTCACATTATTAGCCTCCTTTCAGGTATGAAGTATCTTTCTCAGTTTATATTCAATGGTTCCCATCTACTTTCCTATTTCTTCAGTTATTGACTCATTTAGTTTTTCATATGAGCTTATTGTTAAACAAATATTGACAGGTAACTGTTATATTATTGTATCTGTGAAGAACCATCATGGTCCGCTTTTTCATCTTCATGGAATAGTCACTTTCTGTTATACTGTCTGTAGATTGATATCAATGGGATAAAATAGTATGAGTGGTGGTTTAAATGATGTTAAAGATAAGTAGATCTGTCTGTTCTTTTACCAAAGCATTACAACACAAGTTGAATTTTCCCTTTTGAACTTGTTAATAATCCAATTATTTTATCTATAAAAAGTACGCAAAGAAGATGTTACATTTTTAGTTGTGGAAGTAGATTTTGTTAATGATGAATTAATGATACATACTACAATATGTTACCCAGCGGCTTGTTCTCTTTTTATTATACCTTTTTATAACT
The DNA here is from genome assembly GCA_019671005.1 of Hibiscus mutabilis. Lineage (NCBI taxonomy): Eukaryota > Viridiplantae > Streptophyta > Magnoliopsida > Malvales > Malvaceae > Hibiscus > Hibiscus mutabilis. The sequence continues at coordinate 47,033,444 of CM033729.1, read as the reverse complement.
GCTGAATGAGTGGTAGCAGCATCTCAGGTCACTTGTACTTTTGCATGTGTTGATCTTACAGAAAGAAGAAGGGTTTGATCATCAAGAAGCAATAATGTCATTTGTGCTAGCTCCAAATGGGGTAAGTAACATATGCTTAAGTTTTTAAGTCAACATTTCCAGTATTATGGTGCGGTGAATAATTGGATAACAGGATTACCCTTTGACCTATTGCAGCTTCTGTCGTTGGATGAGATACGAGAATCACGTCTCACCGATCCCCGTCTTCCTATTTCAGAATTTTGGCACTCACACTGATACTATATTTTATTTATATATGTAACTTGCCGTGGTTCAAAACGTTAATATGATCTCAATACATTTGTTTCTTATCTCGTTTTATTCTATACTTTTACTTGGTTACTTTTTTGTTGTGTTGTAAACTTGACATCCCGACCCCCATAAAAAAGCCGGGGCAAAAACCGTATCTGATGGCCTTATATTTATGTCTTTGGATAGCGTGCTTTTTTTGTAGTATTGCTGTGTTATGTGCAATGCCTCACCATCTCTTGTTTCAGGAGTTACCGGAGAAAGGCGGCCACAACAAAATTTGTTCCTTGGCCCATAGAGATAAGGTTTTGTGAACCTAACACTAAAACAAACCAGACTAAATCTGAACCAAGGTTAAGCATTTTTCTGGTGTTTCATAATCTTAGCTTTTCCAATGCATTATCCAATTTAGCTGCCACATTATCATTTTTTTTTTCAGTTCAGTGCTGTATCTTATTTGAGAATGATATTTTGCTTTACAGTTTGAGGTATTGGTTTAGAGCCAAAGGAAAACTTTCAGATGACCAAGCTTTGCATAGGTCAGTGATCCCTTTGACTGCTAAATACTTCTGTTTTTGTCTATACATATTCCATGTAATTTAATCTTACTTGAGTTTTGTTCTGTCCATTGCCATGTGCACACTGCACACACACATCCACTCTACTTCCCCATCTTACCATAGAATTATAAGCATATGGCAACAATTACATAGAGTACATATGTTAACAGTTCGAAGGAGGAAAAAGAGTACATATGTTAACAGTTTGAAACAAAACAAATTACATGTGGCCTAAAACGTCATTATACAACAAAGGAATAACTCGAGCCGGAAGAGTATCCCAAGAAACCACATCCAAACCATTGCACTTCACAAGTTTTGCCAGCGCATCCGCTACACAATTACCATCTCTCAAGACATGTTGCAACCGAACCATCCAAGATAGCCGTCGCAAATCCAAGAAATAAAACACTCTTTAAATTCATTTCTTAACTAATGTAAGATTATTTACTTTTATTTGAATCTAACTATTTAAACAAAGAAGTAAATAAATGATTTGTTGAAGAAAAAAACATATAATTCGAAGAATAATCTAAAATGAGGCGGCCAACATGACAGTAAACATGTAATTATAATGTAAGATTATTCATTTTTTTATGCGAGTTGTTTTGTCAACATCCTTAAATATATAATGTTTTATTTAACATTTTTATTAAAAAAAATTAATTTTCTTAGAATAAACACAAAATTAGTAAAAATGTAAATGTTAAAAAGCTAAATTTACAATAATGCATATTATATATTATAGGTATTAATGTAATTCACGTGATGAATTAAATGATTCAAGATAATTAATATTCTGTTTATGTGTTATTATGTTTTAAATCCTATTCTATAAAAAGCAATTGTTCCGTAAGTGTCGTAATGGAATACAATTGCTTTAATGGTAAGAATTTAATTACTCTTAAACCCTAAATCCTATTTTAGTCTAGAATATATATATATATAGCTCACTCCGTTTTGGAGTTTTTATTTATTAAATGAAGAAGTATTATATTTTCAAGATAAATGTCGGGATTCAAATTCATATAAATAATTAATTAGCTTACTGATATTTACATAATCTATTTCGTTTATATTGCACGCATAATTTAGCTCAACAGCAACTGATATGTGGGCTTACTGATGCTATTGCGCTTGCCTGCTTGGTTGGCAGAGTTCCTGATATGTGTGTTTCAATGAGATGGACCTGATCCACAGTGAAGAGCTCGTAGAAAGCATAATTTGACTGAAACTTGGATGGATTTACGCTCTATATCAAGACAGGTTTCACCGTACTTCTTGCTATGTATCGGATCCGAAATCTTCTCGGAAGCAATTGCAGGGATAAGCAGCTCACATCCATCAAAGAAATGGAGTAGGTTTGGAAGTGATGGAGGAGAAAACTCTATATGATAGGTGGTTGCAAATGGGATGGCTAACAAGACCTATTGCTATGATGCTTCCTCCAAAATTTGGAGTGAAGCCAAACCCTTGTCAATTAAGAGGTAATAAAGTTTTTTTTGTCGGTCGGTTAAGGCTCCGTTCACGAATGATTTTAAAACAAGATTTTAAGTGAAAAACAGTGAGAACGATAATTTGGAGAGAAGTTAAAAATTTCAATGTTTCCAAAAGCTTGGTTTGAAGACCAAAGCAAGTACAAAAGTTGGTTGAAAAACGCCTGATTTTTGGTCATTCGGCATAACTTCAAAAGCTAGTTTGGAACTCGTTCCTTAACTAGACCTAAGCCCTTATCGATTAAGAGTTAATAAATGGATTACAATAAATTTAAAAAAAATTAATAGGTTGAAGAAATACCTCTCTTTTAGATGTTTTAAAAGTGATCTTAGAATTCTTTACATGCTGTCATTTTACTTCAATTGCTGATCAGAAAATCTATACAACTGATGGATTGAGCAAGAAAACAAGTGTTTCGAAATCATGGAGAAAGTAAGAATGGTCGGGTGACTAGAATTTCTCATCAGCTCCTTCCTTCGTCTCTTAAATTATGGACTATAGATACGATAGGCACCCCTCCTCTCTTTCCTCCCTTCTAAGTAAGGAAAAAGTGTTTCAAAATCATCCATTCATGCGCAATATAATTTTACATTTCGTAAATCCTATTCTTACGACTAATTTTATATTTCGTAAACTAAACGCACTCTGATCTGTATATCGATACGATGATGCCCCTTGTAGATTATCAACCAAGAGGCATTGGGTTACAGACAAGGAAATTAATGCTTTCATCAAGTAATTACACAACTGCAACGGTTAAAAAGACTATGAAAAATCAATCACCGTTGATGAACCGTATGAAAATCAACCTTCATTGATGAACCACTTTCCTCCTCTTATGTATAACGCCGTTGCCGGAATTTAACTTCTCCATCCTGGAAATACACTCTTTCATTCGATTCACGATCACCGGCATCGCTGAAATGTTACTTGAAATTCTCTCTTTAAGTTCATTTGATACACTGATGCTCACCGAATTTTTACGACGTGTTTATTTTGGTCACCGAAATTTTAAAATTTTAATTAGAGTCACCTAACTTTTAAAACGCTTTTATTTTGATCTCTCTCGTTACCTTCTATTAGAAAATGCTAACGTGGCAAGTTAGTTTTTATTTTCTTCCATAAAAGAATATATTTGAGTTCCACTATTGATTAAACCATCCTACACACTCTTCTTTTTCTTCTCCAAATCTCTGCAACTTTTACATGCTCATTTGCTTTGCTCTTAGAAACAGATAATGGTAGCTTTGGGTGCTTACCTTCAATTTCAAAAAATGTAGATGGTTCTCGCTTTAGAACTCCCCAATCAAATAGAGTAGTCCCCACTAACAGGTCGCCTCCATTTGATGCTTCAACTGATCCCACTACCAAGAAAGAGACTCCTGCAATGAGTAATAGTATCAGATCGACTTTCAGTGAGTTGGATCGCACAAAACCCTCGATTTGAAGACTGAAATTGCCGAGCCGAGAAAATCTGTGTTTTTTAAGGCCTGTAATAATATCAAAAACAGTCACCTTGGAATCCTGGAGCCGAGAGAAGTTGCAGACTGCGGGGATTCCAGGTTGGAAACAAAACGTGTACTCTTTGCTAATGCGTGTAATCGCTAATTTTGTCCAGATTTTGTTGTTATTTATTTATATTCGGATATTATTATTATTATTTAGTATTACTATTAAATATTAAGAAAGAATATATTACAAATAAAATAAATAATCAGCCTAATATTGAGAAACATCTTTCGATTTTGAAAAAAAACAAGTCGCTACACCATGATAAAATAGTTGAGAAATATGGAGGTTTGAAATATGGTTCCTTTTCATGATGAAAACTTAGTGTTGATGGCAAAAATGCAGCCGTAGAAGTTGATGGGAACCCCAAAGAGGTTGAGGATTTTATTTGATACGTGAACAGCTTGCTCAATCTATTAAACCTCCTCCAGGTAGTTTGCTGACGCTGAACATCCTCTTTCTCTGTATTTACAGAATTTTTTTTTCAGTTTTGCGCTTACCATGGAATGCTTTTGGTGATTTCTTATATGGAATTTACTGGTTTTTTACAATGTTTTATTTTGGTTTGTACAGTGAATTTCTTGGCTTCTTGTTGTATTGTCTGGTACTTTATGAAGTTTTCGAAGGCATTCGCGTACATGGACTCATTTGTAGTTTGCCTGATAATACTTTAACTTGTAAAGTTGTTGTTTGTGGTGAAAAGAGAGTAAAGTTATTTAACTTCAACTTTGAGTCGGTGTCCAAGTCAAACACTCAGATGTTTTGTTCTTAAAGGTAAAGCATTTTTTTTGTATTTTCTGTTAAGAATTTGGTATGCGATAAAATAACTAAAACGATAACAATATAGATCAAAACATATACAGGAAACAAGATTTAACGTGGTTCAGCTTAGCCTATCTCTATCGCCGCCAAGTCTTCAACAACTACAATTCTTACGTAGTATCCGTTGAAGCACCGTTGAATCGATTAAGAATTATTCTCCCTGCAACTGAAAGCTCTAGAGTAATTCACTCTCATTCTCTCGTAATTCACTCTCATTCTCTCGTAATTCAAAAGGTTAAACCTAGTCTATATTTGTTAGAGTTGTGATCCAAATTCTTTTAGGATTTGATTTAAAGTTAAAATCCTACTTTTAGTAGGTCTTGTTTACTTTACATTAATTAAAGGTAAGAAACTCAGTTTGACTAGAATTTGTTAGTTTGAGTAGAATTTGTTTCTATGCAAGTTTACTTTGTAAACAAGAAACATATCCCTATAAATAGATACTAGGGATTAGGGGTTTAGACAGAACATCATAAATCAATTGTAATATCTTTCTCCATAATAGTGAAAGTTTTCATCCTCTGTATGTGTTTTTTTCCTTTTGGGTTTTATACGTAAATTCTTGGTGCTATTTTTCTTTTTTTATGCATTTATTTATTTATCTCGTCGTTATTGTCCTGGTAGTATAACATTTTCATTCACGCTTAAAAGTTTGAAGTTGCTTCTTGTGTTCTATTTTTTAACGTCTTTTCTTGTATTGGTTGCTAGGACTATTGTCTTGCTATAGGATGTAGTAACAACTCTGTCCATGTTTGAGATATGTCAGTTGGAGTCTAGTTTTTGGTTCTTCAAGTTCAATCTCCAGGTTAGTTGTATCTTAACTCTGAAAATTTTTATATACCCGATTCACCATTTCATGTTGTTACAGCAAGTTCTTGAGTTTTTATTGATGATTTGTTTAGAAAAAATAGATAAAGATGAAGAAAATAAAATAGAAAAAAGTTGCATAGATTTGGAGAAGAAGAAAAAACGGAAGGGTGCGTGAGATGGTTTAATTAGCAATGTGGCCTAAATATATTATTTTATTAAAAAATAAAAACTAACGGGTCACATTAATTTTTTTTAACGGAATGTAATAGGATGGATCAAATGAAAGCACTCTAAAAATTAGGTGACCTTAATAAAATTTTTAAAAGTTTAGTAAAAAATGAACACGCCCTGAAAGTTCGGTGACTATTAGTGTACTTTATCCACATTTAAAATATAAAAAAAATAAAAGAGGTAAATGAGCTTATAAACAATCTTGTTCGTGAATAAAAATAAATCGAATATACTTTCGTTCGTGTTTATTTATTAAATAAACATAAAAAATTTATTCATACTCATTTATTTAATTTTATAAATAAATATAAATAAAATTTATATAAACAATTCACGAACGGTTAATTGAATGATATGATCATTTATATCTCTACCTTTTAAAAAGTACAAGGGAAGGACTTTAAATCAAGGAGCACTTCAAAATATAGAACAAGCTCCGAAAAGTCTGACATGTCTACTTATGTTAGAGAATCGCCTACGTTATTTTCGGTATCAGATTAGAAATTCAAGAACGGGTCTAAATTAATTTTGGGTAAATTACACAAATAATCACTAAATTATTTCTAAAAATACATTATCAAACTTTTAAATATTACATAATGAACATTAAACTTTAGTTTTTGTTACAAAATAATCACTGAGCCGTTAATTGTCGTTAATTGAGTGACGTGACAGATACAGAAATTTGAATAATATAACATTTAATCTTCCATATTGACACATTTAATCAATTTATTCATAATTTAACTCTCATCATTGATGTCTAAATTGATTGAATGTGTAAATAGTGAGGATTAAATATGTTAGTATACAAATGTTTGTAACTATGACATCTCTCTGTTAATGACAGTTAACGGTTCAGTGACCATTTTGTAATAAAAACTAAAGTTTAATGATCATTATGTAACTTTTAAAAGTTTGATGACTATTTTGTATTTTTAGGGATAGTTTAATGATCATTTGTGTACTTTACCCATTATTTTTTTAAATGGGTACGCCGGTTTCTATTTTTTTTCTCATTTATACCCTAAACTAGTTTTTTTTTTAAATAACAATAAACTAAAAAAAATCCCCAAAATGAGTTATAAGTTATTCACAGCCGATAGTAGTGACTAATTCTCTCGCCACAGGTGTTCTCATTAAGAGGTAAAAGGTTGATCATGAAATGTATTTCATTTTCATGGATAAAGATCAAACCCCTGACCTTATAGTTAAGAGATGAGATGAGCAACCACTACACACCGCATCTCATGGTTGGAAGGCCATTAAATAGGTGGTAAACAGCTGAAATAGTTGCAGACAAAAGTGCATACGAGGATTCGAATCCGGATCTCTCTTCGTATATAAACCTCGAACCAGTCAAAATGTAAGTTCTCTGGGTTTCCTTCACTGATTTGCCACTGCATGCTGTTGTATACATCAAAACGAAGATTTCATTTCAAATGGTAAAATTTAACTTGAGAATCTAACAAAAAGCTTTCACCAAGCATTTCCATAGAACTCAACCCTGGTGGAACACAATGTGGAGCAATCCACAACTTGGGGTAGTTAATATATAACCTTAGGCATCAATTAGTTGGTGAACATGGTTAGAATCTAGCACTTGTAAGTAAACTGGCATGTAATATGACATAAGAAACTGCAGGAATTTTGGAACTGTTTCCTAAAGTTGCAGAAGTTGTGGCTTGAAAGGTTCCCATAAACAATAAGCCAATTTATCTTGTATTTATCAGAAAATTGTGTACAATATACATACATATACTATGATTATCGTTTCTTTATGCATGGTTCAACCATGCTCTATGTACATCTAGATTCTAGGTAGCAGAAGGAAAAGCTATTTAGCCTTGAATTAATGCGAAAAAACATGTTTTCACGATAAGCACAACCTTTGCCGATTACCCTGTTAACACTATGTTTTGGGACAGCCATTTGGTGAATGTTTGTAAGAATGCATCTTTCTTTTTCCCATTACCCTTGCTTGAATATCCGTCTCCGTTGCGATCGTTTCCTTTATATTGTTCTGCACTACGATGCAGAGCTCGTCAAGGGGCAACATTGGGAACGGCTCCTCGATGAGAACACCGACCTGCAACATGAAAGGAACCTTTAAAGATCGAAACAAAAGAAAAAACCGTGCAAAGGGGATAAATCATAACACCAAAAAAAGATGCATACTTCTTCTATGCAGAACAAGGAAGCAGCACTGATGAAAGTAGCAGGGACAACAATCCAATGGCAATCATCCCAGAGTATGATGGGAAGAGTAAGATGCCATAGGACCAAAAGCCTCGATGTCAACCGTGTGTACGATAGAGGGATCGGAATCCCCATAAGTTGATCGCACACACCGATTCCTTCATGGAAACACGAGATCGTTGACTCCTGCAATGAAATGTGATCATAAGACTACTGCAATCAAACAGAGATGATGGATATTTCCCGAGAGCACCCATTTTCTATAGGTGAAAGCTAAGGGAGATACCAACTTAATTCTCTTCGATTCTTCTAAGTTCAGCACTTTAAGGCTCTGAGAAATGAAGTCGATTACGCAGCGAGGCCGATGCTTCGAGTTCAGTATCACTGCTAAATCATCCACTTCAAGCAGATTCTGAAGATCACTGCCAATATCCGAGCCATACAGAACATGACACTGCAAAAAAAAAAACCATTCTGATCAGTATTTCCCTTCATAGTTCATACAAATGGTTGAATTTCTTATTTTAACTCACCTTAAGTGCAACAGGAAAAGCCATAATATAATGCAAGAGAGCAGATTTGATGGGCTGATCATCGGCCGAATTGTCAACTCCGGCGATTACCTGCCCTGCTAAATCATTTGTACCTGCAATTACCTTCGTCCACGCCTTCCTTCCCTCTTCGTACCTCGAATACGAGGCCTCGGTTCTAAAAACCAACAGCAAAGCCAATGCCGGCGCAGTCAACTGATAAGGCAACGAAGAAGCTCTCAGAAGTGGGAAAAAGTTAGGCAACCAATGCAAATCCACGGCGGTGTTGTAAGTGGCGACGACAATAGCAACCGAAGTAAAAGCTAGAACAGGCGGAACCAGTGATAAGATGACACGCGATTGTAAACTGGAGAGTAAATGTCGAAGGTGGCGCTGTGAAGTTCTGTGATTAACCCATTTTTCGTGGTTGTAAAGAGCGCGGTTCTGTCGCATTCCACGCTCTTGAATACGATCAGCCCAGTCCGGGATAGCACGGAGGAGGGAGATAGGGTCCAGGGTTTTAGCCGCAGAAGCGGGCTTTGAGCTCGACGGCGGCGGCGGTGGTTGGGAAGCGGAGAAAAGGATCTTGAAAGATGGTGGCCGGTTGAATTTGGTGGGAAGCGAGGAGTTGGAGGGGAAGTTGAAGGGTCTGGGGGTGAAGGTGGAAGAGAGGGAGAGCTTTGAAGGATTCGGAGACCGAGCCATTGTAAGAATCAGGGTTCGGCATGTGACTGCTGTGTTGTTTAGGGTTTCCGAGGAGACGAAGGATGAAAAGGGAGGTAAAAGTGGGAACGAGTGGGTAAGTTTTAAGACAGATGGAGGGTTTGGTTTGATGTATGTGAAGGACATTAGTACACATGTTCGGGATTTTGTTCGGATAAAACGAGAATGAGCAACAGTTGAAGCCAATGTTTAACGTACGGCATATTTAGCTAGAAAACATTAAGTTTTAAAACTTTATTCTCAAGCTAAAAATATTAGACTTTTTAATAATTTTTAAAAAAAATTGCAAGTATTTTTGTTAGATTTGATACTTTATCTCAAATTAAGTATCGATACTTATTTTACAAGTATCGATATTTACAAAAAAATTTAAAAAACTACCCGAAAATATTATCAAGAAGTCTAATATTTTTAATTCGAGAATAAAATTTTAAAATTTATCGTCTTTTAACCGCACTCTAAACATGTCGCACATAAGTGACATTGTGTGTCTAAAATTTATGACACGATTGCCGTGGATATTCGATTTTTTTACAAGAATAACCCCTTTGAAAATCATTAACTAAAATGAGTCACTGCCCGAATTTGAGTATGACTAAAACCTAATTTTGTACCAGTCATGAAGGCCTGAATTTTCCCACTTATGATTGATTGAATTCCAGATTCGGTGGTATTAAATTCTTCACAATAAGAATAATTTTTAGAGCATATAGTTAAAAGTTTTTAATTGGCATTTTTTTCTTTCTTTTAAGTTGTACGTTTAATACTCGTTAGGAGTAAATTTTTTCTTTCTTATTTCCTAGGTATGAACTGATATGTGTCGAAATCTAATTTGATTATTAAATTTATTGAATTAAATTAAAATTTAAAATTAAACTGATAGAATGCATAAGTAAAAGAGACAAATGTGTCATTATACCAGTTATTTTAATTGTCGCATTAGCTTTTCTGTTGACTTTTAACTATTAATGGCTTGATTGATACCATTTAAATATTTAAGAGATCTCACTGACAAAATTAAAAGACCGATAATCAAAATAAAACTTATATCATAACTAAGTGATCATTCGTGTACTTACCCAAAAAGAAATTGATGCCTTGTTACTATTTCTATTAAGTTCATAACAAGATGACTAAAAATTAATGTTTGATAATTAAATTTACCAAAAAAGCATAATAAAAATAAAATTGACAAAAAAAAAGCATTAAACGCTAAACTTGCATTAGGGCAACTAAAAATCAGAATGAACCGTAAAATTTTTTTATAATAATCTTAACGTGATTACAATGTAGTATCAGGTTATATTTTTTTAACTTATTGAAAAAGCACACTCACATTGTGGATAAAACTACTTGAACTCAAATCTTCTAAAATAAATATCATCTTTTGCACTAAGACAACTCGCTATACAATTTAAAGTGCTCAATTCCTTTCATTATCTTATATACTATGTTTAAATTGTACATTTAATTTATATATTTTAATTTGGTCGTTTTTATTTTCATATTGTCTAAATTTTAAATTTCGATCATAAATAATAATAGCGAAATCTGTTAAATCAGATTATATTATTAGTTCATGTATTTGTATAAATTATAAATTTAATTTTGTTATTTTCGTTATAATGTTTGGGTTAGAACTAAGATTTCAATATTTAAAGATACAAAGATTAACTAACAATCAGTTGGTTTAACGGAATAAGACTCTAAATTTTTTAAATATGGTTAAGGGTTCAAATCCTGAGTTGTGAATGAAAAATTCGGGATTGTAAGGATCGCCCCATAATAAGTTTATATAAAATTTGGTCTAAATTAATCAACTAATGAGTCGAATACTGTGGTTAAACTAAAAAAAATACAATGGACGGTTTAAAAGGGTCTCCGAAATCGAGCCCGATTTCTCATTGGTTTATTACTTATTAGTCAGACAGAAAGTAGAGAGCAATCTTGAGTTAACTGCTCTTTCTATTTGCAACCAAGAAAATGGAAGAGCCGAAAGCAGCCCCGAACCCACCACCGACCCAAGATTCAAACCCGCCAACAGCAACCGCTAACGTAGCCCAAACAACAGCTCCACCACCGCAGCCACCACCACCTACGGCACCAGAACAGCCGGCTAGCAAGAAAAGACCTCTAGAAAACAGCAATGACCAATTCCAAAATTCGCCATATTTCAAGATGCGCCTTGTTCTCAAAGATCTTCGTCCTCATTTCATCGAGGTATGTTTATATATTTCCAAAATTTTCTCCTTTTTCTATTTATTTATGGGTTGTTATTGTCTATTTTCCCCTTCTCGCATCTTGGTTTTAAATAAGAGGGGGGAAACCCTTTTCTGTGTTCAAGTTTCGATTTTGACTTCCCCAATAATTAATGTATGGCTGTGTATTTGAATTATAATTGTTCAAATCTTGATTTTTGGATTCTTAATTGTTCTTATTTTGTGGGTTTCTCTTAAAGTGACCTTGAAATTTTATGTTTTTAACCAAGTATAATTGTTTAGTTTAGACCATTAATGTTAGTTCCATCACCCATGATGTTTGGTTATAGGCTGAACAATGTAAAGGGTGTGTCCTGAAAAATTATGTGTGCCTAATTAGTTTCATCAATCTGGATGATGCTCGTATGAATTAATTTTCGTTTTTCTTTTGTTGCTCTCTTTATCCATGGAACATTATGTTGATATAATATGATATGATATAGATTTTTATGTTCCTTGAAGGTTCTTCGGACGCCTGATTTTCGAAATTGCAAGGCCGCCGATGAAATCAAAGAAAGTAAGCTCACACTATGCTTTGTTAAGTTCCGCAACTGTAGGCATAGTGTATTCATCCATGTTAATAATATTGTATCTGGCATGGTAACTGTTGCAAATTACTGTCTTCATGGATTTGATCGGTTACGGCTATCTATTGGCTTAGCCGGTTGGAAAGGAAAAGGACTAGCATTTCATTAGTCTGTTTTACTTCTATTAGCTACCATTTAACTTTGGTTCCTTTAAGTTTCCATTAGCAAAAGGCTTGGATGAAGAAACTTCAGTATGACTTGGCTGACTAATATGAAACCTCATTTAACTTGGTTAAACCACCTGTTTACGTTTAAAATGTTAATATCTGTTTTACCAAAATAACTTAACAAGGGCATCTTGTTATAACATTAATTTGCAGTTTGCTAGTTGCTAATGGTGCACATTTTGTCATTGAAACCGTTTCTTTAGAATGGTCTATCGCCGCCTATCACTGTCAGCATATGATATTTATGTTTGATTCGTAATCTGAAGGTCATGCATTTTAATTTTGTGATTTGCAGAGACGAAGCAGTTGGTAGAATCATACAAGCAGATGATAGCTTCCATAGAGAAAAGTAACAATGCACCCGGAGGCCAGACACTACAAGGTGAAACCGGAATGAAGCAGGAGCAGCCGCAGGTCGATAAGCCAGCACCAGCAGTATCATCCAAAAACAAGACTTCCCAGTCAAGTAGTGTCACCAGGAAACTACAAGCTGAAGATGGTGAAGCTCCAGGGACATATATTGTTGGGGGCTCGGCTTTTGGGTGGAACTTTATCACCTTTACAGGGAACAAACCAATCTATTATGGAGTAACAAAGGAGTCGTTTCGAAGTGCTCAAGCAAGTTCGGGTTTAGGAGGAGAGTGAAGTCTTTCCGACATGTACTGTGGGCTAAATATTGCATAAACGGTAAATGCTTGTGGAGCTCAACCTTTATATTAACATTGTGGGATTGTCGTTTGTATAACCATTGCTTTTGAACGTACTTTTTGCGGATTCCGTTCGAACATTGCTTGATACTCTTGTTATCTCTCTATTCCATGGTTCTTGAAAGGGTGGAAATGGAGTACTATTGACAGCAAGTGAGAAATATAACCAATAGATGATTATTTAATAAACAGTGTGTTTACAGCTTAGTTGCACATATAGAGAGAGAAAGCTCAGTGGTAGAGCATTTGACTGCGGATCAAGAGTTCACCGGTTGGGCCCTCCGTATATATTTTCTACACTATGCGCAAGGATACTTGATAAGTTTGTTGAGGGGATCTAAGAGGGTTCTAGTGAAAAAAGGGATGATGTTCATTTTAGGTAATTCGGGTTCAATCAACTTTGTTTACAAAGTTTGTGTGCAGAAAATGTTCGTAGAATAAAAGTTTACCTTTGATTAGGGATGGGCACGGAATTCGAATTCGACGGGTTTCTACCGGACCCGATCCGATAGGGTTGGGTTTTTTTTTTTAAAAAAAAAAAAGTCGAGTTGGGTCGGGTGGAGTATGCAAAAAATTCGGGTCGGGTTTATGGTGGAAAATATTCGACCCAACCCGACCCGAGACTAATTATGTAATTTTCTCTTAAATTTTTTAGGGATATTTATAATAATACCCCTTATATATATTTTTATAATTAGGTCCCTAAAATTAAGTTTTTATTTACAATTTAGTCCTTTTAACTTATATTTTTTTACAATTAAGTTTCCTAAAATTATTTTTTTTACAATTAGGTCCCTAAAATTAATTTTTTATATAGGCCGGGTTGGGTCGGATTTAGTATATTTATTTTCGGGTCGAGTCGGATTTTTTAAAGAATAGGCTCGGGTTGAGTTCGAATTTAGGTTATTTATTTTTGGGTTCGGGTGGGCCAAAAACCCAACCCGTGCCCATCTCTACCTTTGATGGGATCTGTTTGTAGATTATATACTATCAGGAAAATAGTGTGTTGGATCCTGGGAAAAACTTGGAGAGACAGTTGTTTGTCGAATCAGTTTTTAAGCTTGACGTAATAGAAAACGGAGTCATCAATAATCATTTTCAATGTGAGATATCGGATTAGTTTAATAAAAATATTTATTTTTATTAAAACAATAATTTGGTCTATAAAATCAAAAAATAAGTCCGGTACTTGGTTACATGTAGGGTAACACCGCATAATGCCCAAAATTAATACCTAATTGATTAGAAATTGTCTTAATATTAAAATTTGTAAGTTCGAGTGAAATTTAAATTATGATATGTTCATTAATGCAAATTTATTTTAAAAGGAAGCAGACTATTTTGAGAAGTAAAAATCCGAACTTCATTTTTGAAAATTTAGTTCGCTTTAATTTGATAAAAGGATGTCCCTTTATTTCTAGAAATAAACTAAGATTTACCACCAACCTCTTTGGAGTTAAACTAATTAATCCTCTAATAATGGAACATTGCCATGTTATTTACTTTAAAGCAAAACATGTAAGGCAAGCAAAAAAAATAAATGACATAATAAGAATAATGAGGCATTACCTTCTTTTTTAAAAAGGGGACCATAATGAAATTAAAAATTTTAAGGCGGAACTAGAAATTAATAAAAGGGACTATAATGAAATTAAAAATTTTGAGGGGCATAATAAGATTTTAAAAAATTATAAAACTAATTTTACCTTCTTTTTTCTAAAAAAAACTATTTTATTACCATTGGAGAAAAAAGTTGGTAGAAATCCACGCCCCCAAAGCCTTCCCCTATGTTCCGCCCCTGCCTTTATCTAGAATCAAAATATACTATTATATTTTTAGAAATGTGTATATGGTATAATAAGTGAAAATAAACGGGGTGGAAATTAAATAAGTGAAAATTAAATTACAAAGCATATATGACTAGACTGAAAAAAAATTAAAGGACGAGGAGAAAATTGAAAATATACGAAATTAAAGGCAACCATTAAATCACAATAAATTAAATTATAAAGAAATAAGGACGAAGAAGAATAAATCATAAATTGAAGTGTTGGAAGTTAAAATACATGAACTTAATAAACCACCTAGAGATGGGCATTTTACTCTACCCGGCCCGATTGGGACTATTTTTTTTTAAAATTCGGGTTCTTGTCGGGTATTGTTGGGTTTTTTATCAAGAGTGATTTTGGGTCGTTATGGTTTCGGGTGAAAAATATCTGACCCGACTCGACAGAGACTAATAGTGTAATTTTCTATATAATTTCTAGGGATATTCACAAATATACATTTTTAGAATTAGGACATTAAAAATATTTTTTTACAATTAGGTCCCTAAAAATTAATTTTTTAATAGGTCAAGTAGGTTCGGATTTAAGTATATAATTTTCGGGTTAGATCAGATTTTTTAACAAATGAGGTCTAGTCGGGTTGGCCAAAAAAACCGACATGTGCTCATCCCTTTAACCACCTTGAGATAAGGATGAAATCGCATTAATTACAAAAAAACTGACTTTATGGTGCCATTCCCCCATATTAATAAAGCAAATTGAATTTAGGCTTAAATGAAAAATAGGGGTCCAAAGTATACATTTTTTGAACTTTAGGTTCATAAAGTATTTTCTTGTAAAAATATGTGTCCAAAGTTTCAAAAGTTGCAATTTTAGGTGTCTGACCGTTAATGGGTGTTAAAAATAACCAATCAGTGCTTAACACGTGACACTAATTTAATTTTTTTTATTTTTAAAAAAAAAACACCCAAAAATTTTAGTTTTTCATAAGTTCCCAAAATTTTGCAATTTTTACAAAAATAATCCCTAAAATTTCTCAAACCCAAACCCCCAAATTACAATCATTAATAGTCGCTGGATCTAGCCGGTTGTTTTCCCCATTACAATGTTGCCAAAAATGACGAACGGCGTGGCAGCCGAACGTCAATTTTACGTTTTATTTTTTTCCGTGACGCCGTGAGGGAGAATCAACAGACTAGGTCCAGAGACTAAAGGGGTAGCCAAAAGCGACGACAATTTGTTTTGCAGAAGAAACAACGTTGTGGGGACCAAATGTGTTGGCTCGTGAAGAGTTTGGGGACCATCTCTCGTGGCAATGATCATCTGATCCTAGCCGTAGACCGTCCTTGATGGTTGCTGGCACGTGGGGATTGGCTGTTGGAGCAGCTGTCAAGGTAACCAAAGAGTCGCACCTATTGGAGAAGGCAGGCAGGCAGGCGGCGACGGTTGACACATTTAGGGTTTTGGTTTGGTTCGTATATTTGGGTGGGTTAGGCTAATATTTGGGTCATACGGTTGCAATTGGACATTTGGGCTGAGGCTCGGATAAAACTAACCAAACCCAAACCCTAAATGTCTCAACCGAGCCAGGAACCGTTGTATGAGCCACTAAACTCTTGTTGGATGCGGCTAAAGCAGTGAGGGATTGGTTTCAATGTTTTGCAAATTGCAAATCTATGTACTTGTTTTCTGCATTCGTGCCAGAAGATTTATGATTCAATGAAAAAAATTATATTACCACTTAATAAATTATCTATTTTTTGCCCCATGCAAAATTATTTATTTGAACTTCCTAGGCTAGCACGACGAGTTATAATTTTGTTAATTTTTTTAATATGAGTAATGAAGCCTTTAAATATTAGAGGAAATAAATTTGAATGAATTTTTGAGTTTTGCATGGCGAGGTCTATTAAAAATTATAAAAAACTAATCAAACTCGTTATGTTTGTATGGCGAGCTCACTAATTTTTTAATGGTGATATTTTAGTGATAACGTCGAGAATCTGGTAAGCTGACAAATCTATTCAATCATTGACCAAATTGAATCTATGGGGTCTGAATTTTCCCTTGTAACAATTATTGTAAATGTTTTTTAATTGCCCTCTCAATTTTAGGGTTTTACTTAACTAATTCGGATCGACCTGCATCGTACACCTAATTTTAATAGGTGAGTCTCTTAATGATGATTTTTTACACATAATGCCTCAAATTTAAAACCTACTTAAGCGATATCAAGTTGGTTATCACTTACACAACTCGTTAGTCAATTATTATAAATGGTAATATCAGGTTAGGTGAAATTTTAGTTCTGATAGTGAAAGCTAAACCGTACAATGTTGTAGTAAAATTTTACGTGACATTATATTACATCCGGTTAAATTGTCTGGACCCGCCGACTTCATACGCAAGGTTTGAGATATTGAGGTCACTTGACTTTGAAATATGATATTTAAATTTATTTGATCTCAATAAAGTGTAACTCATTAACATGTTGAATCATATCAAATGATTTATTAACAATCAGTTAGCGTAACAAAATAAGATGTTAGATTTTTTAAATAATGTCAAAGATTTAAATTTTGACATTGTAAATGAAAAAAAAACTAGATTTGGAGGACTGCTCTCATATTAGGCTTTTATATAACCCAATTCAAATTAGTCGATCAATAAATCTGATACTAATATTTAAACAAGCATTTTTCTAATCAGATTTAACGCCTAAACAGACGTTTTTCACCACTACAAAATCCAATTTTTACCAAACGAGCGTCCACCCAACAATACCAAACGGAGCCTTATTGTCATTGCTGCTACTTTTAAATTATGTTTCTTTTAACTGTCTTCATATATATCTTTAATTTAATCTCCATGTTTTGGATCAACTATATGCATCTAAAGTCCCTTTTAATCTAATAAAAAAGCCCCTCTAAATAATTATGATTGATGTTGAATCATTCGCAGATACAAGAATTCTATGCCTTTTTTGTTTAAAAATTAAATCATACACCCTAATCTATAAACCCTAAAAACTAAATCATACACCCTGATTTATAAACCCTAACACTAAATTATAATCTTGAACTTTAACTCTTAATCTTAAACCCTATTTTTTAATAATAGGCATACATAAAAACTGAAAAAGAGTAGATGATTTCAACTTATTCAAAGGTGGTGTCCCAATAATTTCCAACCTCTTGAATTGAAGTCATATCATCTCTATAGATATTTTTGCAAATTCAATATAATGTAATAAAATGAGGGTAAAGTACACAAGTAATCACCGAATTATTGTTTTTTTATTTTGGTCAGAGAAATAATTTTTGACAAAATTGTCACTAACATTATATATTTCTTTCCTATTTTGGTCGCTGGCCGTTAGGTTTTCATTAAATTTTAACGATGTTGGTAACGTTGCATGGTATAATAACAAATTTAGTACCAAAACATATACATTTTATCAATTTAATCCTCATTTTCTAGAGTTTAACTTTTTTTTTTTTACTTTTTTATAATTTTGTCCATCTCTGTCTTTGACTTCTCTGGTGAGCTTAAAATCTGATGGGACATTAAACTCTGAAGAGAGAACGATGACAAAGAAGTTACTAAATTTTTATAAACTCAGACGGACGAGAATCGATGATATTAATTTTTATAAAAAAAATTATATTTCTTACAAGAGTTTAGACTTTAGACTCAAAGAGTTGAAATGCACAGCTTGAAGAAAACAAATAAAGAAAGTACTAAATTTGAAAGCAAGTGAACAACAAAAACTAAAGAAAAAGAAAAAGAAAAAAAGGAACCTTAAACAACGGGTTAGTCTAAGTAATAAACAGCTTGATATCGCTTAAGCAGGTATCGCGTTTGAAGCCTTGTATATGCAAAAAGTTCTCCCTGGAAGACTCAGTCACCGTAACTATATGTGCGACGCGGATCGGTCCAAATTAGTCATGACGAAATTTTGGAGAACCGGAAAGACAATAAAAAAAACTTTAAAAGATCAACAAAGAAGTGACAAAATAAGACACTAGAATCCAAACTGAATTTTCGATTGAGAATCTTTTTTCATAAAACAGGGTGTGGCTTTCGTAATGTTTAGAAAGAGACTGTGTTTTGTGTGTATATTTTGGGTTTAAATGACTAGTTTTTGAATCATGTGGATAGGATAGGAATATTGATATAATGAAAAGCCAAACGAGAAAGGTGGACGGCGGTAGTATGATTTCTAAAGAAGGAAGATGGTTTTTTAGGAAAGTGAGAGGGAGATGATCGAATTATAAAAAGTTAAAAAGTTAAATTTTAGAAAATAAATACTAAATTGATAAAATGTATAAATTTTGAGTGTGATATCATATAAAATATTTTCTTGATTCGAATAATCTTACGACATTGTACTCCAGCATCTTTGGATACTTTTTTCACGTACTACTTGTATCGAAAAGAAATATTTTAGAGATATCGCATTCATCACCAAGATCAAGATGATATTTTAAATAAAAAATAAATTTTGGAACACCTATATCTAGAATCATAAATATATTATTATAATATTTTAGAAATATGTATATGGTGTAATAATATATACATGATAAAGCTTTCTATATCTATCATATAAAATATTAATATTAAGAGCAAGTACATTTGGCCGGTTGACCAAGCTGCTCATCTTTGTTCTCTCGTATTTCTTTAGGTCATGAGTTCTAAACCTACTAGGAATACTCAATTTTCTTCCTTAGAGTCCCCTTCCCCTCCCTCTAGGTAAGATTCGGATTAGATTTAAAATTTGTTAAAAAATAATATTATTAATATTGAACTATTATTATATATTTAAGGTAAACAGTATGAAATAATATGCAAACATAGAATATAAAATATTATAATTCAGACTGGAGTTATCTACTTATATTAATAAATATATAGAATATGAAAACAATGAATGAAGATGCGTGCATTAAGAAAATAAGTATCATGCGAATGGCCCAATTAGAACAACTATACGAATTAAGAGCAACAGTTGAGAAAACAATAACTACAAATAGGGACCATATTTAGAAAAATTAAAGTACTTGAAAGAAAAGGAAAAACTAAAGCAAGGATCTAATTGAATAAATATGAAAATAAATGGGGCAGAAATTAAATAACTGAAAATGAAATTACAATGCATTGACTAACTTGAAAAATAATTAATGTACGAGGCGAAAATTGAAAATACACGGAAATAAAGGCAACCATTAAATTATAGGAATTAAATTATAAACTAAATTGCTGGAAGTTAAAACATATGAACTTAATAAACCACCTTGAGATAAGGATGAAATCTCATTAATTACAAAACACCAAGACTTTATGGCGACATTTCCCCAATTAATAAAGCAAATTGAATTTAATACGCCATTAAACACGGTGTCCTTCCTTTGAATCCTTTCCATGCTTATAGGGAGGCCAAAATAATATATATATATATATATATGAAATACTTTGATACATAAGTTTACGTAAACTTTAGTTTACATAAATTTTTTAATTTTATGATTTACGGTTTTAGGTTAGGATTTAGTGCGTAGGCAGTAGGAGTTAAAATTTAAAGTTTAGAGTTTAAGGTTTAGGTTTTATGATGTTAGAGTTTAAAATTTAGGTTTTAAATTTTATAAGAAGATTGTGTAAATTTTTTATACCGTTGATGTATTAAAATATAACTCATATATATATATATATCATTTCAATCTCAAAGCAAAAAAAAACTTTGTTACAAAGTCTCTGAAACACTGGTTAAAAAAAAAGTCTCAGAAACACAGATACCCTATACTCTCTGCCGAAATCCACATAACTCGCCCATCATCGGTGACGGCGATCTCTAACGCCATTACGGCGAGGAGTTCCTTCGACCAACCATTCAATGGCCGAGGAATCAACAGGCGAAGACTACGTTCCAAAGAACGGCCACCGTAGAAGGAGCCGAGCCTAGCTTCCTCCAAGGATTCCTAAAACGACGGTAAAAGTCTCTCTCCCTCTCTCTTTTTCTCTTAACAGTGCTCGTTTTCTCTCAAAACGCTTATTTTCTTTTTTTCATAACCTTCAATTCCCTCTTCTCTCTGTTTTGGTTTCTTTTCGTTGTTGCTCTCTGCTTTTTTGGCCTGATTTATATGTGTTCTTCCTCCTTTCTAATTGGCTGCGTATTTCTTTTTTCCATTTTGTTTTTCATAAAAACGACGTCGTGGGGACCAATTGTGTTGGCTCGTGAAGAGTCTGGGGACCAGCTCGCGTGGCAATGATCATCTGATCCTAGCCGTAGATCGTCCTTGATGATTGGTGGCGCGTGGGGATTGGTTGTTGGAGCAGCTGTCATGGTAACGGAAGAGTCGCGCCTATTGGAGAAGGCAGGCGGCGGCTGACACATTTAGGGTTTTGGTTTGATTCGTTTTAGCCGAAATGGTTTAGGTTGTGGGTCTGTTTTAGTTGGATGGAATATTTGGGTGGGTTAGGTTAATATTTGGATCATTTGGGCTAAGGCTTGGATAAAACGAACCAAACCCAAACCCTAAATGTCTCAGCCGAGCCAGGAAGCGTTGTAGGAGCCACTGAACTCATGTTGGATATGACTTAAGCAGTGAGGGATTGGTTTCAATGTTTTTGCAAATTGCAAGTCTATGTACTTGTTTTCCGCGTTCATGCTAGAAGATTTATGATTCAATGAAAAAAAAGGAAACTTTACACAGTACTTTTTTTCACAAATGTGATTCTTGCTTTTTTATTTTCAGAAATATAGTACTTTTTACAGTAAAAATGAAGTCAAAGGGAACACACACCGTCTTTGAACAATATTTTAAACTGATGTTCGATGGTAAGCCTCCGTCTTCAATATATTTTAAATAAAAAAAAGGATGCACAGTGAAGTCGGATTGTATTTCCTACACGACTTCACTTTTACAGTTTTACTATAACAAATATTATAGATTTAAAAATAAAAATAAGGATGTCATATTTCTGGAATTTTCCCCTGCAATATTGGTGCAATTTCCCCATGAAAAATGGTGTCTTTTTCAATAAATTTTATATTATGATTGTGTTATTAATATATTGAAATTTATTATTATACAGACGAGGTAATGAAAGCACTTGAAAATGTTAGTGTTAAAAGCTTTAGACTAAAATTGAATGAAGTCGACAGTGAAATTCAACCATTGACCTAATTGAATCTCTGGGGTATGGAGTTTTTGTAACACTATGAACATTTTTACTTGTATTTTTATAAGTGAAAAAAAAGACAAACATGGTTAAAATAAACAAATAAATATATAAAAGAGTTTGTGGCTGTAGGGGTTTGAACCTTTGCTTGGCAAGCCTAAGGCTTAACCAGCTAATCTAAGGTCATTCTTGGTCAAATTTGTCTCGGGGTTAATTTAAATTACATCCCTTGAAGGTACCCGATAAGAATAAAATTAATTAACCGATCCAACTACCAAAGAGGATTATCTTTGGGGGGTCTGTTCGAATGAAAAAAAAAGAGAAAAGAGAACCCAGAAGGTTTCAAATTCTCCCCATTGTTCACCGACTTAATCTCGGCCACCGTCCGGGCGTGGTGTACACCGCAGCCATCAATCAGAGCGCCGTCGTGCCCTGAACTTGATGCCATTAGCCACTATCCGTTTGACACAACCGTCCCGTGTGGAGATTGCTTCGAAGGTTCAAGAGAAATCCCCTCATCGCCGTCTCTGTTTCTTGCTTTTTCTGGCCTCGTTCGCCGTCCGTTAGAGACACGACCGCCGAATTTGAGCCCCTCGTGTCAAGCCGAACAAAACCCATCCGACCAATCATGGTTTCTTCACCGGCAAGGGCCTCCTTGGAGCTTCGACAGTTTCGATCCTTTTTCCCTCTGATTTGAGTAAGTTAGGTAAGTTTCGGTTAATTTTCTAGCTTGTTTTTTGTTTTTAATAGTTCTGTTGTTAGAATATAAGAAAAAATGGTATTTTGGGCATTTTTTGGCCTTCCGGGGCCGCGCACGGGCTTCACGCGCCATCCCAGGGCGACTTCCAATCGCCTGGGACGATGGCCCTCAAATCAACCCAGCCTGACTGGTTTAAACCCGGTCTGGTCACTGGTCTAAGCTGGTCTGATTGACCCGGTCTAATAACCCATCAGACCGGTTATTAAAGGCTTGTGGGCTGGCCTATTTTAAGGCCCAATAACTTTGGGTATTAAACCCGACCCGTAACGAATTCGACCCGACCCGACTGAGTCAACCCGTTGACCGAGTCAACTCAGTGAGTTAACTCGCTGAGTTAACCCGTTGGCCGAGTCAACTCAGTGAGGCAACTCGCTAAGTCAACCCGTTAACCAAGTTAACTCAGTGAGTCAACTCGTCGAGTCAACCTAGTTGACCAATGACGTCTAGCTAACGTCAACGTTGATTTTGACTTAAAAGTTAACTTTTTTCGAAAACCTCTATTCTATGTTTTTCGACGTCCTGGGTCCGTTTTTGAAGTCTGTATCGCAAAGTTTTGACTCCGAAGCCTCTGAAATTGACCTTGAACATGAACTGGTATATGTCTTTCATTTCAGTTTAAAGCAATGTAATTAAGGACTGATTTTTGATTTTGTTGAATGAATGAAATTTTATATCCTAGAATATGAGGTCTAGAGGGACGTCGAGTTTAAAAGTCGTCGAAGATAATTTTAAGTTTTCGAATGGTGTAGCTCGGAGTTCAGGTAATACATTGTTATCCCTTGCATGCTTTATGAAACATGTTAGTGATTGGTTTCAGTATGCATGATTATGGCTAAGTATACTTTCAACTCTATTTAAGTCAATTCGTTTACGAAATAAAAAATGGTAATCTGGATATGATCGAACTATATGAAAAGAGAAGTTTAATAGATCATAATGATCCTGAGATTAGTAAGTGATTAATGAGACATTTAATCTCCCAATCTGATAAATAGTGTTAAAGGTTTTGATATCTGAAATGTTTTGTTAAGAAATGAATAATAGCCATGATATGATAGAATGACTAAAATACCCCAAATAAAGGAAATAACATGGAATTTACTCTCGATCTTATAAAATGATTACTAATTTGAAATCTTCGATCTATTGGGAAAGATTTCGGTATCAAGGTGCAAACATGTGTGTGATAACAAAACACTTGGATTTTTTTGAACTCTGAATAAACACTTAAAGATAATTTACTAAAAGTTATTCGTATTTCTAAATTGTTCTAAATAACATCAATGAATGAATTGATCAGAATGATTGGCATGACATAAATAGTCTCAGTCATAGAAATTATGAAACTTTTAAGAGACTGCGAATGACCCCAATGCCCTTATAGGTTTGAAGCCTGACTTATGAAAATCATTCTTATTACCATTACAATAATGAAAGTATATTGTATAATTACATATTAAATTATTCGAGGCTTTTCCAAGATAGTTTGCGACAGTGACCTGTTCAACTATACCACACAGCTAGAACTAAATATTGAAAACGCGTGAGGTGTACCTATTCGAATGCTTGAAAAGTAATACATTGATGAGACATGGTTAATGGAATAAAACTGGAAGCCTGACATGCCATCAACGATCTTCAGCACAAAAAATCACCGATTTACCCTATCGAGATTAAAATACAAAATTGCTCTTAAGAATCAAAATGATCAAAATGCCCTTATAAGAAAAACTGACTGAAATCTTCTTGATATATCTTAATTCGAGCATAATCATAACTTTTATCGGTAAAAAATACACCTTTGTATCTGATCTGAAAAACAGGCTCATTGGTTACTATTTCACTGAAAATAATTGTCTTTATATCTACTATTATAACTACTTACTGCTTATTACTGTTATTGTTACCTAGACTGTTTTTACTAGGGTACTTGGAATTTGATATGTGGGCTCCACAGGTTCAGCCATAATCTGATTGGTAATACCTTACTATTCAGGGTCATATGCTTCGACTAGGGTAATTCCTTACTGTTCAGGTTCCTATGCTTCGGCTAAGGTAATTGTTTACTGTTCAGGTTCATATGCTTCGGCTGGGGTAATTCTTTACTGTTCAGGTTCCTATGCTTCGTTTGGGGCAATTCTTTACTGTCCAGGTTCTTATGCTTCGGCTAGGGTAATTCCTTACTGTTCAGGTTCCTATGCTTCGACTGGGGTAATTCCTTATTATTTAGGTTATTATGCTTCGGCTAGGGTAATTCCTTACTATTCAGGTTCCTAAGCTTCGGCTAGGTTGATTCCTTATCGTACCTGAGATATCCCCTTAGGTTGCATCTATGTCCAATAGGCATGGGTTAACACCCCCTATAGGTACAGTTCTGGGAAACTGCATACCAGAGTTTGGTTGAAGGGTAAATAGAAAATTTAAAATGAACTGTACTGCAACTTTTTGTGTCCGTGAAATAAAATGTTTACTACATTGATATAATTGTATGTTTTAGCTTAACTTTGTTGGGACACTAAACTCCATAGTTTAAATTAATCATCCATTCTTCTGATTCTCCGGTTTATAGACTTTTCGCCTGATACTCGGTAATTGAATAGATAACTATTTGTTCCCTTTAGATATAACGTTTATTTGAAATACTGAACCATAAGTTGGAACTTTTTGTTTTCCCGAAACACCAAGAAAGCTTCTTGGTTGACCATTTACCGGTTAGAAGAAATCTATAATGGTACAGTGACCGACATCAGTGTTTGGAGTTCTCTCGATGATGCTTTGGAGTACGGTTTTAGTACAGTGAATGAGCATGTATGTCGTGTATTGTTTTATAATAATGTCTGTAAAACACTTTCTGAGCTACTATTATATGTTTAAACGATTTCCTGAGATGGTTTTTTTTTACAGAAGTTGGTTTTACAGTTTAATATGTATTTAAAGAAAAAAAATATTGTGGATTTTTCACTCTGGGTCGCTCTTGTGACCCTAATGTGACCTTCTAAGATTCGTTGTAACGCATAGACGAGTCTAGGGGATTACAGTCTCCCTTGTGACAATTATTGTAAATGAAAATGTCAGGTTAGGTGAAATTTTATTTCTATAGTGAAAGCTAAACCGTAAGGTTTTGTAGTAAAATTTTACGTGCCATTGTATTATATTCGTTTAATTGTCTAAACTAGTTAACAACAAGTTGGCTTAGTTGGATGATTCATTAGATCCTTTAAGTAAGGTTAAGGGCTCAAATTCTGATGTTGTGAATGGAATAAATTGAATTGGGAGAACCGCCCCCAGTTTGTTGGATACCGGTGGTTAAATCAAAATATGATATTTAAATTTATTTGATCTCAATAAGATGTAACTCATGAACATGTTGAACCAACCTACCGAATCATTTACTAATAACTAGTTGGTATAACCAAATAAGGCGCTAGGTCCCTTAAGCAATGTCAAAGATTTGAATTTTGACGTTGTGAATGAGAAAAAATTGGGTTGAGAGAGTCGCTCCCATATTAGATTTCTGCAAAACCCTATTCAAATTAGTCGATCAATGAGTCGGATACAAATAATTATACAAACCCAAAAAATATTGAAAAGTTAATTATATAGAAATGTTATATAAAAAATAAATTTAATACTATTTTAAAATAGTAGTTATACCATTTTTTAAATATTAACACTATAATTTATTTTTTTTAACTCCGTCACTGAGTATTGAATCAACGGTAGTTAAGAGAGTAAAGGTGTTTTTCTCAACATAGACAACAATTTTTCTTTGGTTCGAAATATCCATAGACAAAAATTATGATGTCTTTACGGATCTTATTGTCGTTGGTGATGCTATTAAATTATGTTTCTTTAACTATCTTCAAATATATATTTAATTTAAGAAAAATATTTTGATACACAAGTTTGTATAAATTTTAGGATTTTGGGTTAAGATTTAGAAGTTTAGGATGTAGGGTGTAGAATTTAAGGTTTATGGTTAGAATTTAGAGTTTAGAGTTTAGGTTTAATGTTTAGGTATTAGGGCTAAGGATTTAGGTTTTAGATTTTATAGCTTAAATATGAAGAGTTTTTAATTTTTTTACGCAACTCGTTGATCAAAATATAACTCTTAATTTAATCTCCATGTTTTTTATCAATTATATGCATCCAAAGTCCCTCTTAATAATTACGTACGTAGACAGAAATATGATTAGATAATAAAAGAGAAAGCCTTTTGGTTTTAAAATTAATAGAGATCTAATAAATAGTTAATTTAAATTTTATGATAAATATTATTTAATATGAAAAATATTTAAAATAATATAAACTAAAATTATCATTAGATAAAAATAAGAGCACAAAGCTCTAATTCTCTAATATTTTCGTCTCTGATTATCTAACTATACTTTAGTTGGTAATTGTTATACTCCATACGAAAGTAAACGAGGTTCTAAGTCTATTGCATCAAAATAAATCTCATATTTTTATTACCATATTTTTATTTATTTTAAATAATAGATTATCATCCTAAATCATCGATTTTCATTTCTTTGTAACAATAAAATTTATATTTTCTCTCTAAATAATAAAAATTATTAGATAAAGGGTTTTTTATAACTATAGTGTTAAAATCTCTAATTTCAAAAAGCTCTTATTAGCATTTTTTTCAAAATTAGAGATTTCACCCTTAATTTGTTATTTCAATCCGCTATTCACCAAACATCCAAAATAATAAATTTAAATGATCAGACCTCTAATTTTGGCTCAAACCGCTGTTTATCAAATATAGCCTTAGATTTTAGATTAAATATTTTAAATCAAACATTTTTGGTAAGTTTTCTAAATTTAGTTTGATATAGTTTAATTCAACTTAAACTGTTTTTATATTAAAAAAAAACTTGAGAACTATATTTTAAAAAATTATTGATCCTGAGTAGGTTTAAATAGGCTATCAGTTCATGTGCAACTTCAAAGTTAAAAAATTGTAATTTTTATAATTTATTTTTGTGAAATTAAGTCATTGTATTATTTTTATTTAAAAATTTTAGTCTCTACTATAAATTTTGTTTTGTTTTATTGTTAATTATTGACTCGTGAGGTATAAAAAAGGTTTTGTTATACACAACTTTTTTTTTATTATACAAAACCCTAAGGGCTGTGTATAAGAACTACTAGATTCCTATCATTAATTATTTACTTTACTTTTTAATGGAATCTATTAGAATGCAACATTCTTAAAAAATTAAACATCATTGATTTATAATTAATAATTATATAAAAAAGTTTATGTGTTTAGAGTTTAGGGCATGGGTGTTTATTACCGGGTACATATTTGCCAGCCCATTTAATTCGGGTACCCAGTTAATCAGGTAACGGGTACCCGGTTCATAATTTTTTTATTTTAAAATTAAAAAAATCACATATTAAACACATAAAATTTAAAAGTTTATAATACATAAGCCAAAAAAATTAGTGATTTAAATTTAGTTTTAGAATATTTGGATATATATATATATTAAAGTTTATCACTAAAAAGACATTAAAAATGTTAATCTCATTTTTTTCTTTCGGTATTAATAAATTAATAAAATATAGTTGAAAATTTTAAAATATAAAAGTATATAATACAAACATACAACTAATTTAGAGATTTAAATTTAATTGTAGGTACAAATATTAAGAACCTAAAATAAAAATATAATTTAAAACTAAAAATAAATATATATTAAAAGTTATCGGGTACCCAGTAATCAAGAAAAATTGGCCCAGACCCGACCCAATTATTCTCGGGTCGGGTACCCGGCCCGGTCAGATAAATTTTTCCAGGAATTACCCAGTATTTTTCTTTCGGGTCGGGTCAGATAATTTTGAACACCTCTACTTTAGGGTTTATGGTTTTTAGGGTTTAGTGTTGTAGTATTTTATAGTTTCTATGGTTTAGGGTTTATGGATTATTGTTTGATGGTTTAGCATTTTAGGGTTTGTGGTTTTTATGGGTTATGGTTTACATGGTTTATGGTATGATTTAGGGCTAAAGGTTTATGGTTCGTGGTTTAAGGTTTAGGGTTTGGATTTAGGGTTTATGTTTTAGAGCTTAAGGTTTATGGTTTAAAGTTTATGGTTTATAGTTTAGAAGTTTACGTTTTTTAGGGTTTAAGATGTTAGGATTTAATTATATTAAACACTATAATTAATGATATTTATTTTTTTAGAAATATAATTAATTATATTTTTTTGAATCGTGAATGTAATTAATTACATCCTAATAGATTCTGTTGAAAAGTAAAATAAACATTAATAATAGAAATCTAATAGTTCATAAGGCTGTGTATAACAAAACCCTTAAAAAAAAAGCAAAAACAACTTTTTCAGTATCCCGCATTAATTTTCTTTTGTCAATAACCAATAATCTTTTAAAATAAATAATAAATTATCATTAATCAAACAATACAAAATTTTAATAATTGATATCACGTCATGTAGATAAACTACTCGAAACAATTTTTTTTATTTAAATCACTCAATAAATTCTAATCTAGTTCTTATATTTTTAGACACAATAGTCCCTACACTCTACTTTCATCGAGCTGTACAATATTAGAAGGAACCAAAGAAGAAGAAAAGATGGATTCAGGCTTTGTTTGCGGTTAAAGTGACAAAACCAAATTTTGTGGTAAATCAAGATTTTGCAAAAGTTAATTTTTATAGCGTTTGGCAAACCAAGATTTAAGAAGTTAGTTTAAAAGGCAAACCAAGGTTTGAGAAGCTAGTTTGAGAGGCAAACCAAGATTTTAACACTCACAAACTGTCTGTTTTTATTTATTTTTGAACAAATCAAAATTTTGACACTTAAAAACTACTTTATTTTTTTATTATTTCAGACTTCTCAAATTAATTTTTCCACTCAAACATAACGGCAAATAAATAGGTCCTAAGTATTGAGGAGGTGGACTTTTCCAGTTCAATATGCGGCCCAAACGAATTACATCAAAAAGGCAGTGTTTGAAATAATTATTGTACTGTCTGAATTCTGGACTCTGTCACGTCGAGCCAAGGGAATCTCCGATATAACTCTGACCACACAACATTTTTTTTAACAAACACTGTTCAAAAACATCAAATCTAGCATTCTACGGTTCTACGGGCAATTTTAAATCAATATATTTTTAATTATTAATTACAAAAATGACTTCATCCCAAATTATTTAGAAAAGTGATCCTTATTTTACCAACGTAAGAACGACTCATGTTATGTAGAAAACGTGGAAAAAATCGTTTTCTGTAGATAGCGAGTTTCATTCTAACACTCGCTTTCTGCAGATAGCGAGTTTTATTCTGACACGTCAAGAATTGATTTGATATAATGGGTCGCATCTTTTTAACGAAACTCGCTTTCTGCAGACATCGAGTTATACTAAAAAGTCGTTTTGAAAGGGGTGCGAGGACTCCTATAAATATGGTCACAATCCTCTCATAATCTCGCACTCATCTCATCATCCATTTCTTTCTTATCTACTTTTTTAGCAAATATTATTTAAAAAGTTTGAATATTCGATATAATGACGAGATTACTCATACTGGATCAGAGACATATCTTCGAATAATAGCAGGATCCTACAAATGAAGAGGTACTATCTTTTTATTTTTATTTTTTTGTATATAGTTAATTACTTTTTAATTTTTATTTATTTTTTAAAATTATAATTTTAAGGGGTATGAACGTGCGTTGACTTGTTACATCAACCGTATCTTGATACCACCTCATCCAGATATCATTCCTTTTTTGTATCAAGTCGGTTTTGGCCACGTCAGCACTATAATTGGAGGTGCCAAGTTGCATCTTCCATTGATAAACGTGCTACTAGAAAGGTGAAGGCCGGAGACACACATTTCATTTTTCGTGTGGTGAGGCTACCATTACCCTGTAGGATGTTTGTTGCATTTTATATTGGTCTGTCTGTTGACGGAGCTGTTATAATCGGCATTGCCGAAGATAACTGGTACGACGTGTGTTTAAATTTGCTCAAAATTCCTCCAAACAAGTAGGATGGTGGTAAAATCTTTATAACTTTTTTGGACCGTAATTTTACCAATCTACCCCCGAATACTTCTGAAGAAATTAAAAAGGTAATTATATTTTTTTATTAATGAGTAATTTTTTGGTTATTTGTTATTTTGATATTTTATTTTATTGTAAATTTTTATCACTAATTATTATTTTTGCAGCAATTTGCTCATGCCCATATTTTAAGAGCTATTTGGGAGGATTTTGATGCTGGACAAATCCTGCAACAAAATGCATTTGATGTGGTTGCGTCATCTAGGCGATTTTGAAGATTTCGGTAAGTTGAGTTGGGGATTAGTAGTCTTGGCATTTATGTTTAGAGAGCTGTGTAAAAACGTCGATCACGACAAACACGTTATTACAGGTTATCTTATGTTGTTGCAGTCATGAGCTTAGTTTCGAATGTCGTTTATACGCCAAACCCTTAACCAACCAACCAACCTCATTTGTATTTCCAATAGTCCAGAGGTAATAAGTTTATATTATATGTTTTTTTATAATCTGACAATAATATTTTGTTGTATGAATGATAAGTGGAATGGTCCATTATCTCACGTGAGACTAACAACTCATATTGTATTTCACCATATGGGGAATCTGTCAGAAGGTTTTTTCACGGATGCGTTTTGTCTCTATACGGCGCTTACGGGTATGTCAACTCTTCTTGTACCTGTACCAGTATATTATCCTTTATTTCATTCTGTATCTGTTCCAGTATTGTTGAGCAGATGACGATGATGATGAAAAGGAATAAAATGTTAGACCAGTTCAAAGAAATTTCACGTCAGATTCGTCGTCCACCACCGTGCGGTACGGGTGGACATAGGCATCATTAGGTGTTTTTATGTATTAATCACGAGTATATATTCTTAAAAAATTCAATGAAAAAAAGTGATTACTGTTTGGAATCATAAATACTTTGACCCATCATATTTTATAAATTTATTTATTTAACAACCTATGGACGATATTAGTTTATTTCAATACTAATTTATAAACTTAATAAAAAAAAAGATACACAAAGCTACGCTTAGTTGAAATGAATAAAAATAGTCTATTTCTGTGTCGGCGTAGTCTGTAGACATGTCTGATGTTAAGTTCAATTCCTCAATTCTTTTTTCTTTTCTCGTTGTTTACTTTAATTACGAGCAAAACTGTGTCTTCATCTGGGGACAATGAAGTTACTTCTGTGGTTCTTAATGAAGTAGCTCATTCATCAAATTTTACAGTCAACTCAATGTTTGTACCCCTATCACATGTGTATCTCTTAAACATCTTTCGAATACCGCTTGTATTTGATAAGGTCAGCATGTAATGTATTCAAAGCTTGGCTCATTAACGAGTATTTTCTCTTGTAATGAAGAAATTTGTAATGTTATAGATTTTTTAAGTTGTGTTGAAATCAAATCATTGGTAAATACGATATGAACCCTTAGGTACCAATTTTCGGGCGTGGTGGGGGTGCGAACCCTTTCCTACTTGTAAACGACTCCCGGGTCCATTGAATCTCTGGTTTGTTTTTTTGGTGTCTGGGCTACCTTATCCAAATGACCGATGACGACTCCCAAATTTTCTTTAAAAACATGAGCCTATTTCAGAATTTTCCACTAAATTAATTTTTCTAGAAATGAGAAATTTCTTATTTAAAAAGAGTATACTTATTTTTTTATCTCGCTAAAAAATTAGTCGCTACGTTTACGCCACATTACGATAAATTGTTTGCAAAGATATAAGAGTGAAGATGAACATCTAATGATGTTTCGAATGGGTACGTCTTTCACTCTTTTGGGTTTAATATATCTTTGCATTTAGTATTCCTCATTAACTATTAATATTTCATTGAACAGGCCATACGTATTTCATACATGAGTGTGACACCCTTAACGTGTACTCGTAGGCTGAATAAACATTAAAGATGTTCAGAGTCATATTTAGAAAACTTAACTTGTAACTTTTTTTAACTAGTTCAGTGGTTAGACCTTTTTCGATTTCTAATTTAAAACAATGTCAAGCATGCACACCTAGTTTCGACCCTGAATTGGTTTATAAAAATATTAATCAGTTATTAAAATAAGTATGTAACTTAGGGTGAAAACTAGGTATACTGCCTGGGTCATTTCTTGAATTTCAAATCATTATGTGATATACGATAATTAAAAATTTTATCTTTAAAACAACCAACAAATAAATTGATACATGCCCACTAGAGAATATCATAAATTAGAATGTCTTACTGATGTTTAGCAGATTGCAGCTTGATTACAGGCTTGACTCATCTTCCAGCAAGTTTCCCGTAACCTATGTGTAAAACAACACACGCTAAGTATTCACTTAGTGAGGCAACTATAATTTAAAGTAAATAATTTCAATTTAAAGAATCATATAAAATAGACTTATAAAGTCATTCCTCTGTTATATATCAGTGCAATACATTTCCTGCAAAATGCAAGTGATTCCAGCACAACTTATATCATATCATAAAACAAGTATAATTATCATGTTCTCAGTATTTATCAGTCATCATGTAATCATTTGCAATATAACTTTCCTTTAGAGATAACCCAAAGTATATAATATGAGATCAAGGTATGTGAGTCATCTTGATAAGACACCATAGTGTCTAACATAACGTGAACATGAGTACGTACTCGAGGACGCTCTTTGCTCCTCATAAAAGCACCCCGTTAGTTGTTATGTGTTTAGAGTACTTCGCAATTGGTGCAAGTGTACACGTCGCTAGTTATAGTATAGAATAGATATTGTCTCCACAGGGATTGGTGCAACTTCTGGATTCTAACTTCTGGTACTGAAAAGAAAAGTAATTGGCGGTGATAATAGGAATTGAATTAACGATTAAAATAAAAGAGCAAGTAAACAAATGAGATGTTGATTGAACGAGAGAGTAGGCCAGGTTATCGTGAGTTGTGGCATGATGATTGGATGGACCGTCGTGGTAATTGATTGCAAGATTAAATTAATTGTCTTAACAATTAGCATCAGTCGAATTGCTTGGGCAATTGGGAATGGTGCGATTGCCTGGGCAACTGGGCAATTTCCTTCAAAGTTCGATGAAGCATTCTTCAATGGCTTCTCGTTATCTCTAACTCGAAACACTGTTAATTGTGCATGCATTGGTGATACATCAATGCATTAACCATGGGTGGACAACAACCGATCTTACGCTTCTCTTAGTCGTTAAAATCCGTAACTTATCCCTAAGCTGAATTAGTCTTCACCAACATTCATTTGTATGAAAACCATGCTTATTCGTTTCTTGAATCTAACTCTCCTGATATTAGATAAATGGATGAATTCACGAGATCCTCTCCCAATTCACTCGCAATCAAAATTAAGAACCAAGAATGAACAAACTTTGAAATTGAATTGTAACTCAAAAACCTAAACAAATCCAAACGTTTTCACAACCACAAAAACACAATAAACCAAGCCAAGCCAAGTAAAGTTTAGTTCATGGCTGGGTGCAAAAGAAATACAAGATAAAATCTACCCAACATGAATCGAATAAAACAAAAAAGAAAGAAGAAGAAGATGTCGAGCAGCCCTATTTTTCTCTCCTCCCCAAAATTTGACTCCCCTAGGGCGGCGACTTGTCTCTCCTTTTATAGAAGTTGACTAGGTCCTGTTTTATAAGGATGAGTTTAAGTTGGAATTAAATAACATAAAAGAGATAAATCTCTTTTATTTATTTACTTTCCAAAAATTCCTCATAAACTCTTTGGAATCTAGTCTCCTTTTGATCTCCTCGTGGAACTCCAACTCTTCTAAGATTTATCTTTGCTTCTTGTAATTAACTCGAATTTAATTGGGTTTATCCTCTCAAAATCGGCAGCTCCCTTCTTCTTATCTTCAATTGCTTTGGTAATTTCCTACTTGCTTGGGCAATTAGATCCTGCACACACAAAAACACATACCAGCATTACCTTTTCCACAAAAATCAACAGAATTATGTAATCAAACATGACAGTAAAGGAAACAATACAATTATGCATGCATGACTAAAAATGCAACTAGAATATGCCTAAGTCTAGCAATAATTAAGAGTAAATAGGGTAGAAATATAGTACTTTTACACACTTAATACACCCCCAAACTCGAACTATTGCTTGTCCTCAAGCAATGCAAAACTAACAATTACCTGCCAAGACTTCAATCATAAAAATTTTTGCTTCGTATCTTACTTCAATCCTCAGAACCGTGGCACAAAGTATGTTTGCTTTTCAATTTTTTAGATGGCGCAGAATTAACTTGGAATTAAACTATAATTCTTGTGACAATGTGTGTGTGGAGTTGTGTACAAGTTAATTTTCAGGATTCTATGTGAACAATAGGTTTTTTATCAAATTAATTATTGGGGTATTTTATTTTTACTAGAGCCAATTCGGGCACCTCTAGAAAAACATGCAATTTTTTATTTTAATTTTAATCAACTAGAGCCAATTTCGGGCACCTCTAGCGATTTCTAATGTGTGATAACTAGAGCCGGTTTCGGGCACCTCTAGCAAAAAATTATTTTTAATTCAATCCTAGTTGAGACTAGAGCCAATTTCGGGCACCTCTAGCTCATATTTTTAAGTTTAATTTTTACCCAATTTTAAGCAACCTAAATTCACTAAGTCTCCTTTAATCAATCATGTCACAACAGTGTCAAATTATATTCAGCCTCATAGTCGAATTCTAAGTGTTATCCATGCGCATCCTAAAATCGAAAGTTCTATCAATTAAGTACAGTGGCAAACTCATCATAGGATATCCAACAAGTCTAGGCAAATTAAATACAATCAAAGGCATGGCAAGCAATGTATGCAACCTATATGCCATTACTAAAGATGAATGCAACTAAACATGAAACTAACTAGAAACAAACACCCCCAACTCAAGAGAAGCATTGTTCTCAAAGCGTGCAAGTACAATAAAATTAAACTTAAAATGCAAATGATTTAGTCGGAAAGGTCGTCACCTTGAATGATGAGTTTCTTTCGGGCCGTATGCTTGATTTGTTTTGTGGTTCACGGTGGTTGAGTACGTGTGGCTGGTGGTGCGGCTTGAGCCCTTACTTTCGGAACCCCATCGCTTTATTCATCATCTTTTTCGTTATCTTTGATGATAGAAGCTTTGTGCTTCAACTTTGATGGCTCGACCGGTGGTGACTTCATTGGTTCGGATATGCTCTCGTCTAAATCTGTAAATCTATGTAAAGATTTAGTTCGAGAAGGTTTAGTCATAGTGGTTTTACCTTTATCTTGTGCGGCAGTTGCCGATGCATTCTCAGTTGCTGGGGTAAGTAGGTTGGCAGGAAACACCGGGAAAGGTACGGCGTTATCGGGGTACTTCTCAAGGATCACTTGTGTGATAGCTAAGTTATGGTACCTCATGTACTACATGAATTGCAATTACTGGGCCTCCATTTGCTCTAATCGATGGGATAGTAAGCGGAGAGTCTCTTTGATTCGATCTATGCCTGCCGAGGCAGATTCACTAGCCTGGGCATCAGGACTTGCCGAGGTATCAGGAATTGTCGATGCATCTTTGGTTGCTTGGGCAATTTTTGGTGCAG
The DNA here is from genome assembly GCA_019671005.1 of Hibiscus mutabilis. NCBI lineage: Eukaryota > Viridiplantae > Streptophyta > Magnoliopsida > Malvales > Malvaceae > Hibiscus > Hibiscus mutabilis. The sequence continues at coordinate 46,997,184 of CM033729.1, read as the reverse complement.
GGGATTCCTTTGGCAATGCTTGTTCTTTTTTCGGTGCTTCACCCATAATCCTCAAGTATTGAGTGCGATTCCACCCGATTTTGGAAGGTAATTTCTCATCCGTTGGATCACTTGGTACTTTTTCTTTTTCGCATAGTTAGGATATTAAGCTCGGGAAGAAAAGAGCACCTATATCCTTTTGACTACAAGCGAATATCTCATCACAAATAAGTTATCCAATATTTATAATTCGTTTTTTTTAAATTGAATGCAATAACAAAAGACGAGAATATGAAACTATAGTGTTATGTGTAGTGGGCACTAAGCAAGTTTTAACAAATTTATTCCATATTTTTGCCTCAGGTTTTAACATAAGAAGATTTACCGTCCCTTTTAAGGCTCCTTGGTTCCACTCAACACCTTCGATTGTGAGGTCCTTGAACACCTTTTCAACTTCTTCTGCTGTGATATTGTCCACAAAGGTTTTATGTTCATGTTTCGCAATGTATATCCCGTAGAAAGTGTTGATGGTGTCGGCATCAATAAGGATAGCCCTGCTACGAACATAAACATAGGGGTTGTTTGGGTTAGGAGAATGAGCATAAAATTCTTTTACCCATGATACATTACCGGTATTTGGTTGATGGCAAAGAATTTTCCATTTGTGGTGCTCGATAATTTTGAAGATGAACGCATCAAGGCTGAGGTTCTTGTGAGAGATGATGTAAGCAAATCATTGCTCTTCCCATACCTTGTTGTTTGCAAACTTGGCTAGATATCTCTCCTCAATGGTTGGAGTTGCAAATCGGCGAAATGGTGGTTCCTTGGATGAACTCGGGTGAGCTATAGTTTTGAGATTTTTAGCCATGGTGATTGTGGTTGTGGTAGGAAGTAAAAACAAATAAAATAAAAGAAAGAAAGTTTTGAGAGTTCAAAGAGTAGAAAAGAGAGTAGATGGAGTTTGAAAGTTTGATGGTGAAATAGGATATGGTGAAGGTGATAGTGATTTTCGGCTAATGAGAGGAAGGAAAAGAAAGTAGGAAAGAATGATGGAAATTAAAGATGATGATGAGATTGGTTAAGGTATGCGGAAAAGGGGATTGAGGGATGTAGAGGGGTATGCAGCTAGAGGGGTAAAAGGCATGATAATTAGGGTAAAAACTAATAATTAAATAAGTCTTTGTAAGCCCCCAAAATCAGCCCATTATTCATTCTCTAGGATAAACTTCAATTTTTTAATCCAACTTCTCCTTATCTCGAACTCTTATCCTAAAATTCAAACACAAATAAAAAGATAAACATTAATTAAAGATAAAAATAAAATTAAATAAATAACGATAAAGATAAATACGAAAAACTAAAAAAAATATTATCCTAAAAAGAATATGAAAAGATAAAATTTAAAACTTAAAATACGAAATAAAAATAAAACCAAAATTAAAAATAAGTCCAAAATTAAAAACTAAAAAGTAAGAAATACTAAAGGAGAGCATGATCATGCATCTCCTAGAGTAACCACTTCCTTGTCTCGCTCAACATGGGTGCCGGCATAGTGCTTTAATCTTTGTCCGTTAACTTTGAATTCATGTCCGTCAATGGTGGACTTGATTATCACTGCACCATGGAAGAATGGTTTTATTACCTCGAATGGCCCCGACCATCTCGATTTTAGTTTTCTCGGAAAGAGTTTTAACCGAGAATTAAAGAGAAAAACTAATTACCCGGGCAAAAATTACCGCTACAATAGCTTCTTGTCGTGCCAACGCTTCATTTTCTCCTTGTAAATTCTCGTGTTGTCGTAGGCTATGGCACGAATTTATTCGATCTCGTTGAGGTCCAGTAATCGCTTTTGCCCTGCACTTTTCCAATCCATGTTAACAGTTTTGATTGCCCAATAAGCCTTATGCTCGATCTCCACCGGAAAGTGGCAAGTCTTTCCGTAAACAAGTTTGTAAGGCAACATGCCTAAAAGATGTCTTGAATACTGTTCGATAGTCCCATAGTGCTTCATCAATTCTTGTAGACCAATCCTTTTGAGAAGGATTGACAACTTTTTCAAGGATAGCCTTCGATTTACAATTAGAAATTTCATCTTGCCCGTTTGTATGTGGATGATATGCCCCATGTCAATTTTGTTGTTACTCTAAATCGCTCCAACATTTTGGCAATCAACCAATTGTCGAAGTGTGTGCCCACATCGCTGATAATTGCCATTGGTGTCCTGAATCATGTGAATATGTTTTTCTGTAAGAATTTCTGCACAGTTTTTGAATCGTTTTTGGGAACTACAACCACCTCTACCTATTTAAACATGTAGTCCACGGCAAGTAGGATGTACAAATTACCGAATGAGGATGGGAAGGGTCCCATAAAGTCGATCTGCCACACATCAAACAACTCGACCTCAAGGATATTCTACAATGGCATCTCGTGTCGCTGTAAAATGTTTCTCGTTCACTGACAACGATCACACCTCTTGTAGAATTCTTGAGCATCTTTGTAAAGAGTGGGCCAATACAAGCCGGATTGTAGGACTTTGGCCGCGGTGCGAGTTCCTCTAAAATGACCTCCATAGGGTGAAGAGTGACATTATCGAACCATATTGTCCTGCTCCTCCTCGAGAACACATCGTCTTATCACCTGATCTGCACATTGTTTAAGCAAAAGAGGCTCGTCCCAATAATAATGTTTAGCATCATGTTGGAACCGTTTCTTTCCTTGGTGAGTAAGGTCATAAGGAAAAATAGCACTAACCAAGAATTTAACCAAATCGACATACCAGGAGGTTGTCGTGGCAACTAACAACTGTTTATCCAGGAATATGTTGCGGATCTCCAAGGAGTCTGAATCTTCATTGCCTTTTTCCAACCTTGATAAGTGATCGGCAACTTGATTCTCTGTTCCTTTTCTGTCCTTAATTTCGATGTCAAACTTTTGTAAAAGTAAAATTCAACGAATTAAACGAGGTTTGGCATCTTTCTTAGCAAATAGGTACTTAATTGCTGAATGATCAGTATGAACAATTTACCTTAGTACCAATCAAGTAGGAACGAAACTTATCAAATGCGAAAACTACTGCTAGTAATTCTTTCTCCATCCTGGTGTAATTTGATTGCGCACCATTTAGAGTTTTACTAGCGAGTAAATCACATGAAAAATCTTACATGTGCCCTACCCTAAAACGACTCCTACCGCGAAGTCACTTGCATCGTACATGAGTTCAAAAGGTAAGGTCCAATCGAGGCGGGACAACAATAGGCGCCGAGGCAAGTTGCTTTTTAGGGCTTCAAATTCTGTGACACAAGATTCATCAAAGTTGAAAGCGTTATCTTGTTCAAGCAAATTACACAAGGGTTTAGAAATCTTAGAAAAATTATGAATAAACCTTCTGTAAAAACGTGCACGTCCGAGAAAACTTTAAATTCCTTTGATTGAAGTTGGTGGCAGCAATCTCTCAATTTCGTCCACCTTGGCTCTATCCACTTTGATTTCTTTGGATGAGATTTTATGGCTGAGCACAATACTTTCGTCCACCATAAAATGGCATTTTCCCAATTTAGCACTAGGTCAGATTTTTCACATCGTGATAACACCTTCTCCAAATTGCCGAGGTAATTGTCGAAGTTATCTCTGAAAACTGAGAAATCGTCCATGAATATTTCAAGGAAATCTTCTACCATGTCAGAGAAGATTGCCATCATGCATCGTTGAAAGGTTGTTGGGCATTGCATAATTTGAACGATATCCTTCAAAATGCATATGTACCATATGGATATGTAAAAGTGGTATTTTCCTGATCACCTGGTGCTATGGAGATCTGGTTATAACCTGAGTAACCATCACGAAAATAATAAAAGAATTTACCTACAAGACGGTCAAGCATTTGGTCAATAAAGGGAAATGAAAGTGATCTTTCCTAGTAGCTTTATTTAACTTACAATAATCTATACAAACCCTCCAACAGGTCACAGTCCTAGTTGGAATGAGTTCATTGTTTTCGTTACTTACCACAGTTATACCTCCCTTTTTCGGTACACATTGTACCGGACTTACCCATATACTGTCGGAGATAAGATATATGATACCAGCGTCAAGTCATTTGATGATTTTTTTCATCACAACCTCCTTCATGGCGGGGTTAAGTCTCTTTTGTGCCTCAATTGACGGTTTATGATCAATCTTCAATAGGATTTTGTGCATACATACCGCCGGGCTAATTCCTTTCAAGTCCGTAATTGTCCAACCTATTACTTTTTTGTGCAGCTTCAACATGTCAATCAACCTCTTTTCCTGTTCAGGAAGCAACTTAGAAGAAATTATCACGGGCAAAGTGTTATCATTTCCCAAATAAGAATATTTTAATTGCCCTGGCAATAGTTTCAATTCGAGTATCGATGGTTGCTCAATAAAAGTTTTTACGAGTTTACCTTTCAAACCTGAGTAATCCAATGGTTCAAAATACTTACATGGTCGACTCACTATCTAGTTCGCTTCATCTTGCTCTTCGTCGATCAGTTTCTCAGGGTTTTCTGGTTTGGCAATGCAATTGCCGAGGTAATTTTATTCCACGTCTAAATTGAATTCGGTGGTGGCTTGAATGACTTGGCGTTATTCTGGATCATCAACATGTTTAAGGGTTTGGAAGACATTAAGCTTGACTTGCTGGCCATTTACCCTTATGGTGAGTTTTCCTTTCTCGACATCAATCAAGGTTCTTCTCATTGCTAAAAACGGTCTCCCAAGAATAATGGGTACGAACTCATCTGCTTTACAATCCCAATCTTTGGAAAATAGATTTTGGCATGAGGTTTATGCTTGCTCTAAGATCACACAAGGCCTTCCCGAGACAGTGATTTCTGATAGCATATGGTATAGTGAAACTGTCGGGATTCTTAAGTTTAGGTGGCATGCGGTTGTGCAACATGGCCATGCATCCTTCTATCACGGCCACTGTTTCAAACTCACCTAGCCTTGTTCGCTTAGAGAAAATGTCTTTAAGTAACTTAGCATAGTTCAACATTTGCTCTATCGCCTCTACTAACGGTAAATTGATGTGAACTTGCTTCAAAATCTTGAACTGATATTCTTGCTTCTGTCGTTTTAGCTTTTGTGAGAATGGTGGTGGGATTCAGATTTCATCTTCCTTCTTTTTTGATTTAGGATTATCGGATAATGCCTGGGCATCGAAAATTGCCTAGGCATCCGATTTTTCTTGGGCAATTGTCGATTCATCAATTTTGGTGTCTTTTTGGAGAAGAGATTGTTCTGCTGGTTGAGTGTTCTCTATTGGATAAGCTTGGTCTTTCTTAAGCTGCCGGCTATTCCCGGTGATGATTACCTTACACTGCTCGTGACTTACTCCTTTTGCGACCTCAGTATCGCTAGGTAAACCACCTAGGGGTCTTGTGTTCAAGATCTGCGTAAATTGCCCGACTTGTGTTTCAAAAGTTTTCAAGGCTGCCTATTGATTTTACAATCTCATCTCAGTCCTGTTAATGAAAGCGCCAGTCATTTTCAAAAAACTACTATTCTCTACCATATAAGATTCAGTTTTTAACATAAAAGTATTGAGAAAATTTTCCAAAGAACTAGATTATGTCGATTGTTGCTGCAGTATCTATTGCTATGGCATGTTCTGCTGGAATCCCGATGTTTATGCACTCTGATTGTTCTGATTAATGACGCTGTTTGGGTTACTCTACGAAAAATTAGGGTGCTTCTTCCAGGTTGGATTGTATGTGTTGGACATTACATTATTGTTTTGGTTGTAGTTTCCAATGTAAAAACTAGATTCTAGGTTCTGTGGACACTCAGAAGAATCATGGTTACCGTTATATAAATTACAAATTGAATCTATTACCTTGATCTCATGTGTGTTGCTTGCTCGTTGCATATTCTTAACCAAATTGGTTAGAGTGGCCAATTGTTCAGAAATGGATCTCGATGAATCAAGCTCATTTATCGTGGCGTTTCGTCTGACTATTCCTCTTTGGGTAGTTGAAAACTGATAGTCGTTTTTGGCAAAACGGTTTAGAATCTCTATCGCTTCCTCAGGTGACTTGTCAAGGAGTATGCCATTTGCCGAGGCATCTAGCATCATCCTTGTCGGCGAATTCATTGTGTTGTAAAACATCATCACTTGTGTCTATACTAGGAATCCATGCATGGGACATTTGTGTAAAAGCTCCATGTATTGCTCTCAAGCCTCGTACATGGATTCATCATCTGCCTGCCGAAAAGAAGTAATATCATTATGCAATTTATCAGTCATATTTGTAGAACTAAATCTAGCAATGAAATCACGACATAAATTCGTCCAAGTTTCTATAGATCCAGATGGAATACTGTTTAACCACGTCTTTGCCCTATCCCTCAGTGAATAAGGAAATAATTTCAGCCTTAGGATATCCTCATGGACTCCTTGTAGTTTGAATGAATTGAAAATCTCCAGAAATGACTTGAGTTGTTGTCTGACATCTTCACTGGCCGATCCGCCAAATTGACCAATTGTATTGATCATGTTGAACATCACATGTTTTAATTCAAAGTGGGCAGCTTCTATTTCAGGAGTGACAACTCTTGGATTGAGACTGTTTAGATCTTCATCTAGGTAATCTCAGATTGGTCTATTCCTGACATGAGCTGGTTGTTCGAATTGAGATTCTCCTCTTCTTGCTGCGATATTCTAATTACCGTCGGCATTCAGATTGCCGACTTGATTATTAGGTTGTTCTGCCATTGCTGCTTGTTGTTCTCGTCTTCTTCTATGAAGAACTCGTTCTATCTCGGGTTCAAGTGGGTATTCTTATGTTGTTGGTCTCGCCATGGTTATGCACATATGTAAAACCAAAGAATGTTAGCCCCTTGAAACCGTTTAAAAATAAAATAAAAATGAACAAAGGTGCAAGAAATAAAAATCAAATTCGCTATTGCCAATCCCCGGAAACGGCACCAAAAACTTGTTGCTTGTTTAGAGTACTTCGTAATTGGTGCAAGTGTACACGTCGCAACTTATAGTATAGAATAGATATCGTTTCCACAGGGATTGGTGCAACTTCTGGATTCTAACTTCTTGTACTGAAAAGAGCAAGTAAACAAAGAAGATGTTGATTGAATGAGAGAGTATGCCGGGTTATCGTGAGTTGTGGTGTGATGATTGGATGGACCGTCGTGGTAATTGATTGCAAGAGTAACTCAATTATCTTAACAATTAGCATCAGTCGAATTGCCTGGGCAATTGGGAACAGTGCGATTGCATGGGCAACTGGGCGATTTCTTTCAAAGTTCGGCGAAGTGTTCTTCAATGGCTTCTCGTTATACCTAACTCGAAACACTATTAATTGTGCATTCCTTGGTGATACATCCCTGTATTAACCATGGGTGGACAACAACCGATCTTGCGCTTCTCTTAACCGTTGAAATTCGCAACTTATCCCTAAACCGAATTAGTCTTCACCAAAATTCGTTTGTATAAAAACCATGCTCATTCGTTTCTTGAATCTAACTCTCCCGATATTAGATAAATGGATGAATTCACAAGATCCCCCTCAATTCACTCGTAATCAAAATTAAGAACCAAGAATGAACAAACTTTGAAATTGAATTGCAACTCAAAAACCTAAACAAATCCAAACGTTTTTACAACCACAAAAACACAATAACCCAAGCCAAGTAAAGTTTAGTTCATGGCTGGGTGCAAAAGAAATACAAGATAAAATCTACCCAACATGAATCGAATGAAACAAAGAAGAAAGAAGAAGAAGATGTCGAGCAACCCTATTTTTCTCTCCTCCCCAAAATTCGACTCCTCTAAGGCGGCGGCTTGTCTCTCATTTTGTAGGAGTTGGCTAGGTCAAGTTTTATAAGGATGAGTTTAAGTTGGAATTAAATAACATAAAAGGGATAAATCTCTTTTATTTATTTACTTTCCAAAAATCCCTCATAAACTCTTTGGAATTTAATCTCCTTTTGATCTCCTCGTGAAACTCCAACTCTTCTAGGATTTATCCTTGCTTCTCGTAATTAACTCGAATTTAATTGGATTTATCCTCTCAAAATCGCCAGCTCTATTCTTATTATCATCAATTGCTTTGGTAATTTCCTACTTGCATGGGCAATTAGATCCTGCACACACAAAAACACATACCAGTAGCACATTTTCCATAAAAATCAACCGAATTATGTAATCAAACATGACAGTAAAGGAAACAATGCAATTATGCATGCATGACTAAAAATGCAACTAGAATGTGCCTAAGTCTAACAATAATTAAGATTAAATGGGGTAGAAATATAGTACTTTTACACACTTAACATTAGTGTCATTAGCACTGTGGGCTTGGATCCCCAGGGTGCACACAAAGGGCTTGGGTCACCACGGTGGAAGTGACACCGTAGTACCTAACTTGAACATGAAAGATGAGTACATATTCGAGGACACTCTTTGCTCCTTATTAAAGCACCTCGTTAGTGCCATTAGCACTATGGGATTGGATCCCCAGGGTGCAACACCAAGGGCTTGGGTCCCCAAGGTGGCTGTGACACCGTAGTAGTCACAAAAACATGAAACATAACATAACTTGCATGATGCTGTTGTAAGGACTCTATGGATATCCAACTATACCATGAACTCTCATAAATATATACTTGGGCATTTCATTTCATTATCAATAAATTATCATCATTCATGAAAATGGGCAATTCACATCCCGTATTTCATCATAATTTTTCATATATACTTGTCATTCTATATTATACATCAATATAAATCATATAAGTCGATATTAGGCAGTTCATGCCCATTATCTAAATCCAATTTATCTTAGATAAATCTTTATGCCATATAAATGTATCACATATGCCATTTAATATTTCATACCATTTGCATAACTTTGATCAACATACATTTTCATTAATATCAAGGTCGACTTATCGCAAGTCTTCCTCGTATCGGATATATATAGAATAGGTAAAGATGCACTCACCTTTAGCGATGCAAAAGTAGCCTCACTAAGCTTATTCGGTAACCTTTTCTTTTCCTCTAATACTTGTGTCTCCCTCAGTCTCCCTCGGAACTTAAAACCGAAATCCATGGCTTAAATCAAGCTTGGAAAATTTTCCTTCTTCTTTCTCCTCTTTCTCCACGATTTTGGAGATGAAATTTCATTGATAAATCTTCATATTTCATATATATATGCCACTTGTATAATTAAAAATGAATTTAAAATTCATTTTATTCTAATTTACCAAAATGTCCCCCAACTGAATTCATATTTACTAGTTTGCCATATTGTAACATTCCAACTAAACGTAGTTGGATCCCAACCAAACACTATTCATCCACTAAAAAGATCTCAAAATTCCTTCATGTCCCTTTTTTAGTGAAAAGTCCAAAATACCCTTTACTAATTAACTTTTCACAAAATTGCCATTATAGGCCATTTCAGTCAAATAAATTTAACCAACTATTTAACTCTCCAAATACCCATAAAATAATATGTTATAACTCTTCCAAGGTCTATGGAATCATCTTTGAAATTTTAGCTCGATCCAATTTACCGATAATTATCAAGAATTTTATCGGTTACTAAATAAATTCCTTAATCAAAATAAATCATAGGATTCATCCTGAATCGAACTAAAAATATTTCCAAAACTTGAGAATGATTTTGATATCCTTCTTCTATCATATAGTAAAATTTCATAATTTTCTAGTTCGATCCGGATACCTGAATTCTACTTAAACTTTGACTCCTATTTCCCAACAATCAAAATATCGGATCATACCAGTTATTCCACATTCGATCCACACCCATAGGTGATCTGTCTATTTATGAAATGAAAACCCCTAACTTTTGGGAAATTACAACTTTAGTCCTTCAACTTTTCATATTTAGTCTTGTACCACATAAGGTTTGACTGCTTAACATTTTGGTCACTAAATTTTAAACTTCAATTCCCTTTCCAATTTTCCTTAGATTTCGACCAAACTTTACAAGTACCCTAATTAACTTGCCCTCTAACATCTGATGCTTTTAAATCTCAGAAATTCTTTTTCTATAACCCATAATCGAAGAAATCCTAACTTTTGCATTTCTATCATTTTAGTCACTAAGATTGCTTTTAAGCTATTATATTAGTACTAAATGATCCTTAATCAACTTAGTAAAATTTGGGTTATTACAATGAGGTTGAGAATATGTTTGAAGAAGTCAAAGTCAGGAATTTTTGGGGCTATAACTACCTTGTTAAAATTCTGAGAGAGAAGTGACTTCAATCATTTAATGAGGGTAAACGATATGGTCACATAACAACGAACTTGGCTGAGGCAATCAATTCATCACTGAAAGGGAGTACGACATTTGCCTATCATTTTCTTTGTCAAAGCATTTTCGTTATCTGTTGGCTACCCTTTTTTCAACCTTGGGAAAACAAGCAATAGACTAGATGACAGATGGTCATAGACTCCACCCAGAACTCATCACAAAATTGTAATAATTTGTTTCGCATTCTAATGCAATGAATGCGACTTGCTTCTCTCGCGAACAACATTTATTCTGTGTTTCAGAATATTCGAGGCCACTGAAAGACATAAAGCACAACGCATACGTGGTTGATCTACGAGAAAGAACCTATGAGTGCAGAGTCTTCCAAACATTCAAATACTCGTGTGCGTACACCATTGCTGCTTGTTCTTCTGTACAAATTCACTACATGACATTCGTTGATCCGATATACTTACTTGAAACTGTATTCAAAGTTTTTCAACATGAGTTCCCCCATTAAAAATGAATATGATCGGGATATAGTTGACGATGAACCTACAATACAGCCAGATCCTGCATTACGACGAGAAAAAAAAGGCCATCCATGTTTAACGCAAATTTACTACGTCGAGGATATGGTCGAACATCAAGAAAGAACCGAACAACTAAAACTATGCACTAAATGTAGGAATCTTGGACACAACAAAAGTAAATGTCTGAATCGATCAGGCCCTTGCATATAATAATTGTACTTTTCATTATACTACTACATTTATCGGTTAACAAAATCCCTTCGTTAAGCTTCAATTTTTTTGGTCTGGAATCATTTCCAAAGCAATTTTACCCCGTTTATAGTGTATGTTATGTGCCAATATCAGCCTCAATTGAAAGATAAGTTCTAATACTTAGCCTCAAAGCTCAAAAAATACGTAAATTTCTTGATTAACATCCCCGAAAATCCCCTCGAACATGCCTATCACACCATTTGAGTTGTTCTTCATGCACAAAACCAAGGTTTGGAACCATTTTCAATGCGATTTTTACCCCGTTTATAGTGTTTGCTATGTGCCAATATTAGCCTTAACTAAAAGATAAGTCCTAATACTATGTCTCGAAACTTAAAAATACGCAAATTTCTCGATTAACATCTCCGAAAATCCCCTCGAACATGCCTATCACACTATTTTAGGTTGTTCTTCATGCACAAAACCAAGGTTTGGAACCATTTTGAACGCCATTTTTAACATGTTTATAATGGTATGTGCCAATATCATAATCAACTGAAAGATAAGTTCTAATTCTACGCCTCGAAGCTTAAAAATTACGTAAATTTTCTGATTAACATCCCAAAAAATCCCATCGAACATGCTTATCAGCCCATGCAAAATGGCTCGATATACATTGAACTCACTATACACAAAAGCGAGGTTAAACTCGCTATCTGCAGGAAGCGAGTTTAGTACAATAAAGTCCGGCGATAAATTAGTTTGTCACTTCAATTTATCACAGAACTCGCTATATGCAAAACGCGAGGTTTGTTTTTCGATTATTATAAGGGGTTATCTAAAAAGTCCTTCCACGTTGGATGGAACTACTTTCTGCAGAAAGCGAGTTCTTTCCATGCTTTCTGTAGAACGCGAATCGTCCCTACGTAAATAAAATAGGGGTATTTTTTAATTAATAATTAAAAAATGTATATTGATTTAAAAATGCCGTTTCTACTACCACCGGGAACAAGATTCTTATCATATTATATTGATTTCTTTTTTGAAGAGAACTATCTTATATTGATAGTTATATTACTAGTTGTGATCTTTTTGTATAAAAAATTCTTATTCCATAAGAATATTTTTAAAATTATTCTAAAGATGTAATCTTTTTGTAATTATTCAAATCTACATTTATAAAAATGTTGGAAAAGCTTTTGGTATACATCGATTTTGATGTATATATATCAAATTATAAAATATATGGTTAGTATAAATTTGATGTATTTGTGTGTGTTTTTGGTCTCGATCTTTATAAGTTATAACCTGTTATAATTTATATAATTCATACAACGATTTATATGACGGGCATTTTTGTCGAGATTCTTTTTCCTATAAAAAAATTAAAAAATCCATGAAAGTAAATAATTCAACCAACCTTAAATTTTATCTTTTGTGCATAGTATATTTTCAGGTTGATTTGGCTTTTAGGTATGGTTCGTGATTCTCTCTTTTTAATAATGTCGTATTTAAAGTTTGAACATGAATTATCTTTCTGAGAGTGTAATGTATATTGTTATTGTATTCAACACTTGTTAGCTTAAAGTAATTTTTTAATGTATATATTGTATAAAAAATTATACAAATCGACATATTTACTCTTAAAAAAATAAAGCTTAAATCTTGTAAACTGAACCTTAATTTTAAATTATACGAACTAAACACAAATTATAAACCTTAAATTAAGTATCTACCCATAAGAGAAAGAGTTTCTAAACATTAATCATCATCAGAGACGGAGCTATTAACCCTCAAAAAAATTTATTTTTTTATTTGGTCTTTTTATATAAATCATTTTAAAAATTGGTTTTATTTTTAAATTTGCCCCTTTACTTTTAAAAATTTATATTTTATCCCTGATCATCATGTGCAAAACTCCCCTTTTATCCCTTTATAAAGCTGGGATTTCATTGTAAATTCTCTGTAACTTCCTACCAATCTCGAAGAAGCTGAAAGCGGAAGACAACAACAACAAATAGGAGAACAGCACGTGGGACCCAAGCGGAAACCATTCCATCAAATGAAACCCCACTCCTGTCCTAATCCAACAACATTTCCTTCCATATTTATATGGAGTATAATTAATTAAAGCCAGATGAATCACAGCCCTTGGATCAACACCCCTTAAGTCCTAAGGCAAAGAATCTTGTTTTGCTTTTCCAACATGTACAGTCTCGTCTCATAATTATACATAGGATTGACTTTGTTCAACTTCCCACGAAAGTTTCTTCCCAACAGCAAATACAAATTTGCCTTTGGGTTAGCATCCCAACTCGAAAACAAAGTGATCGGTTTAGCACAAACCAGTAATGGATCAGACGGTTGATACTGCTGAAACCATATACGTTGCAGTAGGGAAAACAGTAGAAGAAAGCAAGCACACTCTGTCATGGGCATTGCACAATCTTTCTCCCGCAAGGATTTGCATTCTCCATGTTCATCAGCCTGCTAGTTTCACCAACTTGAGTAAGCTCCAATTGGGTGTTTTTTACTTCTTTGAAATATGTCAAAGTTTTGAGTTTTTCTTGCTTCTGTTTCTGGTGTTCTAGGTCGAATTAGTTTTATAGCAAGCAGGTTTCAACCCCAGGATGGGAAGAATATTTTAGATAGGATCATGGATGATTACCTTCTTATATGTCGTCAACAAAGTGTAAAGATTTCTCTCTCTTTTTTTCTTCAGAAAATTGCAGAAAATTATTTTGCTGCTGATGTTGGCCTTTGTTGTGTGATTCCATGAAGGTGCAAGCGACAAAGCTGAATATCGAGATGGAAGATGCTGCAAGGGGGATTGTTGAGCTGCTCCGTGATCACAACATCAAGAAACTTGTCATGGGAGCAGCAGCTAACCAGCACTTTTCAGAGTACAATTTGAAACCTCTTGTTTTACAACTATGCTAATCCCCAAATATACCCTGAATCCATGGCTTAATTGATTAGCTAAACTATCTAGGTTGCCGGCTAAATTGACATTTTACTTTTTGCTAACCTTGCTTACTTTGGCTGCCTTTACATTGCAGGGGAATGACTGATCTCAAGTCTGCAAAAGCTCAATTTGTGGAGCTACATGCGCCACCTTCCTGCAAAATTTGGTTTATTTGTGCGGGGCAACTCGTCCGTACGAGGTTCGCAGATCGCTGATAGTCTTGTTCTTTTAATTCTGTTCCAAAGTTTCCAGAGTACTTGTTTAACTGCTACTTACTTGTAGGTCACTTCCTCAAACTGGAAAATCACACTTGAGTTCAAGTTCTAGTTATTCGACTTTCTCGAGCAAAGCGGCTAGCAATTCAGATCTATCCGTGTCTGAGACACCAGGGGATAGTCCGGACTGGCTTGACTTCCATGTAAGCTTACATCAATGGACCAAATATATACATCAAGCATGTGGTCAATTAGAAGTTCAAGTTATCCTTTTGTTAATATCTTTAAGCTTGTGATGAAATCAATGAAATCCAGCCTTTGCAAATTTAAACC